>OY856411.1:52555000-53082500 GCA_963693085.1 Alisma plantago-aquatica
AAGATATAGATAATGATGATAATTTCAGTGATGAACCGATTCAGGATGACCCGATTTAGGATGATATGGTTGATGAGATGCTACATAGTTGTCACGACAATGTCATTGATCCACCTTCTTTATTTGCAAACATTGTCCATGATGCTAAAAAACCATTATATAAGGGTTGTACTAAGTTCACGAGGTTGAGTGCTGTGATGCGATTAGATACTCTTAAAGCTCAAAACTGGTGGAGCGATAAGAGTTTCTCTTCATTGTTGTCTTTGTTAAAGGAAATTCTTCCTAAAGGCAACGAGCTTCCAATTTCAACATATCAAGCAAACAAAATAATGTGCCAAATGGGAATGGAGGCTAAGAAGATTGATGCATGTCCAAATGATTGTGTGTTATTTTAGAAGGAGTATAGTAATTTGATAAATTGTCCAAAATGTGGTGCGTAAAGGTATAAGACCACAAATTCAGCTAAGGCTAAAAATGGCTCTCCTGCCAAGGTGATGTGGTATCTACCAATAATACCACGATTTCAACACTTATTTGCTAATACATAAGATCCGCAAAATTTGTCTTGGCATGGGGAGTTAAAGGCCAGTTATGATGGTGTTCTATGACATGCATATGATTCACACAATGGAAGAAAATTGATTTATTATACCCTCAATTTGGTAAAGAACCAAGAAACTTAAGACTTGGACTCTATACAGATGGAATGAATCCCTATGGTACATTAAGCATCCAACATAGCATGTGGCCTGCTATGATTGTTATATACAATCTTCCTCCTTGGTTGTGTATGAAAAATAAGTATGTGATGTTGTCAATATTGATATCAGGGCCCAAGCAACCTGGAAATGATATTGATGTTTACCTTCAACCTCTAATTGATGACCTAATGAAACTATGGGAAGAAGGTGTTATGACATATGATGCTTCACATAAAGTGATCTTTAGTTTGTGTGCTATGTTGTTTTGCACGATTAATGACTTTCCAGCTTATGGAAATTTGTCTGGATATAGCATAAAAGGATACAAAGTATGTCCTATTTGTGAGGAAAATATTGATTCAATCCGACTGAAATATGGTGGTAAAATTGTATATCTTGGTCATCGGAGATTTCTCCCACCAGTGCATCCTTATCGAAGCCAACACAAAACCTTTAATGGGTCAACTGAGGAACAAAGTGCTTTTAAACCTATACCAACAAATGTTGTATATGATCGGGTGAAACATATTGTTAATGAATTTGGAAAGAGTTCAAGTAGTTGTACTCTCGCAAGTGACAAATCTCTATACAAGAAGAGGTCAATATTCTGGAATCTTCCTTATTGGAGATCTTTGGCAATTAGACATTGTATTGATGTCATGCGTGTTGAGAAAAATATTTGTGATAGCATCATTGGTACACTATTGAACATACTAGGAAAGACTAAAGATGGTATCAAATCTAGAAAAGATTTAGAATTAATGGGTGTAAGAAAAGAATTATCATTGGAGATCAGGGGTCGCCGCACATATTTACCACCAGCTTGTTACACTTTGTCAAGGTAGGAGAAAAAGACTTTCTGTGAGTGCTTGTATAATATTAAGGTTCCACAAAGATACTCTTCTAATATTCGTAGATTGGTATCAATGAAGGATCTGAAGTTGATAGGTCTCAAATCTCATGATTGTCACACCTTAATGCAACTAATTTTACCTGTGGCTATTCGATCTATATTGCCGAAGCATGTAAGGTTTGCACTCACAAGACTCTATTTCTTCTTCAATGAAATATGCAACAAAGTGATACATCCTGATACTCTCGATAAATTACAGAAAGATGTAATTGTTACCATGTGTCAGCTTGAAATATACTTTCCTCCTTCATTTTTTGATATCATGGTTCATCTTGTAGTACATATTACAAGGGAGGTGAAGATGTTGGGTCTAATTTTCTTACACTGGATGTATCCATTTGAACGCTACATGAGTGTTTTTAAAGGTGATGTTCGGAATCGTTATCGTCCTGAAGGGAGTATTATTGAGGGTTATGTGGCTAGGGAGGTGATGGACTTTTGCAATGATTTTTTGAATTGCAACGAAACTTCTAGCGATCTAAAAAATTCCGATGACACTGAATCTTATTGTGGCAAAGGAACTCTAAGAGGACGAGTGAAAGGAATCAATCATGAGTTGTGGGAACAAGCACATTTATATATTTTACACAACATTGATGAAGTAAGTAGCTACATCACAGAACACAATGATCTTATCAAGAGAAATCATCCGCGATCTAGTTCAATGTGTCTTGCAAGAGAGCATAATCAAACATTTATTAGGTGGTTTGAAGAGAAAGTCTTTAATCAACTATCTGAATCACCGAATAATGTTGCTGAGAACATAAAATGGCTCATCTTTAAGCCAAAAATGGATGTCATATCATATGAAGGTTATGACATAAATGGATTTTCATACTACACAAAGTGTCAAGATGAAAGTAGTGTAGTTCAAAATAGTGGGTCACTGTTCAATCTTGTTCATTGTATTTTGCTAGTGCCAAAGATAAAAGACCATGTGAAGCTGAGATGTCATATTACGACGTCATTGAGGACATATGGGAATTGGACTATACAAATTTCAGAGTTCTTATCTTTAGGTGTAATTGGGTTGACAACAACAAAGGAGTTTTAGCGGATGAGTTGGGTTTCAAATTGGTGAATTTTGAAAAGATTGGTGAGAAAGATGAGACATTCATCATGGTAGACCAAGAAAAACAAGTATTATATATTGATGACCCGGCAAATAAAAATTGGTATGTCGTTCTTCATGGAAAAAGACACTTTACTGTAGATCCTATAAATGAAGAAGAATACTACGAAAAGTATGATGATTCCAACCCATTTTCAGTTGGTTTGCCTTGTGTAAATGTTGAAGATAACACTGATGAATATTATAAATGTGAAGACCATGTTGAAGGAATTTTACTTGACTAACAACTCAACCAATACTATAGGCATGTAGTTTTTGAATTATTTATTTTATTATCATTCAAACACGTAATCTTTTAAATATACATCATATATCATGTTTCTTTTATAATGTATACTTGCAGGTTCTAAAATGGCGAGTGAAGATAAACATTCTGAGCATGAGCACCATGAGGATGGTAGTGGTGATGCTAAGAAAAGTAGAGGTCCCACACTAATGCGTAGGCTGCAGGAGCTCAGGGCCAAAGGGGAGAAATTTCCAGTCCAGTTTGATGTCACAGGAGCACCTGTTGGGGAACATGCTAGTGCTTTCAAGCATTATGTAGGGGCGACCGCACGCAGTAAGGTGGCAATAGATATAGAAAATTGGCATGATGTTTCTAATGCCTTAAAAGACCTCCTATGGAAAGATATATCTATGAGTGGAAGTGATATTATTTTAATATGTTTTTTGTTTATTGATTCTAATTTAGTTTGCTTGGAATTAATTCCTTTTCAAGACAACATTATTGCTTCTTTTGTATATATAGGGTGTTTTTCATCTAAATGAAAAAGATCACAAGAAAAAAGTGCTACAATGTTGTGGTGTACGATGGAGGGCTTTTAAGACATATCTCACAAGGGAATTTATAGGTAATCCTAAACAAAAGAAGAAAGCAACATATTTATATGTTTTTATTGACCCTGAGGTGTGGGAAAGATTTTTTGCAGCTAGGAACTCGGAACAGTTTCAGGTAATAAAGATTGTGATGTATTGTATGAATCTTTAATTTTATACAATTAAGGAGGTGAATCTTTTTATATGTTTGCCAAGTCTAAATTGCAATACCTCATTTTAAATGATCAGGCTATTCACCTAGCCCAAAAGGAAAGTCGGGCCAAAAAGGTGTATGACCATCGCTTGGGGCCCGGTGGTTATGCCTTCCACCGCCAACTATAAGAGAAGCAATCATCTTCTGGAGAAGAGTCTAGTACAACTCAAGTTGAGCGTCCACCCTGACACTGGACATGGATTGATGCTAGAAAGAATTGAGCAGGTGAAATTGTCAACCCTGCAACTAAGGAGGTGGCACAAAAGATGGTAGGTTTATCCCAACTAAGTAAAGAGTAACTCCCACAAACTTAGATTTATTTATATCTAATTGATATTGTGATTTAATATTTTTATTAACTATGAATAGATTGATCTCCACGAGCAATGGAAGGAAGGAAAGTTCATCCCAACTGGCCAAATGGATGAACTATCAGGTGCTCTTGGTACGAAGGAGCATCCTGGCCATGTTAGGGGATTAGGAGTTGGCATAGGATTCAAGTCTTATTTTGGCCCTTCACAATCTAAAAGAGGTCGTGCAGGAGGTCTTACACAAGAGGAGGTTGAAACATTAGTACCACAAAAAGTTAAAGAAATAATGTCTTCATTTCAGCCTACTCAGCCTTCTCAACCTATTCATACTGTGTGTCTCTCAAGTGATGAGGTACAAGCCCATGCTCCAGTTGTAGAAGGTCATGGGATCACTCCCAATGACCCACCACAACAAATTGCAGTAAGTTTTTGTTCTATATGTTGTGTTATTAGTATGATATATATATATATATATATATATATAGTTGTAATAGGTATCTGGTTTACCGCTTCGTGGAGGTTCCAAAATATAATGTTGTGGCAGAGGGAAAGGTATACAACCTTGGTGGTACATTGCATTGCCAACAAATTACTGATGACATTTGTCGTGTGTCCATGCATCTTGTGTATGATGAAATGGGGGACAAACCACTACCCATACCTAATCCTGAATATAGTATAGTTGAAGAAGCTGAGGGTGCTATGATGGGTTGGCCTAGACAAATGGTTATTAATGACAAGATATATATCTGAAATCTACCATGTTTTTCATATTTGACTACATATATGAACTCATATAATATAAGTATGTAATTTAATTAACAAGTTTGTAAACCAAAAAGTAAAAATTCTACTAATCATCCTCCTATGCCCAAGCCATCTTTCATTCCTAAAGCTACATTCGACAAATTGGGAAGAAAATGTAAATGTTTGTGTCGATACTTAGCCAACCAAAGCTCGGGATCACATATTTTGGTCAATTTAACAGAAGATGCAGCTGGGAGGGAATTTGAGAATTTTATTTTTCTTGATGATATCAAACATTTGTTCCAGTATGATTGGCTAAATACTTTGATATTAGAATTATGGATAAGGTAAGGATTCATCAATATAGAAAACTCTAATATATATTTTTAGCTTATTTCTAATATATGAAATGATTACAAATGTTTTACAGCCATTTATATACCGAGATGATAAACTTTGATATAAGGAATGTTGGATTCTTAGCTCCTTCAATCACTAGTCAAGTGGAGACACACATTGAGGATGTGAATGAATACTTCTGTACTGCATTCAAATATTTTACTACTGTGGGGAAGGAAATTATCCTAATTCCTTTTAACGTCAAGTTAGTATTATTATTCAATATAATTTTAATAATGGATAAATTTCTTTATTTTAATGTTTGTTTTATTCTTACTCAGAGCTAGACATTGGGAATTATTGGT
This sequence comes from Alisma plantago-aquatica, assembly GCA_963693085.1. Lineage (NCBI taxonomy): Eukaryota > Viridiplantae > Streptophyta > Magnoliopsida > Alismatales > Alismataceae > Alisma > Alisma plantago-aquatica. The sequence goes on from OY856411.1 coordinate 52,560,539, forward strand.
GGGTGTCCCAAAATCGATGACTCTTTATTATCTTGACCCAATGGGAATAACAATAAGGGGCCACAAATTGAAATTGCCAACTATGGAGTAAGCATAAATTTAGTCAATGCTTCACCATGATATTTCTATATAGAATTTCTATTTTACCAACTATCGTTTAATTGATAGTGGTATAACGGCTTTTCTTGAAGGTGGAGGACAAATACCCACAAAATTAAAGACATTGACTTTGAAAAATGTCAAGGTAGCTACTTTGACAACTACTTAGTCTTATATGTATTAATTTTCAACTCTTATATGTCAACTGTTATATTCTTATCTCAACTATTATTTATAGTAGTTTACTAACATTAACTATAATTCATTATTTGTAGTGTCCTATACAAAATAATGACTGGGATTGTGGCTACTATGTAATGAAATATATGCAAGCTATTGTCAAACAAGCATCATATGACATTCAGACTATAGATCAGGTAATAAAGAATAACATCATAAATTTTCAAGTGGTTTTAGTCATTTTATAAAATATTAGCATGTGCATTTTCTGTTACAGATCTTTACAACTCAGCCTTACACACTTGAGGATTTAAATGAATTCCGAGAAGAGTGGTCAGATGCTTTTCTAAATGAAGTCAATATAGCATTGGATTAAATATGTCAGCTCCATGTATGTATGTGGTTTTAGTACTCTTTCATATTTACTTTTGTATTTGACATTTAATATCATCTCATACTTCTAATCTATCATTTTGTAAATTATGATGTGATTATGTGTAACTCAACTAAATATATGAATCATTTTTGTTATGAATGTGTGGTTTGGAATGGTGACGGTTGAGCATTAATGCTCCCCTCTCCCATATCCTGGTTCTTCTTGTTCTTCTGTTCTGTTTCTATTTCTGTAGAATTTTTTTTCAAAAATTGCAACTTCTAGCGTCGGTTATTTAAGAAAACCGACCTTGTAGGTATTCCGGCCGTGTCGCTTAGCACGGTCGTGTTGGCTTCTGGTAGCACTGCCGTGATGCGTAGCACGGTCGTGTGTGGTTACAATTTATAGACTTGTAGCATCGGTTTTCCTAAATAACTGACCTTAGAGGTTCACGCTAAGGTCTTTTTTTAAGAAAACCGATGCTACAGGTCTACAGATTGTCAAGCTCAATATGTAGACCTGTAGCATTGGTTTTCTTAAATAACCGACCTTAGAGTGAACTTCTAAGGTCAGTTTTTTAAGAAAACCGATGCTATAAGTCTACATATTGTCAATCTCAATTTGTATACCTTATAGCATCTGTTTTCTGAAAAAACTGACCTTAGAGTGAACCTCTAAGGTCAGTTATATAAGAAATCTGATGCTAGAGGTATATAGCTAACCGACCTTACAAGCATGGCTACATTTTCTTCCTCATTTTTTACAGCCTATTGGGTCGGTTTTTCGTCGCTACTTAGGAGTCAGTTAAAAAGTGACGCTACAGGCTTAAAAAACTGACGCTACAGACCTTTCATGTACTAGTGATGGTGTCTCCTCATGAAGGGACCCAGGTTTGAATCTCAGTTGCCGCCTTGATTTACCACCCTCCTGGGAGTTCAGCCTCTACCACGGGCATGGGGGGAGAAATCTTTCTCTATTAATCCCATATATATATATATATATAGAGAGAGAGAGAGAGAGAGTCATGCTAGAATACACTCGAGTGTATCCAGAGCAGAATACACTCAAGTAGTTTTTCATGATGCAATATTTTTTTGAAAATCTAATCCGTTGATCTTATTAAACATCTCGTGAACAACTCATATGCAAATTTGAGCACATTTGGATATGTATAGCTCATGTTATGAAGACCACACAAATTATGCATTTCAAATTAGTTTCGTGCGTCGATTTTGTTACCCTTGGATGAGTGACTTACACTCATCCAAATGGGCTCAAAATTTGTATGTAGCCTAGTTATAGTATGACAGTGAAGTTCAACAGTTTACATTTTGCAAAAAATAGTCTTGATATGCAACACACTTGAGTGTATTCGTGTGATCCGTACACTCAAGTGTATTCTACCCTCACTCTCTCTCTCTCTCTCTCTCTATCTATATATATATATATATATATATAAAAATATATACACACATATATATATACATATATATACACACATATATATGTATATATATACACATATATATGTATACATATATACATATATATATACATATATACATATATATATATATATATATATATATATATATATATATATATATATATATATATTCAACTAAAACATATTGATCATACACATCTGATGTGGTGATCTTTTGACTCTTTTCCAATATCATAAGGAAGTGTGCATGTGGTAGTCCTCTTTTTTGATATTCTATAACACAAACATATGCAATAACTTGGGCAAATAGATCTCTTTTAAAAAGATCAACTTTCAATTCTTATAATTTTTCTTTGAATACTGTAGTAGGTAGATCTGGCCTATTTTGTGATTCTTTAAAACACAGTAGCTCCCTTTTTACTTCAGCCCATGATGGGTTGTAGGTAAAAGTTAGAAAAATATTAGGTTTTACATACCTCTCCACCCAACATATTTGTGGATTTGTATCATATGATAGTTTACTAATGCAACATATGTTCATTGGCTGCCCGCGCGGGTAACTTGGTATGCTACTCATCACAGGAGACGCGGTGGCACAAAACATAAATAGTTCTCGTGCTATTCTGCTTGCAGGGAGATCTAATCGGCTTGACCTGTCCGGCGGCGAGGCCAGCAAATATGCCAGGAATGAAGGAGGCATCTGGGACCGGCTTCCCAAATTGACAAAAGGAACGAGCCTGTATGCTCCCAGTGCGAACCATCACAACACTCTACTTTGCCACCGGCCCATCAACCGTCTATTCCATTACTCCTCCAATAGATTCACAATCCCAAGTCTCACCGTGCATCTCGTTACCAAATGCAATGTCGTCAGCGCCAAAGCAGCAGCAACAACCTAAGAAGACCTTCTCCTTCTCAATCCGCCATGGCGACAAGTCCTCATCCACCCATTTTTCCCAAATCCTCACTGTCGCGATCCGCCTGCGCCATTCTTCTTCCAGCAGTATCCACTGCTAGTTCTTATACCTCTAATCATCGGCTTCTACAACAGCAGATATGACGTTGAGTTGAATATTATATCTCAGCCTCTGGTCCCATGTTCTGTTGGCATCATTGTCCTACCATAACGAGCCACCGGGAAAAGGCTTCCCAAGCCCCATGGGGACCGTAAGCATTCCAAAGTAACCATTTCTTGGACGGAGGTGGCACAACGCCGTCTGCGTGTGTGGGGAAGTAGACCGACGCCGATGGGTAATTCGCCCACATGATGAGAAGGGTCTGCAATGCGACCAATTTCAATGAACTCTTCTAGTACCGATGGCGGTAGTGAAACCAGAGAGCACAAGGACCCATGTCGACAAGTGAAACCCGAGGTGGAGCGAGCAGTGTGCGTGGAAGGTGTTTGATCCATGTACTGTGCTTCACAATCACATTTGTGTCAATTTCTGACCTTGTCCTCTCACAAAGAACGAACAGAGACATGTTAGCAAGCTTGGGTCAACCAAACATGAACGGATGAGTCTTCGAACTGCACACACACAATGCCATCCACAACCATCTGTGTCCGTGATTGTGTGTCATCATCACACATTTGGTCCTCACCATGCCTGATCTGGCATGTGTCCAGATCAAATTCGATGATGCCTAAGGTTCTCTCGTACCTCATTAGTACTGACCATTCTGGTTTATTGGACATTATCAATATGAGGTGTTTTGTGCAAGTGCTCATAACATGTTTGACAAAATGACTTTCTAGATAAAAAGCACCGAAATTAACTATTGGAACTGAGTCAGTGGAATTTGGCATAATCATGGATGTCGTGCCCCTGACAATAATAGAAGCCACATGAGCGTTGACCTCAACAATTTCTTACGCACGTCTGTCATAGAGCTGGAGGCTGCGAGTGTGGATCTGGACGTAATCGATGTGGATTGCAAGAGTAGGGATCCCTAGATGGAATGCAATGTGGCATGGTTTCCTCGTTAATGTCTATTTGGTTTTCCCTAGGCAATCTTTTAATTTAGTTGGGGTTTCCTTTGGGGATCAAATGGTGTATTAGACAATTTCTTTTGTCTCTTCCGTGTTTCTTCTCACTATAATTATGTTGTAGTTTTAAGATTGTATGTTAGTTGGAGTACGATAAACTCTATCTATTTCAATTTTGGCAATGCAATAGTCTATTCAATATCTTAATTTGTTGGACCATTACTTCCGTTGCTCTTGAGTGCACTCTGCACCATAGGTCTAATGATCGCAATTCATGGCTATTAATCCAGGTTGCTGACTTTTCAACTCAAAATGTAGAAATAAAAAGTTGTGATGTCATGATCGTGCCCCATATCATCGTCTACCTTACTCCCTTTGCAGAGCCAAGCCTTTCCATATACAAGATTACAATGACACATTGCATGGTGGAAGAGATGGGGGAAGAAAAGACAAGATAAAATCATTACTTGTGAGACAGAACCATGTTTGTGTTAATAATAGAATCCCTATAATGATCAAGTGTTATTCACATACACTGGTTTCGTCTATTTGATTTACCTTCCTCCATAAGAGTTACTTTACAAAGTATACCAGTTACTTTTTGAATGCACATAGTTACTTTTATGTTGTCACAGTTACTCGTAGTGCTCCTCCAGTTACTCTAGGTGTTCTTATAATTACTTTATCGATGACGAGTTCATCCCTTTTATTTGTCAGTGAGTTCTGGTATAGATACTTTTTTTTGGAATAGAACACTTGCTTTCATGTTCGTACAGTTACTCACAAGATGTCCCCGTTACTCTGTGTTCCATACACATTATTTTTGTGATTCATGTTTTACCTTCCTCTGTTAGAGTTACTTCTACAAAGAATAAGAGTTACTTTTTTGAATCACATGGTTACTTTTATCTACTGTCACAGTTACTCTTAGTGTTCTTACAGTTACTCTTAGTGTACTTACAGTTGCTCTTAGTGTTGTTACAGTTACCCTTAGTGTTCTTATAATTACTTTATGGGTTATGAGATCATCACTCTTCCTCTTGAGTTTGTTTATTTTGACATGCTAATTGAAAGTATATATCTTCATACAAAACCACATCAGCTATTAATGCAAGAATACCACAGACAAAGCATAAAACGTTATGTATTAAACCCAGAAATACTCCTATTTACAATATGATTCAGAGTAAATGTATTTTTAGGCTTGTAGCACATAAGTAAATCTATCTCATAGCAGTTACATATCATAACTAGAGAGCCAATTTGTTCAAATTTAACATTTCACTTAATAAATCAGTATTCAGCTCGAATTCAGCACAATTTTGGATCTCCTTCATCAACAGTAGCTTTTTCTTTCTCCTTGCTTGCTTCAGCCTTTTCTTTCCCATTTTGTTTCCTTTTACTTCTTTGCAATTCTTCTTCATCAGCAGTAGCATTTTCTTCCTCATTCCTTTGCAGATATTTTTTTGTATTGTCATCAGACACTATCCTATCTTCTCCTGAATACAAACACAGTTACTCGAAAATTGCACTCTTTAGTTTAACAAAATATACTTTCCAGTTTAACTGCTATATCTAGTGTAGAAGTTACTTTTTCTTATGAAATAGTTACTCCAACCTATCGTATAGTTACTCCAATGTTCATGTAGTTATTATAAGCATTTTCGAGTTACTCTACTTGTCATACCAGTTGCTCTTTTATCATACATTGTTACTTTGTAGTCGAACTCCTTTATTTATGTTTCGTTGGAATAGAACACTTGCTTTTTTTTAAGGAAGTCAGGAAGCTATTTATTCATCTTGCCTTCCCCCTGCAAGAAAATTTGGGATAGGAGTACAAGCACTAATAACAAAACTAAACCTGGTAGTACTACTACCATTACATGAGTTGGCCTCATTAGTTATTAAACTACTAAGGGTAGTAGGAGGAATACAGTAGGTGCAGGTACATATATTGTTTTTTAGATGATGTTTAGCAAGGAGATCAAAAGCAGCAGTACAGGTTCTTTTTACATATTTGACGCAGTAGTCCTTCTCCTCCATCAGTTTATTTATTCAGGCAATAATATTAGCAAAAGATGGGCAGTTCATACCATCCTCCTGGATCATTCTTGTCGCAATAAGGCTATCAGTCTGAAGCTCAATAGTTCCTGAGAGATTTATGCTGGCATATTCCATGGCTTTGAGGATACTAGTGAGTTCTGCGTAGAGGACTTTAGTAGTAGCGACTTTATCACCATAACCCCCCATCCACTGACCATGCTGGTTTCTAACCATGCAGGCAATAGCAGAATTGTTTTTTCCGATTGCAGCATCAGAGTTGACGGTGAACTGCCTGGTACTAGACGGAGACCAATGCAATTTATCCAAGTTTCTAGTGTTGGGATTGATGGTACCAATGGCTAATTCATTTATATTAATATGGTGAGATATACAGTTTATGATTCCGTTTATATTTTGTTTTATGTTGTTAAAAACTTCTTCATTTCTATTACGCAATAGGGTGTGGCAAGTAATAGCAAAAATTCTGGCATGACGATTGTCCTTGCTGATATATTTGAACATCCAACTGATGTTGTCTACATCATTCCAAAAGTCATCATTGAGGTTGTTGTCCATGACCGATCTCCATATGAATTTGTTCTGTCCGCAGTCCCTGAGTGCATGTAACACAGTTTCATTTTGAAGGTGGCACCTAGGACATAGGCTGTCAGTAGTCATATGCCTTTTGTTTCGTCGAACATTAGTAAGGATTGCATTATGGCCCATCGTCTAGAGTAGCATTTTGATAGAAGGTGAAACTTTTAGTTTCCATATGGAATCCCATTTGCCTTGCGCCAACTGAGCCTGGTTGGGACAACAAATAGCATAGGCGGAAGCAGTGCTGAAAGCACCATTATCAGTGTGCATCCAGGAACAAGTATCTTGTTTAGAAGTGTTAAAAGGTGCGTTGATTTGAAGGATATATTCTCAACGTTATTGGGTAACCAGTTCTCAAGGAATTCACGGTCCCATTCTCCATTCAGGTTAACAACGCTTCCAACCTTCAGATCAGTAAGATCAATTGGGATCACATTGAGCCCTAAGTCTCTAAGACAATGATAATGGGTTGTCCAATTGTCCTCCCAAAAATTTATGCTCATCCCATTAACAGGTATCATTTTGGAGTTGTTAAGGATAATGACTTTTGACCGGAAAGCGTCTATGCTCATATGAGATACATAGATCGGGCATTTGTCCTCGTAGCCATTGAAACGCTTCTGCATGCCAATGCACCATTGTGATTTTCTGTTAGAGACCAAGTCCCAAGTGTTCTTGAGAGTGAGTGTAGTGTTCCAATTCCTCATGGATCTAAATCCTAGACTGCCTGCCGCCTTAGTTCTAGTGAGTTTCTTCCAACCAACAAGGGAAACTAGTTTATCTTTGAATCCTCCTCCCCATATGAACTTCCTTATGCTGCAATCGATCTGATCGCATAGCTTGAGAGGAAGTCTAGCTGTTTGCATGACGTAAGTGGGTAGCGCAGAAAGTGTTGTCTTGGCTAGGAAAACCCTTCCAGCCCTGGATAAGCATTTAGATGACCAAGCATTCACAAGGCTATTAACCTTTTCAAGAATAGACGAATAGGTGTTCTTGTTAATTCTATTGTGCATGATTGGAACACCCAGATAGATACCCAAATCAGAAGTGACTTGGAACCCACTGATCCTACTGATTCTTTTTCTGACCCGGTTGCCAACAGAGGTTGAGAAGAATATGCGTGTTTTGGAAGATGAAATAGATTGTCTAGACTCATTACCGAATTCTTTGAAGAATTTCAGAATGTGTTTAATCTAGTCTTCTTTGGCCTCAGCAAATAGAATTATATCGTCTGCGAAGTAGACATGAACAATGTTGGGTCCTGACTGGCTAATTTTGAGCGGTTTCCAGTCACCATTACTGACGTTATATTGTATCATCTGGCTTAGCCTTTCAAGACATAAAACAAATATGTAAGGCGAAAGTGGGTCGCCTTGTCTTAGGCCTCTGTTGGCTTTGAAGGGGTGCGAGCTGCAACCATTCCAAATGACGGTGTTGGATCCTCTAGTGATGGAATTCATAATGAAATTCCTTATATTGGTCGAAACACCAGTTTTCTGTATTGTATCATCGATAAATGACCAATCCATTTGATCGAAGGCTTTGGTTAGATCAATTTTGATAGCCATAGCAGGCTTGCTATTTTTAGGCTTCATTCATTTGATGAGTTCTTGAACCACAACGATGCTATCAGTAATTCTGCGTCCCGGAACAAAGCTACTTTGTTCGGGTGATATCCAGCTCGTAATGAGCAGTTTGATTATGTTAACCACAACTCTAGCTGCGAGCTTCGACATGATGTTATTCAGGGAAATAGGTTGAAAATGTTCACACCTTTCTGGGTGAGGAACTTTCAGGATCAGAATAATAGTAGCATTACACATATCTTCATTAAGGGGTAGACCTACAACTGCGTGTGATATAGTTTTAGTGACTATTGTCTTAAGCACCGACGAATTGTTTTGGACAAACCCAGCATTGATTCCATCGGGTCCGGCAGCCTTGGTTGGGTCCATCCTCATCAATGAACTGTGGATTTCCTCACAGGTGGGAGCGCTTGTTAAAGTCTGTAGTTGTTGCGTAGATGGCCTACTAAACCTGCCCATCACCGCTGTATGAGAAGCATGACCCTGGGTGTCAGGTTTGGATAAGATTTTCTTGAAGTGGCTTGAGATCATAGCCTGTAGTTGGTTGGGGTCTGTGATCCATTCATTGTCATTGTTTTTAAGAGTCAGGATGGTGTTCTTCCTCTTTCTTTGATTGACCCATGCGTGATAGAATTTAGTGCAAGAGTCACCATTCTTGAGCCAATTGATATGAGCTTTTTGCTTCATGTCAATCTCCTCCTTATGTAAGAGAGAAAGGAGTTCCTCCTCCATTTTGATACACAAATTGTCTGATACACTGTCGTAGCTTTCAGCAATAGCACTTTGCAACATAGATATATTCTGGGTGAGATGTACCTTTTGAGCTTGCCGCTTCTTGTGCAAGTTTTTGCTCCAGTTTTTATTTTGCTCTGTATAGCGATAAAGCTAGAACAGAAGTCCCCATCTTGGTTCCAGTTGTTGGCCATAAGCTTTGTGAAAGTAGCTTCACCTCACCAGGAATCTCTGGTCATGAATCGGGCATGACCGTGATTCAATTTGTTCATCTTTAGCAGGATAGGGCAGTGATCTGATGAGAGGTGAGGAAGATGTTCAAGCGAGAAATTTCCCCATTTTAAGATGAAGTAGGCATTGGCTACAGCTCGGTCGAGGTTTCATGCATCATACTATGTTTATAGGTATAGTTCATTCTAGTGTACCCTATGTCAGTGAGTTTGGCTTCCGTCAGGGCATCGCTGAAGAGGTTGGCCTCGGATTCAACAAACTTGCTGCTTCCAAATTTCTCAGAAGGGTGGGTCATAACATTAAAATCCCCTAGGACAACCCAGGGTTCCTTATAGACCAGATTGAGCTCCGCAAGTCTTCTCCACAGAATCTTTTTCAGATTGAGGTGGGTGCTTGCATATACAAAAGTGATGATAACAACATTGTTGACTCTACAAATGATGAATTGGTGATGGCTGCAGAGTATTTCCAAGTCACAAACATTTTGATTCCAGCAGATCCAGATGCCTCCTAAAAATCTATGTGCCTCGGCACGGTGAGAATTGGAGAAACCCAACACTTTGATGGTGTGTGTGGAATGTTGATTGCTGATTCTAGGCTCGTGGATTCCAACTACACTGGGTTTATGACTTCTGACAATGTCTTTGAGTACCGTACATGTATCATCGTTTCCAATTCCCCTGACATTCCAGCAAAAAGCGTCAAACATTGGTAAAGAGTTAAGTTCTGCAGGTAGTAGCAGATTAGGAGGTAGATGATGTCTCTTTCTCCTTGTGTGCAATATCTGACTCATTTTCATCCTCGTCTTCTTGGACAGAGTACAGGGCGGAAGCATTTTGTTCGCTGCTGGCAACTACAAGATCTTCTCAGGTAGTGTCTAGAGTATTAGCATTTTGTTCACTGGTGTCATTTGCAATTCTCGAGCTTCTGCTCCTATTTTCTGGTTAAAGTTGCCCACGTGTAGTGTCTTTTCTTTTCATTTTTGATCCGCTGCCTCTCATCCTTCTGTCTACTTTGAAGTTCGGATCTGGTCTTGGTCCCATTCCTACTAGTGGTTCAGGAATGTTGGGAGGTGGTGGGATGATGATCGGATTTTCCAGGTTTGAATTGCAGACGGTTGTAGAAGTTTGGGTAGATGTGGTGTCTGGGATGCCCATGATGATCTCGTCCACTTCCGGATTAAGAACAATGTGGGTTTGCTTATCTTTTTCTTATGTTGCTGGTGGGGTGGTGGTATTCATAGTTTCTGTGGATGTCTGCCCTTCAATGGCCTTCTCTTGTGTCTTATTTGTCTTGTTTTTTGCCTTCCATACCTTCGCGCCTCTTATGTCATTTTTGTGTCCCTGGTTGTCCATACTGATTCTAGTGGTAGTGTTGCCTTCTTGGTTTTCCTCTTCCTATAGATCCTCATTTATTAGAGAACTGAACCTATTATTATGATTTGGATATGGTGGTTTTTCTGTGTGCGAAGTCTTCCGTCTTCTGTTGCCACTTCTTTTCCTCTGTGTTTGCTAAGTTTTAGGTATTTGGTAGCTGGTAATTTCTTCTGTCTGCCTATTTTGTTGGTTGTTATCTTGGGATCCTTGGTCGTCACTGTTATCGATGTGAACAGGCTTGCGACAGTGTTTAGAAATGTGCCCTTCCTCGCCGCATGTTAGACACATCCAGGGGAATCCCCCGTACTCGACTTCAAACTCTACTCCATTTATAAGGATGTTTGGTGTGAAAGGTTTCACAGTACTGACCTGGACTGCCAGTCTTGCAAATCGGCTGTGCGTTCTCTTCATGGTATGTTCATCTGCCTTCACAATATGGCCTAGGGCCAGGCCTAGATAATCGAACATTGTAGGTACATACAAATGCAGAGGCAAGTTTAGAATGCAGACCCATGTTACCATGAATTTAGGAAATTCTTCTATTGGTGTGAAGTTCTCATTCCATTCCCAGACCATTATGTTTTTTCCGAAGAGCTTCCATGGTCCTCCGAACATGGCTGTGTCATAATCTTTTCTACTAGAAAACTGCAGCACGAAGTGACCCATATTGAGTTCGTACATATTGAATCGACCAGAGATGCCCCAAAGTTGTTTCAGTCTGTCCCTAAAGCTTAGGTAACCGACAGTAGTTCCAACCATGCGGACAACAACCACAAACTTCCATGGTTTAGCAAGGCACTCCACACCAGTAGGGTTTATGTTTAGAGCCGGCATACCATCACGAGCCCCCAGAGAAACGTCCTCCACCGATAGGTGATTTTCGAATAGTTTGTCCACGAAAAATGCAGAGTCTTGATCTTCCTCACCCACTGATATTTTATTGGCGCCTTCCATGTCGGCAGTGTTTCCATAATGATCTCTGCCGCCGCCAGGGGGGTCGTTTATTGTGTCATTGTTCTGTCCCTGACTGGTCGGAGGGAAGTCTTCCATTCTCAGATTGAACTCAGTCTCGTCGTCTAATGCGCCGCCAGAGTTTTCAACCATAGCGTTGGTTCCCCGCAGCCCAGCATAGTTGAACTCTAGGCCTGCGCCTAGGATGCCAAATCATGTGTTGTTCTTCTCATTATATCTAGGTGATCTTGATCTTCCTCTTATTGCTTTGTCATGCCAGAACTCGTTGGGTTCTTCCTCCCCTCTTTCATGGCCGCCGCCATGGTTAGGGCTTCATTCCCAACGATCGCCCCTCCAGTCACTTACAAGATGTCCCTGTTACTCTGTGTTCCATACACATTGTTTTTGTGATACATGTTTTACCTTCCTCTGTTAGAGTTACTTTTACAAAGTATAAGAGTTACTTTTTTGAATCATAGGATTACTTTTCTCTGCTATCCCAATTACTCTTAGTGTTCTTATTCTTATAATTACTTTATGGGTTACGAGATCATCACTCTTAGATAAAATTCTCCTCTATAATTGTGAATTTTAAAAAAAAGTGCCAGGAAGGGTGTGTGGGTAGCTACCCGCACGGGTATTAAAAATGAGCCCCTTGTGTAAAGTTTCACCAACACAAAAGGGGTGACTATTCCTAGTCTTGGTGTTACTTTCAGTGTCGGATAGTTACTTTTTGGGTCATGATGTTACTTTTATTTTCAGATAGTTACTTTACGTATTGTATAGTTACTTTTTGTGTACCGGTGTTACTTTCAATGTTAGATAGTTAATTTTTATGTCATGATGATATTTTTAATGTCAAATAGTTACTTTTTGTACGTTATATTTAGTGTTCATATAGGATAATGAGGATGTAAAATAGTTGTCATTTGATGTAGATCTGATTTTTGAACCAAAAATTAAATAGCAGTGATGTTATTACGTTGTACACTACTCCAAATTATTAATATGATAAACAATGTCTACAATTAAAATGCTACATGCACACGATCAGCAGATCAAACATGAAATATTTCAAGAAGATACTAGATTATGCTAGGATCCATTACACAAGGTTATTTCATCAAAGCACGTAATGTGCAATGCTACTGAACACCTTGCTACAACTTTCAATGCTCGTTCCTACATTCCTATGAACCTACAAATGGACTAGCTTAGTACAACTATCAGAAAGGGCATCCCCTTCCCCTGGCAACAATAGCCATGTTTGTAGGAGAGATGGAACCAGACCAAGAAAGCATCCATGCGGCTGACGATGAGGATTTGGAATCCTCTTCATCTTGGTCTAGCAGCGGCAGGTTCGGCAACAGCCGCAGTACCTTTAACGATGAGGATTTTCCACATATATGAATATTTGTGGATTTATCCAATTATGAGAGCAACCTAAACAAGCACAATTTTTTGAAACAACGATCATGTCCCATTTACAATGTAAGTCTCCATTCCTCAGCTCCATTTGTTCTGATAAACTATCTATCTCAACGGTGTTCTACTAGTGTCTCAGTTGCCATCGTTGCACCGTTGAGTGTCATCATTCCACTAATCGATCGGCACCCTCCATCACCAGCGGTGTGGAAAGATGTGAAAACGAAGATGAGAAGGAAAAAATAGGAATGAGCGAGGAAAATCGAGATCGAGACCTAGAGATCATGGCAGAGCAGTGGTGATCACAGCACCGGCGACATCTTCGGGTGAAGGGAATGATCTTGGGTGCTTTGTCTTCATCAATGGGAGGAGAGATCGAGAGTTTACGTGGCAAAGGAGGATGAGGAAGGAGAGCAAAGTCGAGGCAAGAGGAGGGAATTCGCCTCCTATATTATTTTTTCCTAGTTTGACAGATTGACCACCGGTGACAATGGGGCGACCTCGTGAGGAGATTGGGGAAGGGAGGAGGGGGACTGGATGAACGAGAGGGACGAAGGCCCAGAGGGCGACTCCTCAAGGGGACGGATTTTTGAGTGTGCGGATCACGGAGATGAAAGTCCAGTAGTCGCTGATATTCCCCGTATTTACAATATAAGCCACTGTGTTTTTCAAATCACGGGTACTTTAGGCAAACTACCCACGCGGGCATTCAATACACACCCATATATATATATATATACATATATATATATACATATAAATATATATATATATATATGTATATATATGTATATATTTGTATGTATATACCTATCCAACAATCTTGTTTGTATTGGAGATGATGAGAAGGTATATGTCAGATTCCTCTTAGAGTCACTAGATTACTATAAACAACATTCTTTAGTACTTGGGAAACATTAAAAGGATCAGTTCCTTGAGTATGGTAATAAGGAAGAGTTGGGTGTAAAGGGTTACACCGATGCAAACTTCCATAATGACACACTTCTATTTTATGTTTGACCTTAAACGAAAATTGTAAGATGCAAAAGGTTTTGAGCTAATGATAGTTTTTTAAATCTACAAAAGAAGTCGAGTATCTCTATGTTCTGAGATCAACAAAAGATATTGTATGGATCAAAAAGTTCATATTGTGAACTTGTGTGAGGTTCTAACCATTGATGACAATGTAGAAATACTGATGACATCAATAGAGCTACTAGTTCGGATAGGAATCTTAGATAACATTCTATGACACTTCCATCTCATATAAGTAGTCGTACATCGATGAGATGTGAAACTTGCAAAATACTGACTTGAAGAAAATGTTGCTAACCTTCTATTAAAGCGCTTGCGCATTAGAAACATTATGGACATGTTAATATCACGTAGAATATGATTTGTAGGTGATTGACTCTAAGTGTAAGTGTGAGTCCGTTGGTATGTATGCCCGGAGAGACAATAATATGATGATTGGGATGTGGCACTATATACATGATTTGATAGTAATAAAGGTAATTTCATCTATTATATTTGTCTCAGTCATGAGATGATGACACATGTAAGTAGATGCCTAAAGAATGATGTTACTCGATTATGTATGTCTTCAAGTACGTGACTTCAACAATGAGATCATACAAATGCTTAGAGTACATACATTCTTGTCATGTCCTTAGTCAGATATCACTGTGGAAGCAAAATAGATAACAATAATATGTAAGACAAGAGCATGTGTTGACCGATGATAGAGTCTCATTAGTCAGGATATGTGATATCAAGTCAAGCACACATGTTCATGTTAGAGAATAGTGTATCAGACAAACTCACCATCAGAGTGATCATGGAGACCATGGAATGATAGTCAGAATCATCTTATAGTGATAGTGGTGATTGTGGCTCTTAGACTTGAAGTCACTACATTCGTCACATGTTGTTCGGTAGACTTTGACATCATCAAACGTAACCCTAAACATAACAGTATGATTAGGTAGTTGTGACAAATGAGGATTGAATGTGAGTGATGTAGATTGGATTTGTCCCTACTATAGGAGATTGATATCTAGGGCCTCTTGATAAGCAAGACTGAGAAATGTATGGCCGTACTCATGTGATTCAATATATGATATGTGAACTCACACACACATAACACAATCTGCTCTAGTTCAAGGAACATGGATTGAATGTTGATAGGATGATTCCATGCCTCGAGTTCAATCCGGATATCAAAGACAAAGGAACTATACGATCAAAATAACACCAACCACAGATTGTACATTGAAGTTGTTCTTTAACTTTACAAATTACTTAGGTAGCAATGATGTGTGACTAGGCACTGCTCTTTGCTTGTGATACCATAATTGGTTATGAACATTCACTGCAAATGTAATTCTAGACCTATAGGGTCACACACATAGGCTACACTTAGATTAAAGGAGTTTATTCATGAATGTTGTTTAGATTTATTACTAAAGGTGTTTAGGTTTTCAACAATTGAGGTTCAAAATTGATGGACTGGTCTCTGAGCTGGCCAGTTCAAGTATTGAATTGATGAGTTGGAATGTCAGGTCAATTGGAATCAATATTGGTTAAACTTTACATGGATTGGACAAGTGAAACAATCATTTCACTTGTGAAATGAGCATCTTACAATGTGGCATGACTGTTTCACTATGTGAGATGACCAGTTTATGTTCTGGGTCACCCGATTCAGTTACCAATTCGATTGGAACAAGGATTCATGTTTAGCATTAATCAACCATTGAATATTAATTTGATTCAGAATAGGAAACTTGTAAAATGACTGGTTCACTGTGAGAAATAACTGTTTCACTCACCAACGACCATTTGGGTGTGCAAAACGATATTCACACTATGCATGTTCAAGAAAATTCATGATTTTGGACCCTTCTACTCCCACACAGACATGGAACCCTAACCTTATCCTCTACTATAAATAGAGGGGTATCTGGGGGCTTCCCAACACACACAATTGAGAATCTATTACTCTGAGAATTGTTGTCCTCTCTAGTTATGATAACCAATATAGAGCCCGAGCAAGTTCGACCTGCTAAAGGGACAGATAGCGAGGGAGTGAACAACTGAGATCAATTGTGGGAGAGCATGTCGGTGACTAGTACATCGATAGAAGGGGACAAATACTTCATGTTGGCTCTGGTAGCGCAACATGGAGTTCCAGGTGGTTCGTGTGAAATACTCTAGAGGCGGGAGGACGTTGTCTTCTACTAGGAGGACACTGACAACCACTATTTGTGGTGCTGCACCAGGAGGCCAGTAGAGACGACTGTTCGAGTGTTATTGGTGTTGAAGGAGCGAGTTGCTACCTGAAGAAAACAAAAGAAGCACAATGCTACTGCAAGGGTAATGAACTTGCTCTCGGACCAGGTATAACCTTGCTAACCTTCCTTCCTAGATACATTCTTGTTGCTCTTGCTATTCTGGGAAATGAGCATTAATTTTCTTTGTTTCCACTTCCTATATTTGTACCTGATTTCCCTACAAAATTTGAGAAATGGCTAACGTACCTTATTCATCCACCAGGAATCATTGGAAGTTGATATATGTGATTATTCATAAAAACCACATACTTTATTCATCCAACTCTCCTGTGGTCATACTTCGAGTCCTTCAAGAATATATTGATCCAATCAATCAAGCATATATCCAAGAATTCATTCAATCGTTCAATGTGCATGCATGGTAACCTTAAAGTCTCACCATGTATTCATATCATACTAATTAGGTCTAGATTAGTCCCTAACTAGGGTTTACAGTCATCTTAGGGCTTGAATTAGGGACAAGGTATCAAGCCCTAATTCCATCATATTGTGACAT
Organism: Alisma plantago-aquatica; assembly: GCA_963693085.1. Classification (NCBI taxonomy): domain Eukaryota; kingdom Viridiplantae; phylum Streptophyta; class Magnoliopsida; order Alismatales; family Alismataceae; genus Alisma; species Alisma plantago-aquatica. The sequence continues at coordinate 52,577,415 of OY856411.1, forward strand.
CCAAGGGTCAGAAACCCTAATTGAGCATTAGGTGAAACCCTATTTATCATTTTTAGCTTATTATACCATTATGAATAAACGATATTAAATCATGTGAGTTAAGGTAATAATAACTAGAATTCCATCATGTTGTGACTTCTAAGGGTTAGAAACCCTAATTGAGCATTAGGTGAAAGCCTATTTATTATATTTGGCTTATTATACCATTATGAATAAACGATACCAAATCATATGAGTTAAGGTTATAATAATAAGAATTATTAGTTTCAAACCCTAATTATTATGTTTATGACTTAGCAACCTCACACAATCATCCTAATCTAATTTTAGACACTAGAATCTCATCATTGTTCACCAGTATCAGATTAGATCTCAAAATAAGCATATAAAATGAGTTCATCACTTTATTTATCCAAACTAGGGATTGTATGAAATCTCAACCTAGTAATCATGAATTAATACACACATTTGAATAGAAGGTATTATCTTGCAATTATCATAAAATGTCATTATTACTAAGTAAGCTCAGTTTTAATTGGATATATCACAGAGTAAACATTTTAAATCAACATAATCATTTAAGTAATCTAGGTTATGGTTTATATTCTCAAAATTATTTAGAAAAAGTATCCTAATATACTTTTTGAATTAAAGGCCTAAATAGGTTTTGAAAGTATTATTTTGATATTTTACATATTTTCTTGATAATGTTGACGTATAATTCAACTAATTTAGATCTATGGTTTTTATTTTCCACAATTTTCACAAATTAAAACAATCAGGCCAATCACAGCTCGTCATCTTACCCAAATAACTATTATTGAGCATATAACATCTGGGTTTGAGGGAGGAGGAAAGTACTAGACTACCCTTTCTTTGTGACTGGATGTGTCACATGGTTTGGGGGTAGTCAAGTAAATGCCTAGCGGGGATTATTCTACCATAGCCCATGTGCAAGCCAGACAATCATGGAGTTAATTCATGATTGACTCTCACCCTCAGGCTCTAGAAGCCACAACCCTAGGTTGGGTTGACCTCTGCTAAGACTGGAGAGTCACCAAGCCTCACTATAGGCCACATGATGGTCGGGTACAATAGTTCTAAGTCAAAGAAATAAGGAGCATACTGGAGTTGAGAGAAGGGGAATTACCTTCTTTAGTGAATCACTCATATATTAATAGGTAACTGAGTAAGACTTCAATTTTCCTCTTTCTCCAACAATCAGAATTATCTCCCAAGTGGAATCCAATATGGACCTGAAATCATCCAATTTCTAAACAAAAGAAGAGGATGTATAGCATAAGTTATCACCTACCTAACAGAAGAAGAGGTGTAAGTTAAGGAAGAAGAATGCAAAGATGTCAAGATTACTATGAAGAGGGAGTCGAGACAAATGATGATGTATGGACTAAAGGAGTGTATGGGGTTTTTTTGTCCCTCAAGGTAGATAAGTGTTGCAAATTTGGTTGGTTTGAAAGTGGCCAGAAGGGTGGAGTAATTGGGTGGAGATAATAGTGTAGGGAATGGTGACATCTGTGTGACAATAACTTTTTATCATCATTAGCCAATTTTTTGTGTGAAGTATTTTTCTTGGCCAATTGCCTCAGAAGTAGGAAATCTATATTCTCAAAATGGCCTCTATTTTTGTGCATGTTATGATTGTAACTTGTAATTTATGGCCTTGTTACTCGTAGTTGTGTATCTATGGACATGTTTGGTGGGGCAACCAACTTTGATTTTCTGCTACTTGTAGTCTCTTAAGTAGGACTTGCACTACTAGAATGTTGATGGGAAAAAGGATACATTTCATGATGGACAACGATAATATATGCTTTTTGTTATCATCTTGTCACCCTATAGTTGTGATGACATGAGGATTTTGATGGTCTTTTCCCACTCGTAACTATTGATTAGGGCAACCATTATTCTAAACAACACCTATGTGTGTGTTGTTGTTTTGTACTAAACTTATTAAGAATGTTATTAAAGATCAAATAAATGGCAGGGGTGATAGAAAATTTCAACCTTATGGTATAGGTAATCATGTTTGCTCATTTTAAAGGGGAACATATTCTAGCAAGTGCAAAGTTTTTCCATAGCCTTTATTATGATGAGAATTTGTCCATGGGAAGAAGCATTGTCAATGGTGTTTTACTGGAAGAATATATCAAATTAATCAAATAATGATTTTGAATTGAATGAGTTTGATGGAATAAGTGGTTTACATTGTCAATTATTTCTTTCTACAAGTAGTTACTTTTTCCTAATGGAAGGTGAAAATATTTCACTAAATTAGAAAATAAGGTTATGCAATGGATACATAATAATAGTAGCTTATCTAATCCAGTGGAGTGTAATGAAGATCTAAAAAAATTCACAATTTATAGAAATTCCCCGTTAATGCTTATTTTGTTTTAATTATTTAGATTTTCCTCAAACTAGTGAAAACCATTACTACACAATTCTTAATTTTATAATGATAGTTTATCTACTATGGAATCAGTAGCTTTTATGTTTTGCATGTATTAAGGCTTTCACAATGTCGAATTCCACCAAATTGCTTTGTATGGTTAATATAACTTATGATTAATAAAGTATCATCTTATACTCACCTTTTTAGGTTGTTGATACTCTTATTTCTTAAAGTTAAGTGACCTAACTGTAAAATGAATTACTGATACTATACCTCTTTAAGTTGCTAATTTTCCCTTTATATTTCAGATAGGTATTGATTTTCTAAAACATGTCCTTTAGTAGACCCACAAGAAGGCTGAGGAAAGGGACTTGTTGAGTTTATTTGCAATTTGAATAATTGTAAACCATGAATAGCAAATAAAGTCAATATAGAGATAGTCTGAAACAGAAGAAAAGAATGAGAGAAAAGAAAACTCATCAAAAAATTATGGTGATCTAATGGACAAAAAAGCGGGACAACCATTACTATTTGGATCTTTAGTGTTCTTTGCCATTTTGCAAGGAAGAAACTGATGGGTGTAAGAAGATTGGGGATAATGAATTCATATTTGGTTGATATGCTTCTATTGTTGAAGGTATATCTACAAATAAATATGACTTGAAGGTTTGGGCTTAACAACTTGGGTTTAAGTGTGTTTCATGTATTAGGGGTTGTGCTAGTGATAAGTACATATCTTATCAATGCAAGATGATAAGTTCAATCCTGCAAGGCTGCAATAGAACGAACCCTAATCGTTCAAAAAAAAACCCAAAATAGTGGTTTTGGAGAAAATTTGGTTGAGTTGTATATCAGTTGCCCTTGGGATTGAGGATATTAAAACTGAAAGCATTCTCTACACCATAAAGATCTTATTAAGAAAATTTGCTTCCTTTACCTTTGAGTATTTGCGGTGTTTTGCTATTATATGGGTTCATGCAGTAGTCCTCTCATGTCAATACAGTTCCACAGTTGCTTTTAACTATTGGCTAGATATAAGTTTGAATAAATTTCCTTGATTGAGTGAAAGTGGAATCCTATGACTTGTGGAATCTTTATGGAGAATTTCCTATCAGAAGGGAAACTTCACCAAATAAAATTTAGGTCATAGATGCTTGGAAGAGAAAATTATGTTACTATATTCATTTGGTAAAAGAAACTTCTAGCATATTGGTCCCTTACTGGTCTAGAAGATAGGAACCTACCACTTTTGGCATTTCTCATGATTCAAAGGAAATTACATTTGGTGGTAAAGAGGGTTACTTATTTCTTGGTTTTGTCCAAAACAAAGGAGCTAGTTGGTGCTTCATATATGAAATATCTTTGGCATTTTTTGATATAGGAGGCTGATGATATATATACAATTGGGCACTTTGGGGCTAGAAATAAATCCTTGAAGCCACAAATGGAGGTTTCTAGTGTTAGATGTTATTCCTCATCTTTGGATATTGGTGTATTTTCTGCTTCCTCTTGTATGTATCATTGTGGATATTTTTATAAGGAAAGGAATTTTGGGTAACTAGCAAACTATTTTCTACTATTAAGTCAATTGTGTGAAGTTTCACCACCATGATGAGATAGGCACTATTTTATCGTGCATGGAGAAGAGAAATGTGAATATGATCTACGTTGTTTCAGTGTCTTATCCAAATTTCTTGCTCCATTGAGAAACTTACCGCATTCTTAATGATGGTGTAAATGTTTCAACCTAGTGATGGGCTCGTGACTATTGGACATCATGTTGTAAAAGTGAAGTTGATGTAGTATTGAATATCATACTTATGAAAATGCATGAAGTTACTGATTCTGGATCCCAAAGATCTTTACTCTACTGAGTATAAGATGAAGTGAGGGAATAGATGTGTGTCTTATGAACTTCTATTTATTTGTTTTAATTGTAAATGAATTCGTTTTTGAAACTCTATGATCATGTATAATGTATGTAGAGAAAATCTTACTCGAAGATTCTTTTAAATTGGGTGAATGCTGAAAAGTGGTTAAATATATCTGTTACATGACCCTTGGTACTTTCAATTATGTATATCATACATGGATAGTCCCTACCATTAGAACATGATGAATTTTTCTACCTAAGATAATATTGGTTAGGGATGACAAACTTAGGCATGGTGCACTACGATACCCCCTAGGCCCTCCCCCTCATGCTTCCCCTCCTAACCTAACCATGTTGTCGGCCACCCCCTAGCCGCGTCCACACCCCCTCTCCAAACCATGATGCCTGCCACCTCTAGTCACTCCTTCCTCTCACCTCCACCATACTGTTGGCTAAATTGACATTAGCATAATCCCTTTTGTTTTGATAATGACAAACATTTCATTCTTGTGGTTTTAACGTGCTATTTGAGTATTTCAGGAACAAGCATATAAGGTGGTGGATAACAAAGACTTGGAAGAAACAATTTGATAAAATCGCTTTATTTTCATGATTGTAATCAAATGTAAATGCTTGTACAAGTATATAATGTACAAGTAAATAGATATCATGTAAATCAAGCGTTTAGATCTTCCCTATCCACTCACAACACTTAGATAGGCCATTCCCCAAGATAGTATCACAATTGCACATTGATACACACACTTAGTAAATGAATACATTGAGTCAGTAATATTCTCGGTCGACAAATCGTCGATCGAAAAAATATCGGTCGACAAATCTTCGACCGAGAAACTCTCGGTCGACAAAATCTTCGATCGAGAATAGACCCTACTAGCCGTTAGACCCAGCAGACAAAGTGGTTGGGAGTTGGAAATGAACGTTGTAAACACTTGCTCCAGGAGGTCCCTCGGTCGACAAATCTTCGACCGAGAAGGACTCTTGGTCGACAAATTGTCGATCGAGAAAAGTTTTGTCTGCACTTTTCAGGGTCAATTAACTAGCCGTTGCAAATGCAATTAGTGGACACATAACGGCTAGTTGAGCACTAAGAACCCCCTAGAAAGTGTCTAGAATGTCCTTAAGCACTTGTAGTTCATTCCTATAAATAGGACATGCCTTAGGACACCTAAACTTACCTAAGCTACACATGTGCTACACTTGAGATTGAATACTCATTGGCAATCTGTTTTGAGCAATAGAGCAATTCCTACATTGGCTATTCATTCCCATTGCTCCAACTTCGTGTCCTATAGGCTAGTATCTCCTATCCACAACACTTACACTTCTACATACATTGGTTAGGAGATCAAAACGCTTGATATAGGAAATCAAGCCTTGAGCTACAAGTGGTATTGTAATTTCTATTTTCTTTCTTGTTCCTTTGTATCTTTTGTATTCTCCTTGCTACTCCTAAGGTTGGAGGCTGCAGATTGGAGAAGGTTCTTCTCAGAGGACAAGGTGGACTTCAAGCTACTTCAAGAAGGCTATCGCAACGGGAAGCTACTTCAAGAAGGTTATTGCAACGGGAAGCTACTTCAGGAGGAAGGCTGCTTCAAGGTTGGTGCAATTGCTTCTAGGTGAAGGCTGCTTCAAGGTTGGTGCGATTACTTCGAGGTGAAGGCTGCTTGAAGGGTTTAGGGAGAGAATTGTAATTTTATGTAAAGTCCTTGCGAGGTAATAAAATTAAATTCTTTCCAAATCCCGGTTGGGTAAGCAACCGGGTAGTGGACTGACTGCCTTAGTATTTGCTAAGGTAGGAACCACTCTAAATCCTTGTCCCCTTGTCCAATGTTTTTGTGATTGGTTGTTTGAGTTAAATAATTGTTTAAAATTGTTTAAAACTCTATTCACCCCCCCCTCTAGTAGGTTTTCAATTGGTATCAGAGCAGGCTTCAAGGAACCCTAACCAGGTCTTGAAGAATGGAGGGTGATGGTGATTACAATCGCAACAAAAGGTGCAGCTTGAACAAATCTACAATATGTTGCAATTGATGCTTAGGAACAAGCCACACAACAACTAGCTGCCCATGGAGATCAAAGAAGGAAGATGAACACAAGGATTGTCTTATTGCTACAACTAGTGAAGAAGAAGAAGAGGTAAGTCTTTTTGATTTATCTAAAGAAGAACTAGTTGCTAGTCTTGAAGAGACACATAATAAATATGTTGAGTGCAAGAAGAAACTAAAGAAATCCAATAAAGAAAATGATGAATTAAATGCTAGACTTCTTGCTCTCACATCTGAAAATGAAGATTTATATGCTAAATTAAATGATCTTGGTTTTGAAAAAGATAGCATTATTTCTGAAAATCATACTTTGAAATCATCTCTAAGTAGTAGTAATGTGAAGATTTTTACTCTAGAAACAAATTATGATCTTCTATCTCAAGAAAAGGTTGGATTACTTGCAAAATTAAATGATCTTCAAAAACAACCTGTCTTGTGTACACATCTAGATTATGATAATATAGTGAAAGAAAGGAATTCTTTATCATCTAATATAGATCAAGCAAAACTAGATATTAAGAAACGAATGGATGAGATTGCTAAGTTGCACCAAGAAGTTAGTAGGTTAAGCAACAATGGAATCCTTGATAAAATATTGGATGATTCCTATCATCAAATTGGGAGAAGAGGACTAGGTTACAAGCCTAAGGGGAAATCTTATCAACAACTTAGTTGGAGAAAGACACAAGCACATCAATCACTATATGTACCTAAAGGAACCAATACATTTGTACCAAAGAACAACCTAGAACAAAACCATAGAAAAAGACTTGAGGTTGATTCTATATGTTGCCATTATTGCTTACGTCTTGGACACTACTCTTTTTCATGCCCATACAAGAAAAAGGATGTTGAGTTGGTATGGGTTCCAAAACCCCCAAATTGAATTGATTAGACTAAGTTGAGATATGACCAAAGACTTTAAATTGCATATCTTTATGTATATCTCAACTTAACATAAAGAGAATGATTCAAGTAATTAAAATTTCTAACTTGAAAATATACAATCTTAAACAAACCCGCAGAGACACATCTTTGAAAATTTATCTAAATTAATGTCCTTAAAACTTAAAGATTTGAATATGGTTAGTTGAGATTTGATCTAACGTTACTTTGATATTTCTATGTTTATCTCAACTAAAAATGATTTTTAAACTGCATAATTGAATTAAATATAGTCTATGTTTTTTGGAAGCAATTAACAGTTCTAAAAATAGTACAGAAACCTTGTCGGTCGAGAAATCTTCGACCGAGCTGTCACTCGGTCGAGAAATCTTCGACCGAACAGGTCACTGATTTCAGTCTGCAGTAAAATTGCTGACTAATTTGATTGATCAAGTGGCTATCTATTTGCTGTTAATGACTGTTTTACATGCAAAACAAGTTGAAGATCAATTTTGAAAATAAATGATATCATTTCGATTGATCCTCTGAATAAGGTAAAACTGAAAATCATGTTTAGAAATCACTATTTTCTAATAAAAGCATCTCCTGGTCTATCTATATAGAAATCATGTGTTATGACATTTAGTTTAAATGATCACAATCACTGTATTTCATGAAATTATCACTTTATTGCTCTATCATTACACCATGGATATGCTTCATCATGATCATTATGTTTCATTGGTTTGTCTAAAATAATCTTTGATTCATATATACAAACCATGAATGGATATTATTCTTGATCATTGTGATTCAGATACATTGAAAATGCCATTAGCATAAAAGCATCTTAACATAATAAATAATGATTGTGGACATAGCTTGTGATAAAATAATGATGTTACTATGACAAGCCAAACGGTGCCTCTTAGAACAAAAATATTAATGTTTTTATCTATTTGTTTGTTCTAAGAAATCAAAAGCAAAAATCTTGACTTTAAGATATTAATCTTGCTTTCAAAATATATGTCTCTAAAGAATCTTATGATTAATATGAAAATAAGGGTATAAGAAGAAATGTGATTTAATATGTACCCATAGAAAAGCTTATGAAAACATCATTCACAATGAATGTAAAACATGCGTTCTAGAAAAATCAAGGACAAAGACTTCACTATGATGCCCATATTAAGTCTTCATAATAGGTATATCTTAACATGCTTCAAATAGATATTTATTTAAAGCTATCTGCAGAAATTATACTTCACATATGAATGTTTAAATTGGAAATCTGCAGAATTTGCCTCTTGGTTGAAATTAAAATTGACCAAGGGGCGCTATGGTTGTAGTCAAGGACGACCTAAAATAAGCTTTGACAAAATGCTTATATTGACATCATTTTATTGTACTTAATCTTAGTATACATTTGATAAAGGTCAAAATCAAAATTTAAAATCATTTGTGACCTTAGAAGCCTTAAATTGTAAGATTAAGGGGGAGCTCATAAAAACAAATTTGATTATTTGATTAAGAAGCGTACAAAAATATTGTAAACATCATTTGAAGCCTATTATGACCTTAGTATTTTTTCTCTTGGTTATGAAGAAATCAACAAATTTCATAAAATGATATATCTTGTTCTTAAAGGAATTCTCTAGACAAATTAGGGGTTAACATCCCTTGCATTTGGATGGAGAAATTTTTATGTACTCTAAGATTAAAGAATTCTCATTTCATTTTTAGGGCTTAACATCCCTTGTAAAATGGATGAGAAATCAATACACAAATGCCATGAACCTAAAAGGAACTCATATCATTTCAAGGCTTAATAATACATTGCAAATGAGTGAGAAATAAATTATGGCTAAATTTAACAATCATTGCTTTGCTTTAATCCCTTGTTTTCTAATTGAATATCTCTTTAAGGGGGAGCATAGCATAAAATTAAGGGGGAGAAATAAAATCTATTATATTGGATATCTTTTTGAAATGACAAAGGGGGAGAAATAATATAAAATCAAAAACATAAAATAAAAATATGAGTTTCATAATATCTCGGCCAACATCCACTTGCAAAACAAGAATGGCTACAAAAGGTAATCTTCAGGTATGAAACTCACATGATTTATATTTCCTTATTTTATATTTAGGAAATGTTTGTCATCTTCAAAAAGGGGGAGATTGTTGGCTAAATTGACATTAGCATAATCCCTTTTGTTTTGATAATGACAAACATTTCATTCTTGTGGTTTTAACGTGCTATTTGAGTATTTCAGGAACAAGCATATAAGGTGGTGGATAACAAAGACTTGGAAGAAACAATTTGATAAAATCGCTTTATTTTCATGATTGTAATCAAATGTAAATGCTTGTACAAGTATATAATGTACAAGTAATTAGATATCATGTAAATCAAGCGTTTAGATCTTCCCTATCCACTCACAACACTTAGATAGGCCATTCCCCAAGATAGTATCACAATTGCACATTGATACACACACTTAGTAAATGAATACATTGAGTCAGTAATATTCTCAGTCGACAAATCGTCGATCGAGAAAATATCGGTCGACAAATCTTCGACCGAGAAACTCTCGGTCGACAAAATCTTCGATCGAGAATAGACCCTACTAGCCGTTAGATCCAGCAGACAAAGTGGTTGGGAGTTGGAAATGAACGTTGTAAACACTTGCTCCAGGAGGTCCCTCGGTCGACAAATCTTCGACCGAGAAGGACTCTCGGTCGACAAATTGTCGATCGAGAAAAGTTCTGTCTGCACTTTTCAGGGTCAATTAACTAGCTGTTGCAAATGCAATTAGTGGACACATAACGGCTAGTTGAGCACTAAGAATCCCCTAGAAAGTGTCTAGAATGTCCTTAAGAACTTGTAGGTCATTCCTATAAATAGGACATGCCTTAGGACACCTAATCTTACCTAAGCTACACATGTGCTACACTTGAGATTGAATACTCATTGGCAATCTGTTTTGAGCAATAGAGCAATTCCTACATTGGCTATTCATTCCCATTGCTCCAACTTCGTGTCCTATAGGCTAGTATCTCCTATCCACAACACTTACACTTCTACATACATTGGTTAGGAGATCAAAACGCTTGATATAGGAAATCAAGCCTTGAGCTACAAGTGGTATTGTAATTTCTGTTTTCTTTCTTGTTCCTTTGTATCTTTTGTATTCTCTTTGCTACTCCTAGGGTTGGAGGCTGCAGATTGGAGAAGGTTCTTCTCAGAGGAGAAGGTGGACTTCAAGCTACTTCAGGAAGGCTATCGCAACGGGAAGCTACTTCAAGAAGGTTATTGCAATGGGAAGCTACTTCAGGAGGAAGGCTGCTTCAAGGTTGGTGCAATTGCTTCTAGGTGAAGGCTGCTTCAAGGTTGGTGCAATTACTTCGAGGTGAAGGCTGCTTGAAGGGTTTAGGGAGAGAATTGTAATTTTATGTAAAGTCCTTGTGAGGTAATAAAATTAAATTCTTTCCAAATCCCGGTTGGGTAAGCAACCGGGTAGTGGACTGACTGCCTTAGTATTTGCTAAGGTAGGAACCACTCTAAATCCTTGTCCCCTTGTCCAATATTTTTGTGATTGGTTGTTTGAGTTAAATAATTGTTTAAAATTGTTTAAAACTCTATTCACCCCCCCTCTAGTAGGTTTTCACATACAACCTTCCCATCTCCACCATGCACCCCCCCAGTCCACTGCCACTCCCTTCCCCTTCCAAAATGCTGACGCTGCCAACGCCCCTGCCTTCCCTCTTCTGTTGTCGCCTCTCCTCCTTACCACCAGATCCCACTACCCTATCCCCCCAGCAGCCCCTCATCTCCTCCTCCCAACCTTCCATCCACCATATTTTCCTTTACCTCCATCATCTAACTCATCTCCTCCATCCCCTTTCTCCTATGTCTTTCGGTGTATTTTCCAGTATAGCACATTGATAGACTAAATGGGATACGTTTCTCTCTTGCCTACGCCTCATGGTGGAGTACATCTCTCCCTATGACGGCGTATGTCCAACTACAATCTACACATACCCTTGTTTGTGGGGTTCTGTGATCTGATGTATCAGATCTACTATTGTTCCATTCTGCCCCACTATGGGATTTATCAGATTTATTGATTTCTGCTAATCTTTGTCTATGCACGAGGGTGCTCTGGATCTATCTTGCCTTTGGACATCTACTATCTTCTGATATTTGTTGTTGTATGCTTCACCTATTGATCTACTTGTCATGGCATCTACTGAGTCTCCTTGTTCTCTATGTGTCACCACGGTGAAACTTGATGGTTCCAACTAGCGTCTCTGGTCAGAAACTTTTATTCTGTATGTGAAATCACAGGGTCACTACTCACATATCACAACTGATCCTCTTCTTTCCCCAGATGCCTCGAAAGATGGAAAATCAAAGCAAATTTATGCACATTGGAGTAAAGATGACTTAGTTGTTATTAACTGGATTGTTAACAACATCGAGTCTCGAATCATTTAGTCCATACTCTACTTCCATAATATGAAGGCTATGTTGGATCAACTCTGCCATGTTTACTCCCATCAACAAAATCCCAAGAAGGTGTTTGAGATTTTCAAAAACTTGGAAAAGAAGGAATTCTCGACCGATGTGTCCGTTGAAGATTATTATCACCAGTGCTCTGCTCTCTGGAAAGAATACGAGTTCTATATTCCTTTGCCTGTTGATATCAAGGAAGCCCAGAGATAGCACAATGAACTTCAACTCGTCCTATTTCTTGTCAGACTAACTTCCTTATTTTCTAAAGTTGTTGATGAATTACTCTCTAGTGGTCCTCTGCCTACACTTTGAGATGTGCTTAAATGTGTTCAACATTTACCATCCATGACTTCTACCCCTATTGTGGAGTATCATGCTCTTACTATCCGCACTACTAATTCTAACTCTCGTAATGGACAAGGTCATGGCCATTGTGATCACCTTCCTACTACCGCAAGCCACACATCTTCTACTGCACTAGGTCGGGGCCAATCTTTTGGCCCCCGTTTTTGCAATTTCTGTGGATAGGACAATCATAATGAAGACTGATGCTGGATCAAACATGGCAAGCTTGCCTGGGATGACCAAGTCACTGCAGACACTCCTTCTAATTCTTATGCTTCTAATCAACCCCCAACTACACCCTCTCATGCTTGGCTCTGATTCGAGTTTGAGAAACAATTCCAAGAACACATGTCTCAGATCCCATCTACATCTGAGACCGACTCATTTGCCCTTCTCGTTGCTCCATCTATTGGTAAAAATAAATGGTGTATTTACTCTAGTGCTTCAATATGGCATGTAACATCAATTTATTTTCTACCCTAACTAAAACCACTCTACATCCTCCGTTTACGATAACTGATGGCTCTTAAATAGTTGTTCATGGCATTGCAATAGTTCTATTATCTCACAACATGCAACTGAAATATGTCTTATATATTCTGAGATTTTTTGTTAATCTAATTTCTATTAATGAGATTGTGAAGATCCTTAAGTGCTCAATCAAATTTGATCCTTCAGGTTGTGTTTTGGAGGATCTCTACATGAAGAAGAGGATTGGTTCGATCCATGAGGGACCAGATGGGCTCTACTACTTGGATGGACTGTCATTAATAGCTACTCTTCTATCGACATTTGTGACCACGATTCAGTGACACTGCCAACTTGGCCACCCATCTGCTTCAAAGTTGAAACATTTATTTCCTTCTTTAATTGATAAAACATTTTCTTGTGAATCTTTCCAGTTAGGAAAACAAACCCGATCTACGTTTCTTGCTAAAAAGATATTGGTTCTAAATGCATTTTTAGTATTGTTCATATGGATATATGGGACCTGTGGCATACAACTCAGAAAAACATAATTAACTAATGCGGAAGCGTTCACTAAGCAGCAGATTACCGAAAATCACTAAAAATTAAAACCATTTTACCTAGAGATCCATCAAACGAAAACTTTCTCACATAGAACAAAAGTAACACATTTACATTCTGATTTAAAGGTACATGACCTGCATCATCACTTTCTGAAAATTACAGGCATCAACTACTCTTGTTACACTAAACACAAGTTGTGTAAAATCTCGAGGCATTGAGCCAAAAATCTCAAAAGCACTAACTACTACTCCGAGGACCTAAGAGTACAGAGACGACACATAGGACTCTATATACATCTATACATGGCATAACAGCCAGTGTCTCCACCTGAGACTTCACTGCTGTCCCTGTTGTTGTTGTTACTGTCCTTCTTCTACTGAAGGATTCCTGCCTCTTCATCCGCGTCCACCTAAAAATGTGGTTCCCACGGGGGTGAGACAATTGTAAATTGCCCCAGCGAGAGATATAACTCTCCGCCAAAAATGTTATTATTGCAGCTAAAGAAGATAAATATGAACAGAGGAATCATATTTGTTTGACAGCAGTTAATTCATTGTCTAACAGATTCGAATATTATTCTTATCTAAAACATTGCAGATATATCTTGATAGAGCAACATGTCACTTATCCATTAAGGAATATGAAGAACATGTATAACATTTATTCACTATAGAATCATTACCACAACATTAACTCTCTTCATGCTTAGATCATATATCTAATGTCTGGCATTGTCTTGTGGAGTCATGGCCTGTAGCCATACTCTTTTAACAAAGTATTGGGATCTTAATCCCTCAACTCATCAAGTACATTTCCACTTCTTAACAAGTTCATCATCATGATTATAGAATTTGGGTATTTGAACCCATATCTCATCATAGGATACTTATTACCACTTATTAGGTAACTTAATACCTTCAGATCATCTGACCAAGGATATTATGATTCTTGCTACACAAAGTATTACACATAGTACACAAAGCTCAAAGATTCTTACTACACAAAGCATATGAAGGCTTATAAAACCTATAAAACATTCTCAACAAACAGAGCATCATAGCCCATACCTGGATATACTCGTCATCTCATCATTCATGCATGATTAGTAATCATAATAACAATTATAATGTTTTTATATCAGCACCATATAACACTAAGTAATACCACTATTCCCTCTTTAGGGTTCATGGTTTCTTTTTCATATCAGCACCCTCCATTAGGGTTTTCCACAAATATCCATTTAGGTTCTTAGGATCATATGATTAATGATCCAGCCCTATATCATTGCTTCACTTAGAAAAGAGCCAATAATGATAACATAAGTATTCAATCATACTTATTTATTCTTATCATTCATCATTGAATGAAGTGTCAACACAAATTATGAGTTTCTCTCTCATCTTTACCAAAATATAATTGCATCATAGTTTATTGATTTGGATTAACCTTTTCATAAGGCATGTTAGCCTACATTCATCAAGGTGCATTACATCTCAATGTAACAATTGACATGACACATCTCATGTATCGTTCATCCATTTATATTGGACTTATAAAATACATCAAGGTATTTCAGAATTGGGGTGTTGGATGTGATATCTATTAAATCTTGATGTATCACTTCCCTAAACACCTTTATCTTATTTGACTTCATCCACTTAACTAGTATTAGGGTATTCCCCATCCTAATACTTTATGCACCAGTTCATCACATCCATCATGTAATGTAATAGTCATATGTCACCTATTTAGAATATACAACCATTACCACTAATATGGACTCATCCTTGAGTTAGAACTATTAAAGTAAGGATATCCATTATCAACCCCTCTAGGTGTTACATTTGTTAATACCTTAATCACTATTCCATTAATAGGAATAGGATTTCCACAATTATAATTTGAGGTTCACATAGCATCTCACATAAATATAGATTTCACCTAGTATCACTCTTCATTAGAGTTTCACATAAGATTCTTCTATATCAGGGTTTCACCTAGTATTATGTGAAATTACGATTTCAGAACACATCACCCAGTGATAGGACTTCACATAGGATTAGTAGCACTACCCTTTATTAGGATTTCATGCACCTTTACCCCATTTAGGGATTAAGGTTTACCGTTCACATCTAAGTAGGGTTTCTCTTACCTCATACCCAAATTAGGGTTAGGATGTACAATTCCCATTAAATTAGGGCTTCTTACATTGTTACACTAAGTTAGGGTTACATCATCACCCTAGATTATGCTTTCACTGAGATTTTCCCTTAAATTAGGGTTTCACATAACCTTGCCCTAAATTAGGGTCAAGGTACATCAATCTTTTCAATGAGGATTTCATGATCTCATTATTATGGATCAAACCCTGATTACATGTTTATTCATAATGAGAGAATTAGGGCTTATTAAATAAGCCATCATTTCTCCCATTATCTCTCTCTCTCATCCTCTCTAGGATGTTAAAAACTCCAAGATTAATCTAGGTCAACTCTTCACTTGAGTACACATAGTTAGGGTTAACCTTCATAAACATCATTGATCTACATCATTAATAATAAAATAGCTAATTGACCTTTGATCATATTAGGTGTCCAAATGGTTTAACCAATTTGAACTTCAAAAGGTCTTGGTCACTTAGACCTCAAACAGTCTTGACCAAATAAGTTCAAATAGTTTGAAACTGTTTAACAAAGTTAGTTCTTGAAACTGTTTAGACCACATAACTTGAAACCGAATGGACTTGAGTCTCCAAACGGTTTGAGACTGTTTGGTCTCAAACGGTCTTGAGACAATTTGGTCCCAAATGGTCTTGAGACTGTTTGGACTCAAACAGTCTTAAGACCGTTTGGTCCAAACCCTCTCAAAACTGAATGGACCAAAAAGGGTCTTCAACACTTAATCGATTCAAGGTTCCAATCCATGGACCAACTATCAATTGAGATACCAATTTATTCTTCAATTGAACCACTGAACCACCTTTCAATTGGACCTTCAATTAGAGTTTTGAACCCAATTGATCTAGGGTTGATAATCAAGAAACCATCACTTAGGGTTTTGAAACTGAGGAACCATCAATGGTTGACATTGTGGAACCAATTTAATTGAAATCAGTGAACCATCATCATTACATGATATGACCTACCTCAAATGGTCTTGAATGACCCCCAAACGGTCTTGAGGTCGTTTGGATGATCTTCAAATGGTCTTGAGACCATTTTCCCATTTCATCATCAAAATCCATAACATCCAATTAGGGTTTGGATCATTGGATTGATTATTAAATCAGCAATTGATTGCATTTCAATTTGGTATCTTTGGATCTTCAAATACCCAACCATACTCAAACCTAGAACTCAAAATGGTCTTGGTTGACCTCCAAACGGTCTTGAGACCGTTTGGGTGATTCCAAAATGGTTTTGAAACCATTTGGGTCAATCAACCCAAAACATCAACTTAAACAATTGCAAAATCAACACTTAGTTGATTAGGGTTTCTATTTGAAGGATTGTCCAAATGTTGAATTAATCAATTGGAGACATTGGATCATCATCCAATACATATTAGAGTTCAGACCTCAAACGGTCAACCCCTCTAAATGGTTTGGGGACCAAGTCCCCAAATGGTTTGGAAACCATTTGGTCACCAAACGGTTTGGTGAAACCGTTTGGACCATTTTATTGAAACTGTTTGCCCTAGATATATGCGGAGGTGTGTTATTATGATGATTTCATCATAATCAAGCTCCAAACCCACAAAGTTTTCTGTGATTTCCATGGTGGTTGCATCAATCAACCAAAATCAATTTCGGAAATGAAGAAAGCATCAACAATCGATAGGGAATTGAATGCAATAACAATTTCAAGGGTTCAAGTTATAAAACCCACCTCCAATTGAGCTCCAAAGCTCCAAGATCACGCCTACAATGGTGGATGAATCTTTTCCAACTCCCCCTGGGCTTTTCCTCAATCTTTGAGTGAAAAGGATTGGTTAGAAATGAAGAGGGGATCGAGTTATGAAGAATTCATGCATTGATTTTTGATTTTCACCATGGATTCAAGGTGAAAGGAATTCAAGAAGCTTACCAACAGGTTGGGGGTCGTCATCCTGATCCTCCAAAGATCCTTGGTCGTTTTCCAAGAAAGGGTAAAGAAGGAAAATCCAAAACGCCTTTGGTTTGGCTTGTAAAGGGTACTTTTATAAGAAAATCAATGAGAGAGAAAATGTTTTATAAAAGTCTTTTAATTCCCAAATTGTTGACACCACTCCCCCCATGGTTTCTTGCATACAAATGCATCTCTATCCCACCGAGAACCCTTCCATTATCCAAGAATTAAGGGAAAATAAATTAAGCACCTTAACCCTTATAATAGTAATATCCATTTTTGAGTGGAAATTCTTTTTCTTATAATAATGGTGAGTGGAGTTTTCACCTCCTTGGGATATTTCGTGGTCCTTTCATAGCTCAAGGTCATCCACACACATATGAATCCAACCATTTTAATTTTGGTTGAAAGCGCTTAAATTAATATATTTATTTTTGTACTAAATTGAATTAGGGTTTCACTTAGGCTTAAATCTTGATTATTTTAATATCAGGATTCGCTCTCCTCCAACTTAATTCAAATGAGGCGCCCCTCTCATTTTCTTTACTCAACATGATGACAAGAAATATTAGGGACCTTATTGAAGTGGTAATTTGCATATTGAACCCTGGGTTTTTGGTAAATTGCACATTACACCCAAACTAGGTTTTAATGCACAAACATTGCTTTATCAGCTCTTTCTTGGTACTCAGGCTACCACAAACCATACCTCTACATCATATCCAATATCATGATGCTTCAACACATGAGGAACATATTATCATGTACAATTTGCAATTTAACCCCTCAACTTGGGTAATTTGCACTTTAGTCCAAAATAAGTAAAACATTACTTTCAACATTATTCAAAATGGACCAAAATGGAATATAAGTTCCTCTTGAGTCCTAATTATTTTTCACAAGACAATATTAAGCATCTTCTAAACCTTATTAGGCAAATCATCTAGGGTTAACACATAACCCAGGTCAGGGATGTTACAAATTATAAACCCCTAACAAGGATTTCGTCCCTGAAATCCCAGGAAAAAGGAGGGAAAGATTTATTCATTTATCATACCCTCAAGTCTCCACATATCTTCTTAATGTTATGGAGATACCATAGATCTGTAATCCACACAAGTTCCTTTCATTGGTTCAACCTTATCAACGTTTATGCTTATGTAGAGCATAAACCCCTAACATATGATGTCCATATTATTGAAAGGAAGAAGCATAAAAGAACATACTTCTACAATCTCCCAAGAATATTTACCAAAAGAGAAACATATATATCTAACAGAGGTAATTCACTCAACAATCCTTTATTTGGGAAACTTCACTGAGCAAGTTCACTGAGAATGTTCACTAAGCAGTTTATTTGGAAAAAATCACTGAGAATGTTCACTATGTAATTTATTTTGGAAAAAATCACTGAGAATGTTCACTAAGTAATTTATTTTGGAAAATTTTCACTGAGAAAGTTCACTGAGAATGTTCACTTAGTAATTTATTTTGGAAAAATTCACTGAGAAAGTTCACTGAGAATGTTCACTAAGTAATTTATTTTGGAAAAATTTCACTAAGAAAGTTCACTGAGAATGTTCACTAAGTAATTTATTTTGGAAAAATTCACTGAGAAAGTTCACTGACAATGTTCACTAAGTAATTTATTTGGAAAAATTCGCTGAGAAAGTTCACTGAGAATGTTCACTGAGAATTTATTTGAGAAAATTCACTAAGAAAGTTCATTGAGAAATTTATTTGGAAATATTCACTAAGAAAGTTCACTGAGAAATTTATTTGAGAAAATTCACTAAGAAAGTTCACTAAGTAATTTGTTTGGGTAAAATTTACTGAGAAAATTCAGTAAGTAATTTATTTGGGAAAATTCACTTAGCTCTTCCTATTTAATTTCATTATACTCTCTAGATTGTTTCAAAATGATTACTTGATCAGAGTAATAAGAAAGATAACAATCTAAGAGTTCCATACTTGCCTTATCTTCCAATAATCATATACCTGGCCAGGGTATACAAGTATTGAAATTAGGTAGTATGCACTTTATTTGCTATCATATTCCTCACTTTTCATATCATTATACACACATGATTTTTCGTTCCTGAATTTTCTTCAGGCACCACTTCTATATCTCATCTTTTAACACACAAATAAGGGAGATTATAAAGCATTTTAAGGAACACTGAGTAAGATGTAAGTTCTCATCTCCCTTGTGTCCTTATAGGACTAGTCAAAGGAAGTTCAAAAACAACTACTTCCTTATTTATAACACATAGCATCATGATATGAAATATCAAAATGAAACTATTTCATCTGACCTGTCTGGGATGTCTGTCCACGTATTCTATTGTTACTAGAAAATTGCCTCCTTTGTGAGCCTTGCTGACTCTGCCCCTGAGGTTGAGTCATCATCGAATTCCCGTCTGGACAATCCTTTGCCATATGTCCCAGTTGTCTACATTGGTAACAGATTCTGGGCACAAAATGTCTATGAGATCCAGTCACTGATGTTGATGCTATGTCAGAGGCTCTACTTGGAACATTACTACAATCCCTACCCCTACTTGACGTCCATTGCATCTGGGCATGGAATCTCGATGATGCTGCCGGTGCAGAAAATCTCAGTTTCTTAAACCTTTCAGAACTTTGTCCTTGAGACTGAGTGTACACCTCTTGCCACTAGTTTGTCGTTTCTTGATTTCAGACCTCTCTATCATCCTTATTCTCAACTCCACAAAGGTGGCAAACCTCTCCCTATTCTCTAAGGCAGACACAGGAGTGGTCAATTCAGCGTTCAATCCCTTCTCAAAATGCCGAATTCTTTCCTCATCATTAACTGTCATTTGTGGACAAAACCGTAATAGCTCCATGAACTTAGCTTCATACTCGCTAACGTTCATCTGTCCTTGTTTGATCCTCTCAAATTGAGAGATCTTCTCATCTAGATATGTTTTAGGGAAGTATCTACTGACGAATTCTCGTCAGAATACCTCCCATCCAATTTCTTCACCTGGTCTCTTATCTTCTTCTATCATCCACCAATGACCAACACTCCCTTTTAGGAGGTATACAACATGTCTTACCTTTTCAGCTTCAGGAATATCAAGGATCCTGAAAGCCTTTTCCAGCTCTGTCAGCCACAAATCAGCATCTGTTGGATCATATGTACCAGCATAATCTATGGCTCCAACTCCGCAAAGTCTCTCAAAAGTCTTGCCGGCTCCATAACCCTCATGATGGGCTGGTGCCCTAGGTGCAGGTGGTGGCATCCTGTCTGCCATATGTGTCATGGCTATCAGAAATTTCTCAAATAGAGCATGGAGAGTTGGGTTTTCTATCACAGCTGGGTCAATCTGGGGTTGTTCAGGTACAAGCCCTTCCCTATTCTGGTCTCTTGCACCTCCTCCTGGTGCAGCAACGCTGCCCTCAACAGCATGTTCTTCATGTGGTCCAGACATCTTCAAGTTATTCTTCTCCTATGTGAGTAGAAGATACTATCAGATAAACTGAAAGACACTTAGAACAGACTCTACAACCTTAGTCATATGTCTCTGTAGACTCAACGAACCTAGATCTATGATACTAGTTAATTGTGGCATACAACTCACAAAAACATAATTAACTAATGAGGAAGCGTTCACTAAGCATTGGATTACCGAAAATCACTAAAAATTAAAACCTTTTTACCAAGAGATCCATCAAACGAAAACTTTCTCATATAGAAAAAAAGTAACACATTTACATTCTGATTGAAAGGTACACGACCTGCATCATCAATTTCTAAAAATCACAGGCATCAACTGCTCTTGTTACACTAAACACAAGCTGTGTAAAATCTCGAGGCACTAAGCCAAAAATCTTGAAAACACATAGGACTCTATATACATCTATACATGGAATAACATCCAGTGTCTCCACCTGAGACTTCACTGCTGTCCCTAATGCTGCTGTTGCTGTCCTTCTTCTACTGAAGGATTCCTACCTCTTCGTCCGCGTCCACCTAAAAATGTGGTTCCCACGGGGGTGAGACAATTGCAAATTGCCCCAGTGAGAGATATAACTCTCCACCAGAAATATTATTATTGCAGATAAAGAAGATAAATATGAACAGAGGAATCATATTTGTTTAACAACAGTTAATTCATTGTCTAACAGATTAGAATATTATTCTTATCTAAAACATTGCAGATATATCTAGATAGAGCAACATGTCACTTATCCATTAAGGAATATGAAGAACATGTATAACATTTATTCATTATAGAATCATTACCACAACATTAACTCTCTTCAGGCTTAGATCATATATCTAATGTCTGGCATTGTCTTGTGGAGTCATGGCCTGTAGCCATACTCTTTTCACAAAGTATTGGGATCTTAATCCCTCAACTCATCCAGTACATTTCCATTTCTTAACAAGTTCATCATCATGATTATAGAATCTGGGTATTTGAACCCATATCTTATTATAGGATACTTATTACCACTTATTAGGTAACTTAATACCTTCAAATCATCTGACCAAGGATATTATGATTCTTGCCACACAAAGTATTGAACATAGTACACAAAGCTCAAAGATTCTTACTACACAAAGCATATGAAGGCTTATAAAACCTATAAAACATTCTCAACAAATAGAGCATCATATCCCATACCTGGCTATACTCTTCATCTCATCATTCCTGCATGCTTAGTAATCATAATAACAATTATAATGCTTTTATATCAGCACCATATAACACTAAGTAATATCACTATTCCCTCATTAGCATTAGGGTTTTCCATAAATATCCACTTAGGTTCTTAGGATCATATTATTAATGATCCAGCCCTATATCATTGCTTCACTTAGATAAGAGCCAATATTGATAACATAAGTATTCAATCATACTTATTTATTCTTATCATTCATCATTGAATGAAGTATCAACACAAAGTATGAGTTTCTCTCTCATCTTTACTAGAATATGATTGCATCATAGTTTATTGATTTGTATTAACCTTTTCATAAGGCATGTTAGCCTACATTCATCAAGGTGCATTAAATCTCAATGTAACAATTGACATGACACATCTCATGTATCATTCATCAATTTATATTGGACTTATAAACTACATCAAGGTAGTTCAGAATTGGGGTGTTGGATGTGATATCTATTAAATCTTGATGTATCACTTCCCTCAACACCTTTATCTTATTTGAGTTCATCCACTTAACTTGTATTAGGGTATTCCCCATCCTAATACTTTATGCACTAGTTCATCACATCCATCATGTAATGTAATGGTCATATGTCACCTATTTAGAATATACAACCATTACCACTAATATGGACTCATCCCTGAGTTAGAACTATTAATGTAAGGATATCCATTATCAACCCCTCTAGGTGTTACATTTTTTAATACCTTAGTCACTATTCCATTAATAGGAATAGGATTTACACAATTATAATTTGAGATTCACATAGCATCTCACATAAATATAGATTTCACCTAGTATCACTCTTCATTAGAATTTCACATAACATTCTTCTATATCAGGGTTTCACCTAGTACTATGTGAAATTAGGATTTCACAACACATCACCTAGTGATAGGACTTCACATACGATTAGTAGCACTACCCTTTATTAGGATTTCATGCACCTTTACCCCATTTTAGGGATTAAGGTTTACCATTCACATCTACGTAGGGTTTCTCTTACCTCATACCCAAATTAGGGTTAGGATGTACAATTCCCATTAAATTAGGGCTTCTTACATTGTTATTCTAAGTTAGGGTTACATCATCACCCTAGATTATGGTTTCACTGAGCTTTTCCCTTAAATTAGGGTTTCACATAACCTTCATAAACATCATTGATCTACATCATTAATAATCAAATAGCTAATTGACCTTTGATCATATTAGGTGTAACATCCCTGACCTAGGTTATGAGTTAACCCTAGATGTTTTTCATAATAAGGTTGAGTAGATACGTAATCTTATCTTGGGAAAAGTAATTAGGGATCATGAGAAACTTATGTTTCAATTTTGGTCCTGTTTGAACAATGTTGAAGCAATGTTTGCTTATTTTGGACTAAAGTGCAAATTACCCAAGTTGAGGGGTTAAATTGCAAATGTTGCATGATAAGATGTTCCTATGATGTTGATACATCATAAGAATGAATATGATGTAGTGGTATTGTTCCCACAAGCTTGGGCACCAAGATTAAGCTTGTAAAGCAATCCTTGTGCATTAAAACCTAGTTTTGGTGTAATGTGCAATTTACCCAAAACCTAGGGTTCAATATGCAAATTACCACTTCAATAAGGTCCTTAATGTTTCTTGGCATAATGTAGAGCAAATAAAATGAGAGTGGCGCCTCATTTGAGTTAATTTGGAGGAGAGAGAATCTTGATATTAAAATAATCAAGATTTAATCCTAAGTGAAACCCTAATTCAATTTAGGGCAAAAATGAATGTATTAATTAAAGGGACTTCAACCAAAATTAAAATGGTTGGATTCAAATGTGTGTGGATGAGCCTAAGGCCTTGCAAAGGAACGAGCATATCCTAAGGAGGTGAAATTCCACTCACCATTATTATAAGGAAAAGAATTTCCACTCACATATGGATATTCTTATTACAAGGGTTAAGGTGCTTAATTTCCTTTCCCTTAATTCTCGGATAATAGAAGGGATCTCGGTGGGATAGAGATTACTTTGCATGTAAGAAACCAAGGGGGGATTTGTGGCAACAATTTTGGAATTAAAAGACTTTTATAAAGAATTTTCTCTCTCATCAATTTTCTTATAAAAGTACCTTTTCCGAACCAAAACAAAGGCTTTTTTGGATTCCTTTCTTTCCCCTTGCTTGGAAAACGACCAAGGAGCTGTGGAGGATCACGAGGATGACCCCCAACCTATTGGTAAGGTTCTTGACCTCCTTTCTCCTTGAATCCATGGTAAAAATCGAAAATTAATGTATGAATTCTTCATAACTCGATCCCTCTTCAAATCTAACCAATTATTTTCACTCAAAGCTTGAGGAAGAGCCTTGGAATAGTGAAGTGAGATTCATCCACCATTGTTTCCGTTAGCTTGGAGCTTTGGATCTCAATTGGAGGCGGGTTTTATAACTTGAACCCTTAACTCTATTGTTGCAATCAATTCCTTATCAATTGGTGATCATTTCTACATTTCCGAAATTAAGTTTGGTTGATTGATGCAATCTCCATGCAAATAACATAAGATTTCGTGAGTTTGGAGCTTGATGATGATGACATCATCATAAGCACACACCTCCCCAAATATCTAGGGCAAACAGTTTCAATGTTGGGTTCAAACGGTTTCACCAAACCGTTTGGTGGTTCAGTTCCAAACCGTTTGGAATGGTTGACCATTTGAAGATATATGATGTGGTACTTGGATCTTGATTTAATGGTTCCAATTGGTTGTCCTTGATGGGTTCAAATGTGATTGATTCCTTAATTGCAAACCCTAATAGTCTAAGTGCTGATTTTGAAATTGATTGAGATGATGTTTTGGGTTGATTGACCCAAACAGTTTCAAGACCATTTGGGGATCACCCAAATGGTCTCAAGACCATTTGAGGATCACCCAAGAACGTTTGGAGGTTTAGGGTCAAGTATGGCTAAGTGTTTGAAGGTCCAAAGGTACCAAATTGATTTGCAACTAAGTGTTGATTTAATAATCGATCCAATGGTTCAAAACCCTAATTGGATTGCATGGTTTTTGATGATGGAATGGGAAAACGGTCTCAAGACCGTTTGGATATCAACCAAATGGTCTCAAGACCGTTTGGTGTTCATCCAAGACTGTTTGAGGTCAGGTAATATCATGTGATGATGATAGTTCATTGATTTCAATTGATTTGATTCCACAATGTCAACGATTGATGGATTCTCGATTTCAAACCCTAAGTGATGGTTTCTTGATTATAAAACCTAGTTCAATTGGGTTCAAAACCCTAAATTGAAGGTCTAATTGAATGATGATTCAGTGGTCCAATTGATGAATGCTCTAGTGGTTCGATTTATAATTGATTCATGGATTGAAACATTGAGTCGTTTGTGTGTTGAAGTGCCTTTTTGGTCCATGCGGTTTTGAGAGGGTTTTGACCAAACGGTCTCCAGATCGTTTGGGTCCAAACGGTCTCAAGACCATTTGGGACCAAACGATCTCAAACCGTTTGGAGACCCAAAGTGCAAACAGTTTCAATACCTACTTTGTCTAATCGATTTCAAGTACAACTTGTTCAAATGGTTTTCAACCAAATGATGTATGAGAACCAAGATCATTGAGGGTCTAAGTAATTAACTTTGTGAAGATCAACATGGTTAATCCATTTGAATATCTCATGTAATTGAAGGTCCAGTATGCTGAACCTATTTAGATACTCAATGCTATGTGTGAAACCCTAATTAGAGTAATGTTATGTATGAAACCCTAATTAGAGCAATGTTATGTGTGAAACCCAAATCTAGGGCAAAACTGAGTGTTATTATAAATCCAGGGTGATGATGTAATCCTAACTTAGTGTAACAATGAAGGAAACCCTAATTGAATTGGAATTGTATATACTAACCCTAATTTGGGTATGAGGAAAGAGAAACCCCACTTGGATGTGAATGGTAAACCCTAATCCCTAAAATGGGATAAAGATATATGAAACCCTAATATAGGGTAGTGCCATTAATACTAATGTGAAGCCCTAACCCTGGGTGATGTGTTGTGAAACCTTAATTTCACATGATACTAGGTGAAACCCTGATATAGAAGGATGTTATGTGAAACTCTAATGAAGAGAGAATCTAGGTGAAATCTATATATGTTTGTGAGATGCTAAGTGAACCTTAAGTTATAATTATGGAAATCCTATTCCTATTGATGTAATAGTGATTAATGTATTGACAAATGAAATACCTAGAGGGGTTGATTATGGATATCCTTATTTTAATAGTCTCTGACTCAAGGGTGAGTCCATATCTTTGGCAATGGTTGTGTTTTCTAAATAGATGAATCATGACCAATACATTGCATGATGAATGTGATAATCTAGTGCACGAGTATTAGGATTGGGAATACCCTAATACAATCTAAGTGTATGATCTCAAGTAAGATAAGGTGTTGAAGGAAGTGATACATCAAGATATGATAAATATCACATCCAACACCCCAATACTGGTATACCATGATGTGTTATAAGTCCAGTATAATTGGATGAATGACACATGAGATGTGTCATGTCAATGGTTACATTGAGATGTAATGCACTGTGTTTGAATGTAGGCTAATATGCCTTATGAAAAGGTTAATCCAAACCTATAAACTATGATGTAATCATATTCTGGCAAAGATGAGAGAGAAACTCATGTTGTGTGTTGATAATTCATTCATTGATGAATGATAAGAATAAAGAGTATAATTGTATACTTATGATTATCCATATTGATTCCTTGCTATGTGAACCCTGATACAGAGAATTTCTATGTGAAACTTTAATACAAGTCAATGCTATGTGATCCCTAATACAAGGTAATGCTATGTGAAATCCTATGACAAGTTAATGCTATGTGAACCCTTATACAGAGTATTATTATGTGAAATTCTAACACAGGGTAATCCTATGTGAAGCCCAAATACGGACTAATGGGTTATGAATGCAATAAGATAACCCTCGTATTGCATGATATTGATATGTAATTATGTCATAATTACTAATCATGCAGATATGCTGAGAAGTTGAGCATAGCCAGGTATGGGCTATGATTCTTTGTTATTGAGAATGTTTTACAGGCTTTATAAGCTTTCATATGCTTTGTGTAGTAAGAATCATTGAACTTTGTGTACTATGTGAAATACATTATGTAGCAAGAATCATGATGTCCTTGGTTAGATGATCTAAAGGTATTAAGTTACATAATAAGTGATAATAAGTATCCTATGGTGAGTTCTGGGTTCAAATACCTAGATACTACAATCATGATGATGAACCTGTTAAGAAATGGAATTGTGCTTGGCGAGTTGAGGGACTAAGATCCCAACACTTTGTGAAAAGAGTATGGCTACAGGCCATGACTCCACAATGACAATGTCGGGCATTAGATATATGATCTAAGCCTGAAAAGAGTTAATGTTGTAGTAATGATTCTATAGTGAATAAATGTTATACATGTTCTTCATATTCCTTAAAGGATAAGTGACATGTTGTTCTTTCAAGTTATAGATGCAATGCTTTTGAATAAGAATAATGTTCTAATCTGTTAGACATTGAATTAACTGCTGCCAAACAAATATGATTCCTATGTGCATATTTATCTTCTTAAGCTGCAATAATAATGTTACTGGAGGAGAGTTATATCTCTCGCTGGGGCAATTTACAATTGTCTCACCCCCATGGGAACTACATTTTTAGGTGGACGCGGACGAGGAGGCAGGAACCCTTCAGTAGGTGAAGGACTGTAGTAGGGACAATACTGAAGTCTCAGGTGGAGACACTGGATGTTGTACCATGCATAGATGTAGATAGAGTCCTATGTGTCGTCTTTGTACTCTCAGGTCCTCGGAGTAGTAGTTAGTGCTTTCGAGATTTTGGCTCAGTGCCTCGAGATTTTATATTGCCTGTGTTTAGCTTGACAGGACAGTTAATGCTTGTAATTCTCAAAAGGAGATGATACATAATATGTACCTGTGAACAAGAATGTAATTATGTTACTTTGGTTCTTTGTGAGATAGTTTTCCTTTGATGGATCTCTTGATAAAAAGGTTTTAATTTTTTGTGATTTTTGGTAATCCGCTGCTTAGTGATCGCTTCCGCATTAGTTAATCTTGTTTTTGTGAGACAGACGTTACAATTAAGTGGTATCCGAGCTCTAGGTTTGCTGAGTCTACAGAGACATAGGACTAAGGTTGTACAGTCTGTTCTAAGTGTCTTCCAGTTTATCTGATAGTATCTTCTGCTCACATAGGAGAAGAAGAACTTGAAGATGTCTGGAACACATGAAAAACATGCTGCTGAGGGCAGCACTACTGCACCAGGAGGAGGTGCAAGAGACCAGAATAGGGAAGGGCATGTACCTGAACAGCACCAGATTGACCCAACTGTGATAGAAAATCCATCCCTCCATGCTCTATTTGAGAAATTCTTGACAGCCATGACAAATATGGCAGACAGGATGCCACCACCTACACCTAGGGTACCAACCCATTATGAGGGTTATGGAGCCAGCAAGACTTTTGAGAGACTTCGCCGGGTTGGAGCCATAGACTATGCTGGTACATCTGATCCAGTAGATGCTGATCTGTGGCTGACAGAGTTGGAAAAGGATTTTAGGATCCTTGATATTCTTGAAGCTGAAAAAGTAAGACATGCTGTGTACCTCTCAAAAGGAAGTGCTGGTCATTGGTGGATGATAGAGGAAGATAAGATACCAGGTGAAGAAATAGGATGGGATGTTTTTCGACGAGAATTCATCAGTAGATACTTCCCTAAGACGTATTTAGATGAGAAAATCTTTCAATTTGAAAGGATCAAACAAGGACAGATGAATGTTAGCAAATATGAAGCTAAGTTCATGGAGTTGTTGTGTTTTTGTCTGCAAATGGCAGTTAGTGATGAGGAAAGAATTCGGCATTTTGAGAAGGGGTTGAACGCTGAACTAACCACTCTTGTGCCTGCTTTAGAGAACAGGTTGAGGTTTGCCACTTTTGTGGAGTCAGTAAGGAGGATAGAGAGGTCTGAAGTCGAGAAACGACTGACTAGTTATAAGAAGGTGTACACCCAGTCTCAAGAACAAAGGTCTGAAAGTTTTAAGAAACCGAGATTTTCTGCAATGGAAACATCATCAAGATTCCATACCCAGACTCAATGTATGTCAAGTGGGGATAGGGATCGTAGTAATGTTCCAAGCAGAGCCTCTGACATAGCATCAACATCGGTGATTGGATCTCATAGACATTTCGCGCCTAGGATCTGTTACCAATGTAGAAAACCAGGACATCTGGCAAAGGATTGTCCAGGCGGGAATACGATGATGACTCAACTTCAGGGGCAGAGTCAGCAAGGCTCACAAGGGAGGCAATTCCCTAGTAACAATAGAGGACGTGGACAGACGTCCCAAACAGGTCAGATGAAATAGTTTTGTTTTGATATTTCATATCATGATTCTATGTGCTAAAGATATGAAAGTAGTTGTTTTTGAATTCCTTTGACTAGTCCTATAAGGACACAAAGGAGATGAGAACTTATATCTTACTCAGTGTTCCTTAAAATGTTTTATAATATTCCCTATCTGTGTGTTGAAAGATGAAATATAGAAGTGATGCTTGGAGAAAATCTAGAAATGGAAAATCATGTGTGTATAATGCTATGAAAAGTGAGGAATATGATAGTAAATAAAGTGCATAATACCTAATCTCAATACTTGTATACCCTATCCAGGTATATGATTATTGTAGATTAAGCAAGTATGAAACTCCTAAATTGTTATCTTTTTTATTACTCTGATCAAGTAGTCATTCTGAAACAATCTAGAGAGCATAATGAGATTAAATAGGAAGAGCGAAGTGAAATTTTTCCAAATAAAATACTTAGTGAACATACTCTGTGAACATACTAAGTGAATTTGCTCAGTGAATATCTTCAAAACAAAATACTTAGTGAACATACTTTGTGAACATACTTAGTGAATTTAATACTCAGTAAACATACTTCGTGAACTTTCTTAGTGAATAATTTCCAAAACAAATTACTCAGAAGACATACTTAGTGAACTTAGTGAATTCTTCCAAGACAAACTGCTTAGTGAACTTTCTCAGTAAATATTTCTAAATTAATTGCTCAGTGAGCTTTCTCAGTGAACTTTCCCAAACAAATAAAGGATTGCTGAGTGAATTATCTATGTTAGATATATATGTTTTTCCTTTTGATAAATATTCTTGGGTGATGATGGAAGTATGCTCTTTTATGCTTTTTCCTTTCAATAATATGGACATCATATGTTAGGGGTTTATGACCTGCATAAACATAAACATTGATAAGGTTGAATCAATGAAAGGAACTTTGTGTGAATTATAGATCCATGGTATCTCCATAATATTAAGATGATATGTGGAGACTTGAGGGCATGACTAATGAATAATATGTCCCTCCTTTTCCTGGGATTTTGGGGACGAAATCCTTGTTAGGGGTTTATAATTTGTAACATCCCTGACCTAGATTATGAGTTAACCCTAGATTTTTTGCCTAATATGGTTGAGTAGATACTTAATCTTATCTTGGGAAAAGTAATTAGGGATCATGAGAAACTTATGTTTCAATTTTGGTCATGTTTGAACAATGTTGAAGCAATGTTTGCTTATTTCGGACTAAATTGCAAATTACCCAAGTTGAGGGGTTAAATTGCAAATTTTACATGATAAGATGTTCCTCTGATTTTGAGACATCATAATAATGAATATGATGTAGTGGTATGATTCCCACAAGCTTGGGCACCAAGATTAAGCTTGTAAAGCAATCCTTGTGCATTAAAACCTAGTTTTGGTGTAATGTGCAATTTACCCAAACCCTAGGGTTAAATATGCAAATTACCACTTCAATAAGGTCCCTAATGTTTCTTGGCATCATGTAGAGCAAATAAAATGAGAGGGGCGCCTCATTTGAGTTAAGTTGGAGGAGAGAGAATCTTGATATTAAAATAATCAAGATTTAATCCTAAGTGAAACCCTAATTCAATTTAGGGCAAAAATGAATGCATTAATTAAAGGGCCTTCAACCAAAATTAAAATGGTTGGATTCAGATGTGTGTGGATGAGCCTAAGGCCTTGCAAAGGCACGAGCATATCCTAAGGAGGTGAAATTCCACTCACCATTATTATAAGGAAAAGAATTTCCACTCACATATGGATATTCTTATTATAAGGGTTAAGGTGCTTAATTTCCTTTCCCTTAATTCTTGGATAATGGAAGGGATCTCGGTGGGATAGAGATTCCTTTGCAAGTAAGAAATCAAGGGGGTAGTTGTGGCAACAATTTTGGAGTTAAAAGACTTTTATAAAGAATTTTCTCTCTCATCAATTTTCTTATAAAAGTACCTTTTCCAAGCCAAAACAAAGGAGTTTTCGGATTCCTTTCGTTCCCCTTGCTTGGAAAACAACCAAAGAGCTGTGGAGGATCAGGAGGACGACCCCCAACCTGTTGGTAAGGTTCTTGACCTCCTTTCACCTTCAATCCATGGTGAAAATCGAAAATTAATGTATGAATTCTTCATAACTCGATCCCCTCTTCAAATCTAACCAATTCTTTTCACTCAAAACTTGAGGAAGAGCCTTGGAATAGTGAAGGGAGCTTCATCCACCATTGTTGCCGTGAGCTTGGAGCTTTGGAGCTCAATTGGAGGAGGGTTTTATAACTTGAACCCTTAACTTTATTGTTGCAATCAATTCCTTATCAATTGTTGATCATTTCTACATTTCCAAAATTAAGTTTGGTTGATTGATGCAATGTCCATGGAAATCACAGCAGATTTCGTGAGTTTGGAGCTTGGTGATGATGACATCATCAGAATCACACACCTCCCCAAATATCTAGGGCAAACAGTTTCAATGTTGGGTTCAAACGGTTTCACTAAACCGTTTGGTGGTTTGAGTTCCAAACCGTTTGGAATGGTTGACCATTTGAAATGGTTGACCGTTTGAAGATATATGATGTGGTACTTGGATCTTGATCCAATGGTTCCAATTGGTTGTCCTTCATCTATTCAAATGTGATTGATTCCTTAATTGCAAACCCTAATCGGCTTAGCGCTGATTTTGAAATTGATTGAGATGATGCTTTGGGTTGATTGAACCAAATAGTTTCAAGACCATTTGGGGATCACCCAAATGGTCTCAAGACCGTTTGGGGATCACCCAAGACCGTTTGGAGGTTTAGGGTCAAGTATGGCTAAGTGTTTGAAGGTCCAAAGGTACCAAATTGATTTGCAACTAAGTGATGATTTAATAATCGATCCAATGGTTCAAA
This sequence comes from Alisma plantago-aquatica, assembly GCA_963693085.1. NCBI lineage: Eukaryota > Viridiplantae > Streptophyta > Magnoliopsida > Alismatales > Alismataceae > Alisma > Alisma plantago-aquatica. Next base: position 52,609,686 of record OY856411.1, read on the forward strand.
ACCCTAACTGGATTGCATGGTTTTTTATGATGGAATGGGAAAATAGTCTCAAGACCATTCGGAGATCAACGAAACGGTCTCAAGACCGTTTGGTGTTCATACAAGACCATTTGAGGTCAGGTCATATCATGTGATGATGATAGTTCATTGATTTCAATTGATTTGATTCCACAATGTCAACCATTGATGGATTCTCGATTTCAAACCCTAAGTGATGGTTTCTTGATTATGAAACGTAGTTCAATTGGGTTCAAAACCCTAAATTGAAGGTCTAATTGAATGATGATTCAGTGGTCCAATTGATGAATGCCCTAGTGGTTCAATTTATAATTGATTCATGGATTGAAACATTGAGTCGTTTGAGTGTTGAAGTGCCTTTTTGGTCCATGTGGTTTTGAGAGGGTTTGGACCAAACGGTCTCAAGACCGTTTGGGTCCAAATAGTCTCAAGACCATTTGAGTCCAAAAAGCCTCAAGACGGTTTGGGACCAATGATCTCAAACCGTTTAGAGACCCAAAGTGCAAACGGTTTCAATACCTACTTTGTCTAATCGATTTCAAGTACAACTTGTTCAAATGGTTTTCAACCAAATGATGTATGAGAACCAAGATCATTGAGGGTCTAAGTAATTAACTTTGTGAAGATCAACATCGTTAATCCATTTGAATATCTCATGTAATTGAAGGTCCATTATGGTGAACCTATTTAGATACTCAATGCTATGTGTGAAACCCTAATTAGAGTAATGCTATGTGTGAAACCCTAATTAGAGTAATGCTATGTGTGAAACCCTAATTAGAGCAATGTTATGTGTGAAACCTTAATCTGGGGAAAAACTGAGTGTTATTATAAATCTAGGGTGATGATGTAAACCTAACTTAGTGTAACAATGAAGGAAACACTAATGTAATGCGAATTGTATATCCTAACCCTAATTTGGGTATGAGGAAAGAGAAACCCCACTTGGATGTGAAAGGTAAACCCTGATCCCTAAAATGGGATAAAGATATATGAAACCCTAATATAGGGTAGTGCCATTAATACTAATGTGAAGCCCTAACCCTGGGTGATGTGTTGTGAAACCTTAATTTCACATGATACTAGGTGAAACATTGATATAGAAGGATTTCATGTGAAACTCTAATGAAGAGAGATTCTAGGTGAAATCTATATATGTTTGTGAGATGCTAAGTGAACCTTAAGTTATAATTATGGAAATTCTATTCCTATTGATGGAATAGTGATTAATGTATTGACAAATGAAATACCTAGAGGGGTTGATTATGGATATCCTTATTTTAATAGTCGCTGACTCAAGGGTGAGTCCATATCTTTGGCAATGGTTGTGTTTTCTAAATAGATGAATCATGACCAATACATTGCATGATGAATGTGATAATCTAGTGCACAAGTATTAGGATGGGGAATACCCTAATACAATCTAAGTGTATGATCTCAAGTAAGATAAGGTGTTGAAGGAAGTGATACATCAAGATATGATAAATATCACATCCAACACCCCAATACTGGTATACCTTGATGTGTTATAAGTCCAGTATAATTGGATGAATGATACATGAGATGTGTCATGTCAATGGTTACATGGAGATGTAATGCACTCTGTTTGAATATAGGCTAATATGCCTTATGAAAAGGTTAATCCAAACCTATAAAGTATGATGTAATCATATTCTGGAAAAGATGAGAGAGAAACTCATGTTGTGTGTTGATAATTCATTGATAGATGAATGATAAGAATAAAGAGTATAATTGTATACTTATGATTATCCATATTGATTCCTTGCTATGTGAACCCTGATACAGAGTATTGCTATGTGAAACTTTAATACAAGTCAATGCTATGTGATCCCTTATACAAGGTAATGCTATGTGAAATCCTATGACAAGTTAATGCTATGTGAACCCTTATACAGAGTATTATTATGTGAAATTCTAACACAGGGTAATCCTATGTGAAGCTCAAATATAGACTAATGGGTTATGAATGCAATAAGATAACCCTCGTATTGCATGATATTGATATGTAATTATGTCATGATTACTAATCATGCAGATATGCTGAGAAGTTGAGCATAGCCAGGTATGGGCTATGATGCTTTGTTTTTTAGAATGTTTTATAGGATTTATAAGCCTTCATATGCTTTGTGTAGTAAGAATCATTGAACTTTGTGTACTATGTGCAATACATTATGTAGCAAGAATCATGATGTCCTTGGTTAGATGATCTAAAGGTATTAAGTTACCTAATAAGTGATAATAAGTATCCTATGGTGAATTCTGGGTTCAAATACCCATATACTATAATCATGATGATGAACCTGTTAAGAAATGGAATTGTACTTGGTGATTTGAGGGACTAAGATCCCAACACTTTGTGAAAAGAGTATGGCTACAGGCCATGACTCCCCCATGACAATCTCGGGCATTAGATATATGATCTAAGCCTGAAAAGAGTTAATGTTGTAGTAATGATTCTATAGTGAATAAATGTTATACATGTTCTTCATATTCCTTAAAGGATAAGTGACATGTTGTTCTTTCAAGTTATAGATGCAATGCTTTTGAATAAGAATAATGTTCTAATCTGTTAGACATTGAATTAACTGCTGCCAAACAAATATGATTCCTATGTGCATATTTATCTTCTTAAGCTGCAATAATAATGTTACTGGCGGAGAGTTATATCTCTCGCTGGGGCAATTTACAATTGTCTCACCCCCGTGGGAACTACATTTTCAGGTGGACGTGGACGAGGAGGCAGGAACCCTTCAATAGGTGAAGGACTGTAGTAGGGACAACAGTGAAGTCTCAGGTGGAGACACTGGATGTTGTACCTTGCATAGATGTAGATAAGAGTCCTATGTGTTGTCTCTGTACTCTCAGGTCCTCGGAGTAGTAGTCAGTGCTTTCGAGATTTTGGCTCAGTGCCTCGAGATTTTATACTTCCTGTGTTTAGCTTGACAGGATAATTAATGCTTGTAATTCTCAGAAGGAGATGATACATAATATTTACCTATGAACAAGAATGTAATTATGTTACTTTGGTTCTTTGTGAGATAGTTTTCCTTTGATGGATCTCTTGATAAAAAGGTTTTAATTTTTTGTGATTTTTGGTAATCTGCTGCTTAGTGATCGCTTCTGTATTAGTTAATCTTGTTTTCGCGAGACAGACGTTACATTAGGTGTCCAAATGGTTTAACCAATTTGAACTTCAAATGGTCTTGGTCACTTAGACCTCAAACGGTCTTGACCAATTAAGTTCAAACGGTTTGAAACCGTTTAGCAAAGTTAGTTCTTGAAACCATTTAGACCACATATCTTGAAACCGAATGGACTTGAGTCTCCAAATGGTCTGAGACCGTTTGGTCTCAAACGGTCTTGAGACCGTTTGGACTCAAACGGTCTTAAGACCGTTTGGTCCAAACCCTCTCAAAACCAAATGGACCAAAAAGGGTCTTCAACACTTAATCGATTCAAGGTTCCAATTCATGGACCAACTATCAATTGAGCTACCAATTTAATCTTCAATTGAACCTCTAAACCTCCTTTAATTTGGACCTTCAATTAGGGTTTTGAACCCAATTTATCTAGGGTTGATAATCAAGAAACCATCAATTAGGGTTTTGAAACTGAGGAACCATCAATGGTTGACATTGTGGAACCAATTTAATTGAAATCAGTGAACCATCATCATTACATGATATGACCTGACCTCACACGGTCTTGAATGACCCCCAAATGTTCTTGAGGTCATTTGGATGATCTTCAAACGGTCTTGAGACCGTTTTCCCATTTCATCATCAAATTCCATAACATCCAATTAGGGTTTGGATCATTGGATTGATTATTAAATCAGCAATTGATTGCATTTCAATTTGGTATCTTTGGATATTCAAATACCCAACCATACTCAACCCTAGACCTCCAAACGGTCTTGGTTGACCTCCAAACACTCTTGAGACCTTTTGGGTGAGTCCCAAATGGTTTTGAAACTGTTTGGGTCAATCAACCCAAAACATCAACTTAAACAATTGCAAAATCAGCAATTAGTCGATTAGGGTTTCTATTTGAAGGATTGTCCAAATGTTGAATTAATCAATTGGAGCCATTGGATCATCTTCCAACACATATTAGGGTTCATACCTCAAATGGTCAACCCATCGAAGCGGTCAACCCCTCTAAACGGTTTGGGGTCCAAGTCCCCAAACGGTTTGGAAACTGTTTGGTCACCAAACGGTTTGGTGAAATCGTTTGGACCATTTTATTGAAACTATTTGCCCTATATATTTGGGGATGTGTGTGCTTATGATGATGTCATCATAATAAAGCTCCAAACCCACGAAGTTTTCTGTGATTTCCATGGCGGTTGCATCAATCAACCAAAATAAATTTCGGAAATGAAGAAAGCATCAACAATCGATAGGGAATTGAATGCAATAACAATTTCAAGGGTTCAAGTTATAAAACCTGCCTCCAATTGAGCTCCAAAGCTCCAAGATCATGCCAAAAATGGTGGATGAAGCTTTTTCATCTCCCCCTAGGCTCGTCCTCAAGCTTTGATTGAAAAGGATTGGTCAGAATTGAAGAGGGGATCGAGTTATGAAGAATTCCTGCATTAATTTTCGATTTTCACCATGGATTCAAGGTGAAAGGAAGTCAAGAAGCTTACCAACAGGTTGGGGGTCGTCCTCTTGATCCTACAAAGCTCCTTGGTCGTTTTCCATGCAAGGGGAAAGAAGGAAAATCCGAAAAGCCTTTGGTTTGGCTTGTAAAGGGTACTTTTATAAGAAAATCAATGAGAGAGAAACTATTTTATAAAAATCATTTAATTCCAAAATTGTTTCCACCACTCCCCCCTTGTTTTCTTGCATACAAAGACATATCTATCCCACCGAGCTCCCTTCCATTATCCAAGAATTAAGGGAAAATAAATTAAGCACCTTAACCCTTATAATAGTAATATCCATTTTTGAGTGGAAATTCTTTTTCTTATAATAATGGTGAGTGGAGTTTTCACCTCCTTGGGATATTTCATGGTCCTTGCACAGATCAAGGTCATCCACACACATCTGAATCCAACAATTTTAATTTTTTTTGAAAGCCCTTCAATTAATATATTTATTTTTGCACTAAATTGAATTAGGCTTTCACTTAGGCTTAAATCTTGATTATTTTAATATCAAGATTATCTCTCCTCCAACTTAATTCAAATGAGGCGCCCCACTCATTTTCTTTGCTCAAAATGATGAAAAGAAATATTAGGGACCTTATTGAAGTGGTATTTTGCATATTGAACCCTGGGTTTTGGGTAAATTGCACATTACACCCAAACTAGGTTTTAATGCACAAACATTGCTTTATCAACTCTTTCTTGGTACTCAGGCTACCACAAACCATACCTCTGCATCATATCCAATCTCATGATGCTTAAACACATGAGGAACATATTATATTGTACAATTTGCAATTTAACCCCTCAACTTGGATAATTTGCACTTTAGTCCAAAACAAGTAAAATATTACTTTCAACATTATTCAAAAAGGACCAAAATGGAATATAAGTTCCTCTTGAGTCCTAATTACTTTTCACAAGACAATATTAAGCATCTTCTCAACCTTATTAGGCAAATCATCAAGGGTTAACACATAACCCATGTCAGGGATGTTACAGGACGCGTGTTCTGTTACTAGTCATTTTGGAGTCAAATGTTTTATCACTTCCATTGTTGACTATTCTCGTACTACTTGGTTATTTTTGTTGAAAGATCACAACACTATTCTGGATACCATCTCCACCTTTTTCTTTGAAATTCAAACTCAATTCAGCAAAGCCATTAAAGTTTTCTAACTGATAGTTCCCTTGAGTTCATGCAAACAATGGTCACCTATTTTTGCTCCTCCTGAGGGACGATATATCAAAACCTCTTGCCCCTATGCCCCACAACAAAATAGGGTTGCATAATGCAAAAATCATCAACTTTTAGAGGTTGATTGTACTAGTATCCTTCGATTATCATGTTTCTCAACGTTTCTAGCCTGAGGTAGTTTCTACGGCTTGATATCTTATCAATCACATGACATCCTCTCTTTTACAAAATAAGATTCCATATACCATACTCTCTCCTGATGCACAAATTTTCTCTATTTCACCACACATCTTTGGGTCCATGTGCTTTGTCAAAAGCCTTCACCCCGAGATAATAAAACTTGACCCTCGCTCTACTAAATCTATTTTTTGGGGGTATTCCAGAACCCAAAAGGGTATCGTTGTTCTGATCCCATTATGCAAAAATGGTACATGAGTGCAAATGTAGTTTTCTTTGATCATCCACCCTTCTACTCTGATAAAGGGGCCTCCTTTTCTAGTGATGTTTTGGCATCCACTCCATCACCTGACATTGTGGATATTGATCCACCTACTAAACTACCAATTGAAGAATGTCCAATGCAAGTCTACAAAAGAAGAATCAAGTCAACTAATCCCACCATGGCTCTTCCACAACCAATTCCTCCTTCATTGGATGATCACAACACAATTTGGGTAAATTCTGACTTACACCTACCTACATCAGAAAGGTGTCCTCTCTTGTACTAAAAACCCCATTAGTCATTTTTGTTCTTCCTCTAATTTGAGTGTCAGTTTTGCATTCTTTATTACTGCTATATTTGATGTGACCATTCTGAAAACTACTAAAGAATCTCTTCTAATTCCTGCATGGTGACAAGCAATGGAAGCTGAAATACAGGCCCTCTCTGATCGTAAGACTTGGGATCTTGTTGATCATCCTTTTGCATGTCCTACCATCGGTTGTCGCTGGATCTTCACTATCAAATATCAACTTCATGGCAATATTGAACGATTGAAAGTACACTTGGTTGCAAAAGGATACACACAGACTCACAACATGGAATACTTTGAGACCTTCTCTCTAGTTGTGTGGCTCAATTCTATTCGTGTTCCCATTTCTGTTGCTGTAAACAAAGATTAGCCACTCTTTCAGCTAGATGTCAAGAATGCTTTTCTCTATGGAGACTTACTAGAGAAGTTTACATGGACCAACCATCTAGATTTTTTGCTTAGAGGGAGTATTCCTCGTAGGTTTGCAAGTTGAGGAAAGCAATATATGGCCTCAAACAAAGCCCTCACTCCTGGTTTGACAAGCTAAGTTAGATTCCTATGAAATTTGGCTTTTGTCATTCTCACTCAGATCACTTTATATTTATCAGGAAAACTACAGTTGTCCTATTCATTCTTATTGTCTATGTCGACGATATTATACTATCTGGCAGTGATACCTTGGGCATTCAGGCTAGAACAACACTTTGTCACTTTTGGATATTGAAGTATCTGGATCGTCTACAGTGTTATGTCTCTCTCAATGAATATATGTTATGTATATCTTGTAGGAAACATGTATGCTTGGTTGCAAGCCAATCGTCACTCCTCTAGACCCAAACACTGACTTGGATGATGAAACTTCACCACCTTATGCTGATCACCACCAATTTAGATGATTGGTTGATAAGCTTATATACCTTAGTGTCACGAGAGCTGATCTGACTGTTGTTGTAGGGTTTGTAAGCAGATATCTAGATAAACCTAGACAGTTTCACTGGGATTCTGTCTGCCATATTTAGAGATATCTCAAAAGCTCTCCCGGAAAAGGTCTATTATACAAGAAACTTGGTCATTGCAACCTTTCTGTTTATCTGATTCTAATTGTACAAGAAGCAGATGTGATCGAAAGACTACATCCAGATATTACACCTTTGTTGGTGGCAACCTAGTTACATGGCATAGCAAAAACCAAACTTTGGTAGCTAGGTCAAGTGCAGAGGCAGTGTATCGAGCTATGGCTCACACTGCATATGAACTTATGTGGGTGCAAAGTCTTCTCAGAGAATTTGATATACCTGATTCTAGCCCTATTCCAATGTTCTGTGACAACAAGACTTCTATTTTTATTGCGAGCAATCCTACCTTTCATGAGAAAATAAAGCATATGAAAGTTGATTGCCATTTTGTTCAGTAGTCTGTTCTTTCTGGCCGCATATGTACCCCACATCTCAGTATTGATAATCAAATGGAGACATCTTCACCAAACTTCTTTGTAAATCTCATTTCAAGACTCTAGTGGACAAGTTGGGCATGTTCGACATCTATTCTCCAACTTGAGGGGGGAGTAAATAGATATGTTATTTATAGCTCTGTTCATGTTTTATCCCATATTGCTTAGCTTTGTTAATTATTTTATTTTCTTGTCATATAAAAGAGAATACATTATAAACACTTTTACTCACTTTTAGATAATTCTCTTTTCTCTATGGTACACTTTGCTATCTGGATAAATGGTTATGATGAAATGCCGGATGCAGGTTCAATTTCAAATGCTTGTGATTGTTTACTTCCATATATTCACTTTTACGTATAGTGAATTACCTGCAGAACAAGAGACCGCCCTGTAGAATCTATAGTGTAGACTCTAAGAAATATTAGAGTTTATCTATTCATTTTTCTAAATAATGGAGTTCGAGTGACTGCATATAATTGTGGATGCAGGAAAAAAAATCCCTGAATCACTTGAATGTATCTTCATTGAGGCAATGAGCTTATCTTTTATTACAAGCTAACAGACACATTTTTTCTCTGAAATTGAATATTGCTGAGTGTGCTTAAATTATCTACTGTAGATAATTTTCTTCTCTAACCACCTTGGTTGTATGGTGTTGTGCTTTCTGTTGTATTTCAAACCAAAAGGTAAAAGATTTAGCCCCATAATCCTTGTGTTGGAGACTTCGCTCCTCCTTATATATGGATTCTTATCTATAAAGTAATTGAGGAGAAAAAGGGGATATGCCATACGCACGCGCATGGTGGGCCTAGCAAAAGGCGTTTGGGCAGGGCCGGTCCGGAAACCCTTTAATCAGGCGCGTCGGCACACGTCGCATCCCACACGCAGTGGTGGTGCAAATCCGGCCCCCCCGGAGCCCCTTGCGTGGGTGCGGCCCCAACTTGGTTTTGCCCTTCGGTTCACTGAACCATTTCTTAACCTGAGCCACAATACACCTGTTCATTTGGCAGTTCCAAACCGCATCGCGTTTTGCAACCGAACACACCCTTTCACGCTGCCTTTCCTTGTTATTTATGTTTGTTCTCCGCTGTCATTCGGGACAGACGAAAAACCTTCCGTCATTTTTTCTCTTCTTCTCTCTTCTCCGCCTGCGGTCTGTCACTGGAAGAACATGCAGTCCTTTCGCTCGTCACCGTGACTGTGTGTGCACGCTTCACGCCGGCAAACTTTGTTGGATACTGGGACGGTAACCACTATCAGAAACTACTGCTCTGACATATACTGTCAAGTACCGCGGAAATACTCTTAAGGACAGTGCATCTCGCACACCTCAACGTATCTCTGGTATACTCTTTTATATTTATGCCTTCAATCGCGGTTTGCACCCGTATACCATCAACATATGGTTCTGAATTGACTTAGTTCTTAAAACGCATTCCATCTAAAGAATAGTGTGTTATTAATTTAAAGAAACCAGTGTCACCCTTTCCACTCGTCATTATTTTTGGGGGTTCTAATAGGATTCTAATGGTCAGGAACATAGGTTCCACAATTTCATTTTTTGCAGTACTATATCTTAATACAAAAAAAATCAGGATCCTTATCTACTGTTCAACTTTTCACTAGATTTTCAAAATCCCAAAAAGCTGAAATATTAGGTTCCCGGGTAATATGAATTCTGCCGAAGTTTGTGTTGTTGAACTAATCTCAATCAATCAGGCCCTTAGTCCCTTTTACCATTGTAGCTTGACAATTTATTATATAACTGGATATAAAGATAGTGCGCCACAATGTTAGTGATTATGCGTTTCTTTTGCGATATCGCGCATTTTCATCTTTGCCAAAATATGGTTACGGTTTGTTGGCTAAACGTAAAGGCTTCCTAAAAGCCACTGATTTGGATCCACTATCAAGCATCGACTTTGGAATCTTTAGTGCCGTTTTGCGTAGAAGGTGAGTATTTGTTAAAGTTCGTTTAGTGCCCACCGTTTCCAGCATTGTTGATGGGGGACAGCCGACTTGTCATGAATAGACAGAGATAAGGCTCCCCGTTTTATAAGTTCCCACTAATTTGGCTGCTTTGCATATAGAGAATTACCTAATTCTTTGCCTTATGACGTAAAGACGGTTTCTATGTGTGTATCTTGAGTTGGCCAATTCCCATTCACTGTTAGTTTGTAACTTATGGTGTTCAACCTAGTATGTCGGTCTATGGGCATCTTTCTTTTATTTGAAGGTTCAGTCTACAGAGAACTTTCTTTTATTTGTAGGTTCAGTCTACAGAGACCGCATGTGTTACCCTAGATGCCTACACGCTAGTGCTGCATGTTCGCCCCAATTGTCGCGCGTGGTAAGCCTCACACTCCTTTGTGCATCTTGGCAAATGGACGGAGTCACTGAGAGTGTTCATGCCCAAGTTTCTCCACATCTTTGTGTCTCCTAGATAATTAATGGATCTGTGCTGTTATGGAATGCAATCGACACTTCCATCTCAGCGCTTGTTCTTATTTGGTACTTGGGTCACGGCGTTGATAATTTCATAGTATAGAGACTGCGCCGAGTTGATGAGGTTGACTGCACTATTGAGACTGCACATCTAAATGTAATACAGAGTGATGACAGCTTCACGTATATGTTAATTTTGTTGAAGGAGATGCTTCTCAAGAAAACAAATTTCCATGTTTGCCTTGAAAATCAGGAAGATATTGCGACCGATGGGTATAGGGGCTATGACGATTCATGCATATCTAATGAATATGTAATATTTGCCCCGTTCGGCAACACGTCCAACAGACGTCGGGCAGCTGTGCGGAGCGCTCAGTTCAACCTATTGGCTAAGTCTCGTTTACATAATGTTTGTGTATATGCCTAAGTCAATGTAAATGGACTTTAGATAGCGTAGTCGGATCCACTCAAAGAGTGATGTATAAAAGGACTGTCTATCTGGACTTTAAGTCAAGTAAGGGAAATACGAGACGATCATTCCATTTCTCCCAAATCTTCACTCTCTCCGTCGGGACTTCTCTCTCTCTCTCTCTCTCTTCCCTCGCAGCTTCACTCCCTTCCTTCTTCTCCGTTCTCTTCCGCAATTCTCCACCTAGGGTTTCCCTTCTCGTACCAATCTTCGTTTCTAACGTGGTATCAGAGCTTTCGATCCAACTATGGCTTCCGCAGCATCCACTGTTGAAGGAGAAACGACATCGCCGGACCTAACGAAAGTGTCGAGGAAGTTCCCGTTCCCGGCTGGAGTAAACGTCACGAATTTTGTCTCCCTCAAGCTGACGAATTCGAACTACCTCTACTGGGAGGTGCAAGTGCGAGCACTCATAGAGAGCAACGCCCTGGAGGGATTCATCGACGGAAAAGAGAAGCCTCCGGAGAAGATCATTGTTGATGAAGAAGGTAACATCTCCTCCAATCCTGAGTACGCCCTGTGGATGTGAACCGATAGGCTTGTGAAGGGATGGATTATGGGATCTCTCACCGAGGATGTTCTAGGAGTCGTTGTCAGTTTAACCACTGCTTCTCAGATCTGGTCTGCTCTCTCTAGAAACTTCTGTGAATCGACGCAGTCGAGGGGATTTGAACTGATGACTAAACTTCGTCGAACTCAAAAAGGAAACAAGTCTATTACTGATTATCTTCGTGATTTCAAGCTAATCTGTGATCAATTGCATTCTATCTCTAAACCTCTGTCCGATGACGACAAGGTGTACTATCTGCTGAGTGGATTAGGGAGCGAATTCGAAAACTTCACAGTTTCTATGATGCGTCCTCCCATTCCTGCCTATGATGAAGTGGTTTCCCTCCTTAAGGATCACGACATGAGGAGATCTACGATTGAATCCCTTCCTTCCCCTAATCTCGCCTTCGTTGGTCAGAAAACTAGTTACAGTAACCCTAACAACTACAATAGGAATTCAGGCCGAGGAAACTATAGAGGAAGTTCTCAATTCAAACAGTGGAACCCCACCCTACAACAACAAGCCAGCCAGGTTCCTATGGTCCAGCAGTCTACTACTCAGAATCCTGGAGTTCTTGGTGCCAGACCTGGATACAACTTCTCATTGTATGGACGAGGCTTCAGTCCAAGCATCCGACCTTCTGGTGTGAACAATCAAGACAATGGTCTTGTGGTTTGTCAGATATGTAGAAAGCGTGGCCATGAGGCATATAAATGCTGGTATCGCTTCAATAACAACTATCAGTCAACTGAAGTACCTAAGATTCTCACTGAAGATGCCTTCACCAACCAAGCCAAGGCCCTTGCTGCTATGCATATTGTGGATCCTAATAGTTTCAACATGAATGAGTGGCATGTGGATTCTGGAGCCACAAACCATGTCACTCATAATCCAGGTATCTTGAAAAACATAGTTTCTTATAGAGGCAGTGACTTTATCATGATAGGAGATGGATCGTTTTTACCTATCACTCACACTGGAAATACCTATCTAATACACACGTCACCTATTCCCCTTGCTAAAGTTTTGCTTGTTCCTGAGATGAAAAGAAATCTGTTGTCTGTTGCTCAATTAACTAACGACTATCCCTGTTAATTCATATTTTTCAAAGATACTTTTCTAATCAATCACTTACAGAGCAACCAAACTCTAGCCAAGGGCCAGCTTAAGCAAGGCATGTATGTGCTCCAGTCATCATGCCCTAAAGCTCTAGTTGCAGTTGGACAGAAGCCCACTACATCTGCAGTATGGCATCGCAGGCTTGGACATTCCAATCATGACGTTCAGAAGTTCATGGGGAACAATAAAATAATTTCGTCTACAGATAGAAATTTTGATTTCTACAATAGTTGTGCCATGAGCAAGAGTCATCGACTCCCCTTTACAAATAAGCATGTTAAGTGCACCATTCCTTTTGCACAGATATATTGTGATTTGTCGGGCAAAGCTCCTGTATTGTCTAAACATGGTTTTTCACATTATGCTTTGTTTGTGGATGAATGTACTGGGTACTGTTGGTTTTATCCATTAAAGAAGAAATCTGATCTTCTCAAGTACTTTATGTTCTTCTACAAGATGGTTTTCAATCAATTCCATACCAAAATTCAGGTCTTAATGACAGATGGAGGAGGTGAATTTGTGAATGCTGCCATGAACAAGTATCTCTTATCTGAAGGAATCGTTCATCAACTCTCTTTTCCTCACATGCATGAGCAAGTTGGATTAGTTGAGAGAAAACACAGACACATTGTTGAAATAGGCCTTGCTATGTTGTTTGATGAAGGTGTGCCTACCAACTATTGGGTTGAAGCGTTTGCCTCTGACTCACATATAATTAATCGTCTGCCCTCTAAAGTGCATGGCTTCTTGTCTCCAGTATATAATCTGTTCAAACAACATCCGGATTACAACTACTTGAAGATCTTTGGATGTCTCTGTTTCCCTTGTTTAAGACCTTATGCTTCACACAAGCTTGAACCAAGATCTCTACCTTGCGTGTTTCTGGGATACAGTGACATATATAAAGGATACAAATGCCTTCACATCTCTTCAGGACGCTTTTACTTCTCCAAACATGTTGTGTTCAACGAGATGGTTTTTCCTTTTAAACAGCAGGTTACCTCCAATGTTGCCCTTGGAGAATTAAAAACTTTTTCTACTTTTCTAAATGCATCTGATACATCTACTGATGATATTCATTTCCATCCATCCGCTGTTTCTCAACATTCTTCTCCTACTACTCAGCACAATTGCTGTACTACCACTGGTTCTGTGGCAGATGTTGATGGCACTCTTGCCACAGATTCTATGATTCCTACTCCTTCTATCACTTCCTCAGATTCTGCTATACATTCCTCATCTCAACATATTCATCGGTCTTCTTCACAGAGTACTCACTCTATACCTCTTCCTCCTTCTCTGGATAATGCTTTCCAAGACATTTCCTCTCTTCACTATGATAGTGCTCCTACAACTTTCAAGCCTGTACCGGTTGCACCTGTCCCTCACAAGCTCCCAGATTCTACTGCCACACACACTACAACTAACATTCATCCTATGACCACCAGAGGGAAGGCTGGTGTGGTTAAGCCCAATCCAAAGTACGCACTCACTTCTTGTCTGCTTCCTGTGGTACCCAATTCGACTAAAGCTGCCTTACAAGACCCTAACTGGTGTCAAGCAATGAGGGATGAACTCGAGGCCCTATACTCTAACAACACCTGGTCCTTAGTGGCACGACCTCCTAACAACAACATTGTGGGCTGCAAGTGGGTGTTTAAAACCAAGCTCAAAGCTAATGGTTCCCTGGAGAGACTAAAAGCTCGATTAGTGGCTAAAGGGTTCAGTCAAGAAGCTGGAGTTGATTATATTGAGACATATAGCCCAGTTGTGAAAGCTGCCACAATACGCGTTGTCCTTACTATTTCCATATCTTCTAAATGGAAATTGACTCAAATAGATATTTGTAATGCCTTCCTTAATGGCGATCTCACTGAAATTGTTTACATGGATCAGTTACCGGGTTTCAAACACGAGCAATTTCCTAATCATGTCTGCAAATTAAACAAAGCGTTGTATGGACTCAAACAATCCCCACGCGCGTGGTTCAACAAATTAAGTGATTTTTTGTTTGCTTATGGATTCACTTGCAGCAAAGCTGATCCCTCCTTATTTGTTTTCCAACAACACAACACTATTCTTTATCTTCTGCTTTATGTCGATGATATAATACTGATGGGTAACAATCTTGATCACCTTCAACAGTTCCATACTTCGCTAAGCGCTACTTTTAATCTTCGAATCTTAGGTGATTTGGGGTATTTTCTGGGCATACAGATCTCATTCCTTCCTGTTGGCGCTGTCCTAAGTCAAGAAAAATACATTCTCGAAATTCTAGAGCAGGAAAACATGCGTGACTGTAAACCTGCCTCCACGCCTATTGCTGTGAACTTTCATAAGCTTTCTGATTCTCCCTGTCTCTCCAATCCACAAGAGTATCACCGTTTAGTTGGCTGCCTTCAGTATGCTACTATCACTCGACCGGACATACCTTATGCTGTCAATACTGCTTGCCAGCATCTTGCTTCACCAACAGAGTCCCACTTCCTTCTGGTCAAACGGATTCTCCGGTATCTTAAGGGCATTTTGTCCCTCTGCTTCTCCATCTCCAATAGTCCTAATCTACGTCTGCGAGCTTTCAGTGACTCGGACTGGGCTGGATGTCCCTCAGCAAGAAGATCCACTACAGGTTTTTGTGTGTTCTTTGGAGACACTTGTATCTCATGGAGTGCCAAGAAGCAGAGTACTGTTGCTCGGTCGAGCTGTGAAGCAGAGTATCGATCCCTTGCTTCCACTGCTACTGAACTGACGTGGATTGCCTCTCTTCTTCGTGATCTTGGTGTTTCCATCTTGGAGCCAGCAACTCTATTTTGTGATAATCTTAGTGCTCTTCAGCTCACTGTGAATCCCATTTTCCACGCTCGTACCAAGCACATTGAGCTGGATTACCATTTCATTAGAGAAAAGGTTGCTCTTGGTCACATAGTCACAACTCACATACCTTCTCATCAACAGCCAGCAGACATTTTTATGAAACCCTTCCGAAGACTCAGTTCCGCTTCTTGCGACACAAACTGGGACTTCTGGTGCCCACGCCCAGTTTGCGGGGGGGTATTGGCTAAGTCAGTAATACGAGTCTCGTTTACATAATGTTTGTTTATATGCCTAAGTCAATGTAAATGGACTTTAGATAGCGTAGTCGGATCCACTCAAAGAGTGATGTATAAAAGGACTGTGTATCTGGACTTTAAGTCAAGTAAGGGGAATATGAGATGATCATTCTATTTCTCCCAAATCTTCACTCTCTCCATCGGGACTTCTCTCTCTCTCTCTCTCTCTTCCCTCGCAGCTTCACTCCCTTCCATCATCTCCGTTCTCTTCCGCAATTCTCCACCTAGGGTTTCCCTTCTCGTACCAATCTCCGTTTCTAACGCAACCCGGGAAGCTCCAATCGCTCTAACTGAAACACAAGCAGACTGGATTTTGCAGTTCATTTCTCTATAAAAAATGCTGGCCCGTCGCTCAGATTTCATCGTATCGTATTAAAGCGGTGAGTTACCGGCGATTAATGACCTGCGACCCGTTCTGACTCTTTGCCGAACGTAACATTTGAACTGAACACATCAATGGAAGAGAAGTATAAGTCCTCAATGTCTACTAGCAAAAATGACCCAAAGAAGACAAAGAAAGTTTCCCTTGTTAACCCATTATACTACTCGCAATGATTATACACTTATGCAATAGATGCAGAGGAAATGGCATTGCATGAACATGTTGAGGCTTTCACCTGAATGGAAGAGAGTTGATTTATTTGTTTCCCAAATGCGCCGAAGATGTGAGGAATCTTTTACTATGTCTTTTTATTGATGGGAAAAACCCATAAGATAGATTAAACAACCAACACAACTAATCCTTGGCATGTTAATATATTTTCCATATATTATCTAACTCCATGGTTCTGTGTGAAACAAAAATATGTCATCTTGTCACCCTTAATTTTGGGGCCCAAGCAAGTTGATAACAACATTAATCTAAACCTCAAATGCACCATTGCAGACCTATTTTGATCATGGAATCGAGTTGTTGAACCATATGTTCCATCTTGCTGAGAAACTTTTAAGATGCACGCTTTGCTACTCCACATAGTTGTTGACCTTCCATCTTTTGAGAACTTATTAGGATATAGTGTAAAAGGTATGTATAGTATGGTTGATAAAAAGAGTAGGATCCAATACAAATGAAGTGAGCCTTGGTGATGCACCATGCAGTGAGGACAAGATGCATCAAAAACCTCAAATTAAAGATGTAATAGACAAGGGCAGTGTAATAATGCTCATCTTGATGCAAGTCTAAATGTTCAACCTACGGTTCATGCATTGGACTACAAAGTCACTAAAAATGTGTATTTATTACACAATTAGGCACAGTACACAAACTTATGGTTAAGGATTGTGAGGTTTACATTGTGACTGAGGATATAATATACTATGTTGGGAGCATAATCAAGCAGTGTGTTATGGGAGCCAATGTATTACATGTAGTGTACACCATGCATACGATGGAATGTGATTTTCTCACATCTCCATACCTACATGTGAGTTGGAGACAATTTTGACGGGATCAATTGTATCATTGGGTGGTCTCAACATGATGTCATAAATGGACACATGATATGAATGTATTGCACACATGTTAATTTGGAATTACTTCCTATATAAACATGCCATAATTTGGTGTATTTTCTACATATCAAAGATGAAAAATCACATGCCATAGAAGACATCCATTTCTTATACTCCTGAAGTGATGATTCCATTGTTGGTGGATGAAAAAACTCATAGAATGACTCAAAGGACACAATCGATCAATCAAGTGACTCCTATGTACCATGTGTAGCAATACACATTTAGCAGTACCGACACCTAGTGTAACGACCTCATTTTTCAACTTCACCCAATTAAGACATGACCTTAAAGTTGAGAGCCATAACCTGAAATTCTCAAGATCTAGATTTATCAAATAATAAATAATTTTCATTATTTTACAATTATTCTTTACAAGATGCATTATAATGATCCTCTAATAAGTTACATTGATTTCAACATGGGACTATACATATGAGAAGAAGTATTTAACTAATCCTCCTTTTCTTAGCTTTTGTGTCTTCAAATAGTTTCACCAGATCCATCATGTTGTGATATCTCCACGTAACATTTACCTAAAACAACATGAAATAAAATGTGGATCAGTATATTGCTATATTGTGTACATGGGGTGGATGCAAAAGTGTGTAAGTAATATAACAACATATAATCAACCAATTACATGCAAATAGGAACTGACATTTTCTTTACATATATTAATCCATACTTGATATACTATCTTGGGCATAATCACTATCCCTTAGGGCTCATGTGCATCACCCCTTGATACACGTCATCCTAGGGTTCATAATTTGATATCTTACTTTATGTGATACTCATAGTGGCCTTAGGATTGAACATAACGTAAATAAATATCCAACGGTTTATTTCAAAAATCCTCAAGAAATCCTCGACAAAAACTCGAAGTTGATAATGTGAGTATTCATAATCTTAACAACACACCTCAATTTAGAACCATGCAGATCATGTAATCATACTTCAAGTACTTTACACGTATCATCCAATCAGGCAAGCAAAGATGGATCTAAGAAATCCACATTTAATCTGCATGTACGTATATCCTAATGTGTCACCATCATATTATTCAGATTCGACCCTACTTAAGTCCTAATCTAGCGTTTAGGGTTGTCTCGAGTTTCTAAAGGAATAAGGGTACAAACCCTAGTTCCATCACTTATTAAACATTAGGTGAAATCCTAGTTATTAGATCCATCAGATCCTTACATTATGAACACCTACATTAGATTATGTACATTAATATTTTGGCAAGGTATGATATTTGGTTTCAAAACTCTAATTCATCATATATAGGGTTATTCACTTACAAACCATAATTACTCATCACTATTATCATGATTATCTTGGACTACCATCATATCCAAAAATATCAAGTTATATCTTCAAAATAAACATACTTAATTAATGTGTTTGATATATTAATCATTAATTTTAGGATTTTATACATGGATTATACTTATTACATGTATTAGAAATACTTTTGGGACATGAAACATACATAGGCATTTTAAATATCATATTTAAATTTTAAACATTTTCCTGATTAATTTGATATATAATTTGCCTATATTTTGATTATTCTAGAATTTAGCATGATGTAAACAAAACAACCATTTATACCTTAAATATGAGATAACGTGGTGGCATTCCATTAGTCTTCTCACTTTCAACACACCCCCACATTGGACGAGTGATGGCCCATGCCTGGGATTGAGACTGATAGCCGACACCCATCCTCAGGTGGTCGACGCTGCTGACCGGCCTAAATCGCGCGTCCAAAATTGGAGGCGGATTTGAGGTAGTCGAGCTTTTACATTTATAAACCCAAATCCTTCTAGGCCCCCGCAACTTTGCTCACGGGGTCGAAGTAGTCATACGGGGTCAAACACAGGGACAAGGGGGTAGTGTTGAGAACCATAAATCGACACGCTACACTCCGGTAGGTATAAAGAGATATAAATTCCCGAAAGGGAACAGTAAGATGTCACGAAATAAACAAGAAAACTATCTCCAAATGGAGCTACAAGAGAGATTTAAGGTTTTAGTCATTTAGTAGTTTTTAGGGGTTTTCATGCCACAGAAGCAGAAAGATAAAGACTAGAGCTCAGGCAAGGTTCGGAGGATAAGAATGTAGTAAAACAAGCGGTAGAGGTAACACCCTACACCCCTCCTCTCAGAGCGGATACCTCTAACCTCTACATCAACACCCCTCTCGAGGTTGCTGGGCTTCAGTTAGAGTGGAATGTTACAGAAAACAGCTCTGTTCTAGGCACTCTCGTACTCCAGAATCGGACCAAACGCTAGAGCCGCAACACAACTCTCGAAGTTGTTGCGACGGGAAAACGGTTCAGTAGCTAATCAAAACGCGATCCAAATCATGCAAGCTAGGGTTCGGATATTAAACAGAACAGTCATCCAACATTCTACACCAAGCATAAAGCAACAAGTAATTGAATCTTTCCATTTCCATAAACATTTAAAGGTCTTAATTCATTGCATAAACAAAGAATTAAATAACAAAATTAAAAGATAGGTGTCGCCTCCGTGATGTAGAACGACGACAGGGTGTTGTAGCTCTCCTTCCCGATATCGGTCGGAGGCCTAGCCTGATGCAGAGGTGTCAGGCGACACTCCCTCTCGGGCGGCACGCGCCGACTGGTGACTGCATCGGTCAAGGGCTCTGGCCGATACGCTCATGTCGGGTGACACACCCTCTCGGGCGGCACGTACGATAGACTAAGTGTATCGGGTTGATATCGTGTCGGGCTAAGAGCTAAGCATTATTGATGTCGGTCACTTGTGTCAGGCATTGATGTCGGCCGATATTGGCCCTCAGTGTCGCCCGGGACGGTCCTAAGTGAACTGTCCCCTCCCTCTCGGGATGAGGAGAAGCTCACCTAGTGTCGCCCGAGATGAACACTGGGGCACGATACGGGTGCTCTCAGAGTTTCCTCGCTCAAGCTCCCAACTGTCTAACTATCAGTTGTCCGAATGCGAGCCGTGTGAACCTCGCGAACCGTGCGAACCGTATTTTTGGCTCCCTGTAGCTGCTATTTATAGTCAGCTGGTTGGTGGGAAGACATGGTGCTCGAAGCGCCACGTATCTCCCTTGTACGCCGGTCGATGGAGATGGACGGCCGATACAAGCATTTCTCGGCACAAGGTGCGGGCTATTGGTCACGTGGCGGGCGGCACGCCTACCGATGGGTGGCTGTGTCGCCCGACGAGTTGGGTCATTGAGGCGGCTTTGGCTCCCTGTCGGGTAGAAGGTGTGTCGACCGGCACGTTCCTGTCGCGCGACATCTCCTCGTTGAGCATCTTTGTGTCACCCAGCCCGTGTCGGGCAGAGGCTGTATCGGGCGTCAGGGAGGCCGAGACGGGTCTGGACTTATTCATGGGCCGGAATCGGCCTTATTGCACAAAAGCGAGGAAAATTCTATAAAAGATAGGAAAATCGGAGTAAGAGCATTGCTTGGCCAATTTTTGCAAAAATGCTAATAAAATAGAGGAAAATAGCAGAAAAAGGGCAGCTTTGATAACAAAATAAAGGGCAAAAACGTCACAAAAACTGATGTTATCAACTCCCCCAAACTTTGCGTTTTGATTGTCCTCAATCAATATTTAAACTATATTTTTGTGATGCTTCTTTTTGCTCGGATAACTTCCAGGCCAAGAGGTAAAACAAGTGTAGTAATGCCTTTAGAGATAATGCTACTTCACTCAAACAAAAGACTACACGTTTCCTAGCCTTATTATTTCAATAAAATTTTTCTCTACAGCTTCAGCGAGACTTTGTTGTATGATTCCGAAGTTAGCTTACGCACCACACAACTTTATTTTCGGGGTAGAAAGTTGTGTATAGGGTAGGCTAAGGCTTTTTGGGTTTTTCATTTTTGTTTCCCATTAGTCCATCCAGGTAAGGGTCCGTTAACAGGAAAGTGGTCCCTGCAGTCCAAGCCAGTTGGCTTTAGAGCAGTGATTTCACATCCTACGTACCACTGCCCCAGATCTACCATGCCTAAAGATGGGTACTTCTGGAAAAACAAGTGGTGTATATATATATATTTTTTCTTTTTCTTTTATTGGGCACAACTCTCATGCTTTTATTCACGCTCATAAGGCTTTTCTCTCTTTTTGGGATTTTTGTTGGGTAAGGGGGAACAAAGAGATTCCTGCTGTTTGGGCAACTTTTTCCTTCTCCATACTTATCTCTTAGCTGTTTGCGACATTTTTATATTTTTGAAATTTTTGACATGGCAAAGTATACTCTTTTGTTCGTTTGGAGCAGCATTATCAAAAAGATATAACAGGACTTGCATCACATTTAGCACAAAGAAAATAAACTTTGCAAAAAGTAACAACAGACTTTTTTTTACAGCAACTTTGAACATATGCATAGGGGTAGAAATTCGTAAAGGGCATGTTTTCAGAAATTTTTATATGGCATACATGCGTACATCAGATATACAGGAAGCTATAAGAGCACATCGTAGAAATCTTGAAGAGTTAAAGAAAATTTATACCTCCCTCACTGGCATAAGGGTACCCCCCCCAAACTTACTCCATACTCTGTCCCAGAGTAGAGAAGAAAGCAAAAGTGAGGTAAAGTTTAGCCAGTGAGGGTTAGCTCGCTGATGTGCTGCAATATGCTCCTACAAAGTTGCAACATGCCATTGGGAGGTTGTCTAGCGGGTTTTGCTACTGCCGATGAGAGATTGAGAAAGAGCGTAGACCCTCAAAATTCACTTCTTGCCCACCTTTTCTCCAAATCGCCGCTGTGAATATGAACAAAAGGACTGATCATCAGTCCCAGTTCAGTTCCCTGGAGTGTGTAGTAGGGTGGGCCCTCTCCCTTAGGAGGGCGGAACCGGAATGCCCCCAACTTGTTCGGAGGCCTTGGTTGCCGCACTCTTGCTGCCCCTGGAGATGGTCATAAACCACCACAGGGACAGGTTGATAACTAGGTGACTCTCTATTGGAGCTACCAAATCAAGAAAAATCTCCCCTTTCATTATTGTTGTCGTTTCTGCCCGATAGTCGTTGCTGATCTTCGCGCCGTTGTTGGCGTGGCTGGTGGTTTGCTCCGTATGAGCCATACCTGTTATTTAAAATCAAAATTTATTTATATGTTAGGAAGATAAAAAAGAAAAACTTTATTAAAGCTTGGGCGAGATGGGATCGGGCGATATGTCTGTCGCGTAGTACAATATCCCTCCCGATATAGGTGTATCAGGCGATAATGTCGCACAGGGCAACTGCCCGATAGGACGCCTTGAAAGAGAACATATCCGATAAAAGAAAAACAACACTTATTTCAAAAATCTGGTTATCATCCACTAAAAGAAACTCGAGTCGATGCAAAATTGGGTGATACGAGGAATGCCGCACGATACGACTCGCCGCCCGACACTGGTGTATCGGGCGACAAGGTCATAAGTAGTGCTTTACTGCTTCGGGCGATACAATCCTGTAAGGCTAAAGAAACCTGTGTCGGGCGATAAGGTTATCGGTCGATAGACGTGTCGGTCTATATCTATGTCGGGCGATAAGCATGTCGGGCGATAAGAAAATAATAAGTCGACCGATACCAAGCGCACAATACAAGACTCATGTCGGGTAAAAGAAAACGTGTCGGGTAAGAGGTGTGTCGGCTATACCCTTGCTCATGGGAGACATCGCCCGATACTAGAGTGAAGGCGAGATGGCTGACACTCGAGCAAAAGACGGGTCACCGCATGCGTTCCAGGTGGCTGAAAAGTGAACAAGCGAGGTACCCCGACACGATGGTCCCCCCCCTTCGTATTTATACCGAGTTCAGCTGGGGGCAAATCGGTCAGATCAGGGCGCACACGTCGACCGGTTAAAACATGTTGTCCCCGAGACGACGGTCCCGTCGGCCAAAGTGAAGGGCATTTACTCCTCGCACGAAACGGATGTCGCTCGGGGATGCTAACCGTCACGGTGCTTGCGGTGCCCAAGAAACTCTGGCCGATACGAGCGAGTCTGTGCGCTAGCTGAGTGGCTGCCCGACACGACCTAAAACTTAAAGCAAAATGGAAAAAGCATTTGACGGGCAAAACATCATAGGTCAGGGCAGAACCCATCGCCCTCAGACAGAAATGCTCGTCAAAGCTTCGGAAAATTAAGCGATGACCCATAAAACAGAAGAGTCGGCACGCTCGGCTCATGCTCTGACTCGGGCCTTATTACAATTCATAAAGTTTTTTTTTGATGTTTATAAGAAAAATGCAACCTATTCTAAGAAAGAAAAGAAAGCTCGGTCCCAAGGGGCGCTGGGGTTTGTGTCGCCAGCTCGACTGGTGTAGGATCATCATGTTCAGCCCTCAATTATACCCATATCTTGCAGACTGGTCTCTGTCCTCTTGACAAACACTTCGTCTTCGTAGAACCTTTTCACCCTGTGACCATTTACCTTAAAGGCCTTACTCGGATCGTCTTTGTTGTAGAGCTCCATCATCCCTGATGGATATATCTTTGACACTGTGAACGGTCCTGACCACCTTGTTTGCAACTTACCAGGAAAAAGACGAATATAGGACTTGAATAACAAGACCTTATCTCCTTCGCTTACATCTTTTCTCCTGATATGGGCATCATGCCACAACTTGGTCCTCTGTTTGTAGATTTTTGCATTTTCGTAGGCGTTCATTCTCAGCTCTTCGAGCTCTTGAAGCTGCAAAAACCTCTTTTCTCCAGCTTTGTCGAGGTCCATATTTAGGAACTTGATTGCCCAAAGGGTCTTATGTTCCAATTCCAATGGCAAGTGGTAGGATTTTCCGTAGATCAGATGGTAGGGGGTGGTTCCAATGGGTGTTTTGTAAGCGGTGCAGTATGCCCATAGTGCGTCGTCTAGTTTCATGGACCAATCTTTCCTTGTTCGGCTGACTGTTTTCTCCAAGATCTGCTTGATTTGTCTGTTAGAAACCTCTACCTATCCTGATGTATGGGGATGGTAGGGTGTAGCGATCTTGTGCTTCACTCCATACTTGCGCAGAAGTGCTTCAAACTGTCTTTCTCCGAAATGCGACCATCCGTCGCTTATTACTGTTCGTGGGACGCCAAAACGAGGGAAGATGGTCTTCTCGAAGAGCTGGATAACTGACTTGGTGTCGCAGGTCTGGGTGGCTACCGCTTCCACCCACTTCGATACATAATATATAGCCACAAGAATGTATTGATACCCCCAGGATGGGGGAAATGGTCCCATGTAATCAATCCCCCATACGTCAAATATCTCCACTTCAATCCAGCTTGCCATAGGCATTTCGTTCCTCTTTCCTATGTTCCCCATGAACTGGCACTCTTTGCAAACCTTCACAAACTGTGCCGCGTCTTTAAACAGGGATGGCCAATAGAAACCTGACTACATCGCCTTTGTCGTCGTTCTTTCGCTGCCTAGGTGACCACCATAGGGAGAGGCGTGGCATTGCTTTAGGATGTCTGTGGTTTCTTCTTCTGGGATGCACCTTCTGTATAAGTTGTCGGCACATCTTTTGAACAGGAGGGGATCATCCCAGTAGTAGTTCTTAACATCCACAAGAAGTTTCTTCTTCTGATTGTACGTAATGTCAGGAGGCAGCTCACCGCAAGCAAGATAGTTGCAGATGTCTACAAACCAGGGTAGGCTTTCTTCTTGGGCTTCGGCCGACATAAGAGCTTCATCGGAGTAGTCATCATTGATGGGAGGTCCTCTCTCTTTCTCAGTCACGATCCTTGATAGGTGGTCTGCGGCCACATTCTTTGTGCCCTTCTTGTCGATAATTTCGTGGTCGAACTCTTGGAGCAACAAGGCCCACCTCAACAGTCTTGGCTTGGTGTCTTTCTTTATAGCTTCATGATCTATATATACCTTGACCTTGGCTCCAACGAGATACGACCTGAATTTATCAAATGCGAAGACGATCGCTAGCATCTCCTTCTCAGTGGTCGTGTAGTTCACCTGAGCTTCGTCCAACATATGACTCGCGTAGCAGATCACATGGTGCTTCTTGTCTTTCTTTTGCCCCAGGACTGCCCCAACTGCGTAGTCACTAGCATCGCACATTAGCTCGAAAGGTAAACCCCATTCAGGTGCTTGAAGGATTGGTGGTGAGGTTAAAGCGTCTTTTAGGGCCTGAAAAGCACTTAAACAATCATTAGAGAAAACAAATTCAACATCTTTTACCAGAAGATTGGACAGTGGTTTGGAGATCTTTGAGAAGTCCTTTATGAATCTTCGGTAATATCCCACGTGTCTGAGGAAGCTTCGCACCCCCGTCACAGATCTTGGTGGAGGAAGCTTGGATATTGCTTCAACCTTGCTTGCGTCCACCTCGATCCCACGCTTCGAGATCTTATGCCTGAGGACGATGCCCTCCCGTACCATGAAATAGCACTTCTCCCAGTTCAGAACTAGGCTTTTCTCCTCGCACCTTTGAAGGACCAATGACAGATTCTTCAGGCAACTATCGAAGTCTTTTCCATATACAGAGAAATCGTCCATGAAAACTTATACGATGTCTTCCAAAAAATCTGAGAACATTGATATCATGCATCGTTGAAAGGTGGCGGGGGCGTTGCAGAGTCCGAAGGGCATCCTTCGGAAGGCATAAGTGCCATAAAGGCAGGAGAACGTTGTTTTTTCTTGATCGTCAGGTAATATGGGTACCTGGTAAAAACCTAAAAAGCCATCAAGAAAACAAAAGAAATCGTGATGCGCTAACCTTTCAAGAACTTGGTCAATAAAAGGTAGCGGAAAATGATCCTTCTTTGTAGCCTGATTAAGCTTTCGGTAATCAATGCACATCCGCCAGCCGGTGACGGTCCTTACCGCCACCTCGTCGCCCTTCTCACCTTCTTTATCGACCCTCTATCGGACTGATCGAAATCAGCGTCGGCCATCAGCTCCGCCATATTCTTGATGATCAGCTCCAACTTCTTGGCCTTCTTCCCCAGGAAATCACTGCCTGCTGCTGCGTTCAGTGATACCCTATTTTCGGGGGTCAAACCATTGTAGAAGGTGGTTATGAGGAAACCCCTCTTGTAGTTGTGATGGGGGCAATCCCGGAGGTACTCCTGGAATCGCTCCCAAGCATCATGCAGGCTTTCACTCGGCTTTTGCATGAAAGAAGTTATTTTCTTTCGATTCCGGACTGTCCTTTCTGTGGGGTAGAACTTGTTCATAAAGGCATCGGCTAACTCCCTCCACCCATTCAAGGATTGGTGGGGTACCCCAAGGTACCAGGACAATGCCTTGTCTTCTAGTGAAAAGATGAACCCCTTACAGTATATCGCTTCTTGGGGGACCCCTCTCATCTTGATGGTATCACAGATATTCTTAAATGCATCAAGATGATGATACAGATTATCATACTTGGAGTTCCCTCTAAAACTTTTATTCTGAATCATGGATATCACGGATGGCTTGAGCTTGAAATTGGTTGCATTGAAACGTGGGACTACGACCGGGCATCTGGAGTGGTTGGCCTTCTAGGACGCCAACTCCCTGAGCGTCTTCTCCTCTTCCTCAGAGTCTTTTCTATCACTATCCTCCTGGTGCCATTCCTGCTCATGGTTTCTTCTGTTTCGCCGGTGGCGACGTCTGTTACGACGGTGATCTGTCTCGGATTGATCCCTTTCTTGATCTTCCGGCTGGTCGTTTCCGTCGTATCGATCGTCATCGTCAGGAGGAGGCGAGTTTTGCCTAGCCTGCCTTGGGCGTTCGCCTTCGGACTGGGGTGGCTCAACTCGGGGAGGCATGGTAGCTGGAGTAGATGCTCAAATGAATTGAGGTACCTACATTATTGTTACAAAGAAAATCGAGTTTAGAAAATTAAATTTTTATTTTAAAGCAAAGTATAATGCTACAAAAAGAAAAAGGAAAAAGAGTGATGTCAAGCTTATCTCTAAGCTTGAGGCACAGGAGTGTAGTTAGTGGATTCAGGTTCGTCTTACAGTACCGCTATTGCCTTGTCCCCGGCAACGGCGCCAAAAAGTTGACCGGCCTAAATTGCGCGTCCAAAATTGGAGGCGGATTTGAGGTAGTCGAGCTTTTACATTTATAAACCCGAATCCTTGTAGGCCCCCGCAACTTTGCTCACGGGGTCGAAGTAGTCATACGGGGTCGACCACAGGGACAAGGGGGTAGTGTTGAGAACCATAAATCGACACGCTACACTCCGGTAGGTATAAAGAGATATAAATTCCCGAAAGGGAACGGTAAGATGTCATGAAATAAACAAGAAAACTATCTCCAAATGGAGCTACAAGAGAGATTTAAGTTTTTAGTCATTTAGTAGTTTTTAGGGGTTTTCATGTAACAGAAGCAGAAAGATAAAGACTAGAGCTCAGGCAAGGTTCGAAGGATAAGACTCTAGTAAAACAAGCGGTAGCGGTAACACCCTACACCCCTCCTCTCAGAGCGGGTACCTCTAACCTCTACATCAACACCCCTCTCGAGGTTGCTGGGCTTCAGTTAGAGTGGAATGTTACAGAAAACAGCTCCGTTCTAGGCACTCTTGTACTCTAGAATCGGACCAAACGCTAGAGCCGCAACACAACTCTCGAAGTTGTTGCGACGGGAAAACGGTTCGGTAGCTAATCAAAACGCGATCCAAATCATGCAAGCTAGGGTTCAGATATTGAACAGAATAGTCATCCCACATTGTACACCAAGCATAAAGCAACAAGTAATTGAATATTTCCATTTCCATAAACATTTAAAGGTCTTAATTCATTGCATAAACAAAGAATTAAATAACAGAATTAAAAGATAAGTGTCGCCTCCTTGATGTAGAACGGCGACAGGGTGCTGTAGCTCTCCTGCCCGATATCGGTCGGAGGCCTAGCCTAATGCAGAGGTGTCGGGCGACACTCCCTCTCGGGCGGAACGCGCCGACTGGCGACTGCATCGGTCAAGGGCTCTGGCCGATACGCTCATGTCGGGCGACACACCCTCTCGGGCGGCACGTTCGATAGGCGTATCAGGTTGATATCGTGTCAGGCTACGAGCTAAGAATTATTGATGTTGGTCACTTGTGTCGGGCATTGATGTCGGCCGATATTGGCCCGCAGTGTCGCCCGGGACGGTCCTAAGTGAACTGTCCCCTCCCTCTCGGGATGAGGAGAAGCTTACCTAGTGTCGCCCGAGACGAACAATGGGGCACGATACGGGTGCTCTCGAAGTTTCCTCGCTCAAGCTCCCAACTGTCTAACTATCAGTTGTTCGAATGCGAGCCCTGCGAACCTCGCGAACCGTGCGAACCGTCTTTTCGGCTCCCTGTAGCTGCTATTTATAGTCAGCTGGTTGGTGGGAAGACATGGTGCTCGAAGTGCCACGTAGCTCCCTTGTACGCAGGTCGATGGAGATGGACGGCTGATACAAGCTTTTCTCGGCACAAGGTGCAGGCTATTGGTCATGTGGCAGGCGACACGCCTGCCGATGGATGATGTGTCGCGTGACGAGCTGGGTCGTCTAGGCGGCTTTGGCTCCCTGTCGGGTAGAAGGTGTGTCGGCCGACACGTTCCTGTCACACGACATCTCCTCGTCGAGCATCTTTGTGTCGCCCAGCCCGTGTCAGGCAGAGGCTCTATCGGGCATCAGGGAGGCCGAGATGGGTCTGGACTTATTCATGGGCCGGAATCGGCCTTATTGCACAAAAGCGAGGAAAATTCTGTAAAAGATAGGAAAATCGGAGTAAGAGCATTGCTTGGCCAATTATTGCGAAAATGCTAATAAAATAGAGGAAAATAGCAGAAAAAGGGCATCTTTGATAACAAAATAAAGGGCAAAAACGTCACAAAAACTGATGTTATCAGCTGCCAACTGCTGGAAATAGACTCCTTCTCCTTCGTGGGGTACCACCATGATGTCCTATCTCTGACATTGTTCACAATGACTTCCTAGGCTCTAGTCTCCAAAGTTTGTGTCCTTCTTCTTCATGTGATCTTCCCTTGTAGCAAGACCTAGTAGGCTTACCCTCTCTCTTAGTGCAAACACCCACTCTCTTTCCCTTGTTAGTCTCCTTTCTTTGCTAACATATCACTTTCTATCTTCTACCTTTCCTTCACAGAAGCCACACTATAAAGGTTCTCCAGTGAGGGATTGACCACGACAACCTACCCTCATCATGATCATGTGCCATTTCTAGGCTTCGTTAGACATCGCCTTGCCTCACTGGTCATGGGGTACTTGACTGTGCTCCTTTCAACTTGCATAACGTTGGAGAATTTGGCTAACATCAAGTCGGGGCATTGCTTGTCCAATCTTGGGTTTTCCCGACTACTTCTTTTAGAAGGTAGAAACAACAAGGTTAAAGTAATGTGGAGCAACCTAGTCTTCGTCTCCTCTAGGCTATTAGGTTGGTAGGCGTCATCTCACAGAGAAAACCCTAGACTACCATGGAAGAGGAAGGACCAAGTCATGATGAGGGAAGATATCTTTGCTAACGCACTATGGTGGAAAGAGGCACGTCCATGATCGAGGTAATTGGGGTAGTCCCTCTTCTCTTCATCCAGCCAGGTATATATGTAATACTAGGTGGGTGGATCGTTGGGTTGGTTTCCATGTTTTTACATAATTGGCAAGGAATTATTTAGGTAGTAATTAAATATATTCCTCCTTCTTTCCCTTATATAAAAACTCTTAGCTTTTTTTCTATAAATTCAAAAGTCACAAAAAGAAACCACCACTTTCTTATTAAAATTTAGATTTGGCAAACTTTGATGTAAAAGGTGAAATCAATCAATATGTTTCCCAACAAAAATTATAGATTTGGGATGTAATGCCTTTTAAGGATTTCTTTAAATTAATTACTCACAACTCCTGGAGAGTCCCTTTTTCTCTCAAATTTTTGAATTCTCTTTGTTTTGTCATTATCTTCAAGCGTACCAAAAGTTAAAATGAGATATTCTTATTTGATGCCATAAAACTTGTGTTGCCATTTTATTATCTATCTTACACACTATCTTATAATCTCTTTGGAAAATTTCCCATTATTCCATATTTCAATTATCAAACTACCCATAAAGCCATTATTATTTATTTACACACAAATCAATTTTGTTTCTAAAGCTTGTGCCACAAAAACCTATTTGCATAGCAAATAGTCTGATGGGTCTCACTTGGGAGATGGGTGGCACCCATATGACAAAGTGGATGACTTTATAATTCTATAAATTACAATTATGGAGTTAGCTTATCAAATTAAGTATTATGTTCATAGAATTTAAATTTACCAAATTTGAGGATATTGCATTCACCCCTCCTTAAAAGGAAATTTTCCCCAAAATTCACACCAAGTAATATTAAGGTGAATGATAACTCAATATATCTTCAAATGTTAGGGTTAGCAACCCTTCTTGGATATCTTTATATAGATCATCTTTAAAAACCTTTATTAACATGTCAATTTCTCACATTACTAAGGTTGGTACCCGAATTTAATCTAGGGTATACCCACAACCTCATTCAATATATAACATTATCACTTAGTGATTACATTTTTGTTTGAATTTCAAATTTTCTTGGTTATTACCTCTTCACCTAAGTTTCCAAGCTATTATTCCTTTATTCTCGTATAAGGGTGATGTAACACCTCAAACCCCTAAATTATGCCATTAGATCTCAAATTAGAGTATCCCTTCTCATATATCAAGTTTAAGAATAACATGTGTCTATCCAATCCCTCTCACTCATAATAAGATGAAATAAGCATTTGGCTGCAACCCCAGAACAAAGTGCATCCCATTCTAAGAGCAGAGATGGTGTGTCCACATATTATCATTAATTTCAAATTTTATGTTGAATCTATCTCCATAATGACTCCCAATCATAATTACTTTTAATCCCACGATATCCTTACATTTCACAAAATCAAGAATTAGTGTCTTTCTCACTCTTGAAATTATGCAAAACTCCCTTCATGGATTGTAATGAGATATATATTTATCTGTAGCTGTTTTTTTTCCCTTTTAATTCTTTTTACTAAAGTCTTATGTAATGTAGGCCTACATATGATAGGCCCGTTAGGGTTTGTTGTGTGCTTCCTTGTTGTTTCCCCTCCTATTTATAAGAGAGGGTTGTACTCTTTTTGGATATATAAAGATGACTGATCTCAACATGGTATCAAAGTAGGTTGGATAGTCATTGCAAGTCTTCTACTTTCCAAGCCAACATTACTGTCATCTCTTCCTCCACCCCCACCCATCATCTTCTCCCTTCTCTACCACTGTTGATCGCACCAAGGGAGATCTAGTCTTTTTTCTATCTCTATCCTCTTCCTAATAAGAGGACCCAAAAGGATTGCCTATGGTCTTTCCACAGGTCTTATTCCCTAATGGTTAGTGTTTGGAAAGCCGTGTGACATCTTGTTTGTGGTCATCTATGACCACTTTCTATAGGGATTTCTTCACATATTATTGGATATGATTGGATCTTTC
This sequence comes from Alisma plantago-aquatica, assembly GCA_963693085.1. Classification (NCBI taxonomy): domain Eukaryota; kingdom Viridiplantae; phylum Streptophyta; class Magnoliopsida; order Alismatales; family Alismataceae; genus Alisma; species Alisma plantago-aquatica. The sequence goes on from OY856411.1 coordinate 52,641,423, forward strand.
CAACATGTCTTCATTTATCTTGGTGATCCATAAGGTTCACCATCAATTTTGGACTTTTTTCTAGGTAAAATCTTCTAATTTGCCATTCTACACGGTGTGCTACCTACACGGCGTGTCGCCGCCAGCTGCAACAGTGAATCTTCCGCTGTTTGAAATCTACACAAGCGAAACGACTTGTGTACTCATAACAGAGCATGTCAAAGACCTTCTGTTCTAGACTGCTACAAGTGACACATCACGTCCTCTTCTTGACAAGACGTGTCAATGACTGTTTCCCCTATTTTCATTTTTCCTTTTCTTCTCTATTATAACTTGCACTGGTATATTATGGGGTCATCTTCTTTTGTGATTGGGATGTCCAAAACACACCCCAAGTGTGTTACTTCTGTAAAATTTAATGGCTCTAGCTATGTCCTATGGGAATGCTCATTTCAAATCTATGCACACTCCTATGGAAAAGTGGAACATCTAACAAATCTACCTCTACTAAAGGAAGACACATCTAATAAGAAGAAAACTACTGGGGAAGCACATAAGAAATTGAGCTCAGATTTTAAGAGGTGGATTGAACACAGTGCACTAGTTCTCTCCTGGTTCTTGAATAGTTGTGAATAACATATCTTTGTTAATCTTCTCTTCACCAACACTGCCAAGGAGGCATGGAATAACCTTAGCCAAGTATATTCTAGTAAAGGAAATGCATCTCGAGTATTTGATTTATACAAGTGTTTTCATTCTCTAAAACTTGAAGATAATGCTAGCTTGTACTCACACTTCAATATCTTCAATGGGATTCAGGGTGAACTAAAGCTTCATCACCCCATATCATTTGACATTGCCAAAATGCAAAAGCATCAAGAGGAAATACAACTTTGTCAATTTTTGGCATCTCTACCTCCCTGTTATGATGTTGTTTTTCAACAATTTTTTGCCTCTGAACCCTTATCAAAAATAGATGATGTTTGTTTGAAACTTTCTTGATCTGTATCTCCTACTTCTACCGTTGAGGAGTTTTCAGACCTTGCTGTTTTCAGACAAGGTAGTACTGGATGTGGCTAAGGAAAAAGTCTCAATAATAGTGGGAGAGGATCCTCTTCTTCCTCTTCCCAACCTAAATATTGTAACTTATGCAAGTGAGCAAAGCACAATGAAGACAAATGCTCCAAAAGCAATGAAAAAATGAATGGGCATATAAAGTGTCTACCCCTGATGTTGATGGAGATTGTACCTCTGATCCTTGTGTTACTACTCCTTAGATTGTAACACTGAGTTCTTCTGACCTTGATTAATTAATCAAGGCTGCTTCTGATACTACTATTACTCCACAAGAAAACATTGCCCAATAATCAGGTGACTCTTTGTGTCTTCAAGCTTATTCCTAAGATGATTGGGTTATTGATTCAGTTGCTACAAATCATATGCCTAGTAATAAGAAATTGTTTACTTATTTGAAGAAATTTACTTTCTATCCTCATGTGCATCTAGTAGATGGGACCACTCTCTAGTTATTGGGAGAGGGGATGTAAACAACCACCTCCTTCAATCTATTTTGTTTGTGCCTAAATTCCCATTAAATTTGATGTCTGTCAATAAAATTAACAAAAAATTGAACTATAGTGTAACTTTCTTTCCTTACACTGTCTCTATGTAGGATCGGAAGACAAAGAAGATGATTGGAGGGGAGTATGAAGGTGTTGATGGTCTGTATTACTTGTAGACCTTATCAAACTTGACTATTGCTGCTCTTATAGCTAAGTCTAGTTCTCTTAATCACTGGAACCTATAACTCGGCCATCCTTATATTTACAAATTGAAGTCTTTATTTTCAACATTGTCTACTGAGAACATTTAATGTCGGTCTTGTTAACTTGAAAAACATTATAGAACAATGTTTCTTCATCATCATAACTTGGATCTACTTGTTAAAATATGGTTATGAAGTTTTAGATGTTTTCTCAAAATTTCATAATGAGATAAACTGAACTTTTTGCTACTCCCAAATTTATTCACACTAGTAATGATCTGAATATGTGCAACATCATTTTTAAAATATTTGTCTTTCCAAAGGAATCATTCACCAAAATTCATGTCCCTATAATCCACAACAAAATGGAGTTTTCAAAAGGAAGAATAGGCATCTTCTTGGTGTAGCTCACACTCTCCTATATGAAATGAAAGTACCTAAATTTTAGTGGATTGATGTGGTTCTTTTAGCTAATTATCTCATCAATCATATGCCTTGTTCTGTGCTTCAAAATAAGATTCCTTATAATCTTCTTTTCCCCATGAACCTACCATTTCTTTACCACCAAAAGTTTTTGGATGCCTATGTTTAGTTCACAATCACTAACCTGGGAATGATAAACTTTCACGTCGTGCTTCCCGTTGTTGTTTTCTTGGCTACTCTCATACACAAAAAGGGTATAACTATTTTGATCTTGTTTCACATCATTTATATTTCAGTGCAGACATCACCTTTTTTTGAAGATACATCTTTCTTTTCTGAACCAAGAAATTGTTGGTATGTATGCCCAAAGAGCCAATCATGTGATTATTGGAATGTGGTATTAAAAAACTAATTTGATAAATCATAAAGGTATTTTTGTCTATTATGTTTGTCTCAGTTATGAGTTGATGAAACAAACATAGTATATTTCTAAAGAATGATGTTACTCGATGACATATGTCTTCAAGTACCTAACTTAAACAATGAGATCATACAGATTCTAAGAGTACAAACATTCTTGTTATGTCCCTAGTCAGATATTGATGTGGAAGAAAAATAGACAATAATGATACATAAGACTAGAGTGTGTGTTGACCGATGACACAATCTCATTAGTCATGATATGTGATATCATGTCAAGCACATAGGTACGCGTTAGAGAATAGTGTATCGGACAAACCCACCATGAGAGTGATACATGGAGACGATGGAATGGTAGTAAGAATCAACTCTCACAGTGATAGTGCTGACTTTGGTTCTTAGACCTGAAGTCACTACATTCATCACATGACGTTTGGTATACTTAGACATCATTCAAAGGAATCATGAATAAAGATTGCCATAACGATGATGATTGGGTAGTTTTGATACATGGAGACTGAGTGTGAGTGATGTAGATGAGATTTGTCCCTCCAACATGAGATTGATATCTAGGGCCTCTTGATAAGAAAGACTAAGAAATGTATGGCCATACTCATGTGACTCAATATGTGATATGTGAGGTCATGTGCATCTCATACAGTTTTCTCTAGTTCAAGGAACATGGATTGAACGTTGAGAGGATGACTATTCCATGCCTCAAGTTCAATCTGGATATCAAAGATAAAGGAATTATACGATCATGGAAACACTAATCATATATTGTAGGTTGAAGTTTTTCTCCAACTTTTACTTGGGTAGCAATGATGTGTGTCTAGGCACCACTCTTTGCTTGTGATGTCATAATTGGTTTTGGACATTCACTGCCAACATAATTGTGGACCTATAGGGTCACACACATATAATACACTTGGATTAAATGAGTATATTCATGAATGTTGTTTAGATTGAATATTAAAGGTGTTTAGGTATTCAATTAAACAATTGAGGTTCAAAATTGAGTGACTGGACTCTGAACCAATCGGTTAAAGTGTTGAACCATTCAGTTGGAGTGTCAGGTCAATTGGAATCAATTTTGGTTAAACCCTTCTTGAACTGAACAAGTGAAATGACCATTTCACTTGTGAAATGACCATCTCAGAATGTGAAATGACCATTTAACTATCTGTGATGACGGGTTCACCTTCTACGTTGCCTGGTTCAATGGCCAATTCAATTGGAACAAAGATTGATGTTGATGTCATATTTAACATTAATCAGGTATTGAATACAAATGTAATTCAAAATAGGAAATTGCATGAACCGACAGACTCATGAACCAACCAACTAGTTTTATGTGTGAACTGGTAGGTTCACCATTCGTAGGTTCTAGAAAATTCATGATTCTAGACCCTTCTACTCCCAAACAGACTGGGAAACCTGACCCTGAACACTACTATAAATAAAGGGGTAGTGGGGGATTCCCAACACACACAATTGAGAATCAATTGCTCTAACAATTGTTATCCTCTATGATTGTGGTAACCAATAGAGAGCCCGAGCAAGTCCTACCTATTAAAGGGAGGGATACCGTGGGAGAGAACAACTAATAACAATTGCGGGAGAGCATGTCACTGACTAGTACATCGACAGAAGGGGACAACTCCTTCCTGTTGGATCTGGTAGCACAACATGGAGTTCCTAGTGGTAAGAATGGACTACTCTAGAGGTGGGAGGCTGCCTCTTGGAGGACATCGTCAACTGATGTCCATGGAGGAGGTCGTTCATGATGACTGTTTAAACGATGTTGCTATTGAAGAGGCATGTTGCAGCTTGAAGAAGAAGAAGCACGATGCTACTGGAAGGGTAATGTTGCTGGACTTGATCCAGGAGCAAGTATAACCTTGCAAACCTTCCTTCCTAGATACATTGTTGTTGATGTGATCTTGCTATTTTGGGAAATGGACATTTAATTTTTTTGTTTCCGTTGCCTATAGCTGTACCAATTTTCCTATAATGGTATCAGATCCCTGTCAATTTAAGGTGTATCTAGGATTTTAATCGATATGATCAGATTTAATTTTCATTCTTTTATTGCATAAGATGTGAATATTAAAACAATTAATGTGCATATCTGATTAATTACCACATACACTCCACAAACTTATATATATATATATATATATAATTTACACGCATCGCCTTAAAATCAATTTTGATGGTGGATGTGAAGCATGGTTATGGCCAATAACCCAAGATCTTGTGTGCTTTGTTAAGGTTATTTATTCATGTTGTTACTCGATCTGTGTATCAAGCCTCTATCTTCTTTCCAAATGTAAATCAATGCTCTTATTTCTATTTCCCATCGAATTTAACTCGAGGTTTTCCTTTTACAATGTAATAAGAAATATGAAAGTTTTGATTTTTGTTTCGATGTGAGATGGTGATCTGCACTAAGGCAAAATGATTTGCTTGTGAGATGAACCGATCAACTGGAGGACCAAGGAGGCCAGACGATAGGAGCATGAACGGATCTACTGGTGACCCAACTGATCAGATGAAGGTGTCCATACACTACTTGGTCCTGAGAACCAGACAAGCATTTCAAGAGCCCAACTGAGTGACCAGGAGGTGAGTCAACCAGTTCAAGAGTTGAACCGATCAACCTGGATTGGTTCAAGCACATATCTTCACCAACAATAGGTTGCATTTGATGTGGACCATAGTTGATAGTAATTCCTTATGGCTTCAAGGAATTACATTAGTATGTCCATAACCATCACTTTTGTTTTTTTATTATTGCATGTTCTCATTTGTGGTTATAGAATGTATATGATACGTACTATAAGTATGTGGTTATTGGATATGCATATGTATTTATATATAAAATCCCTTAAATACAGTATTAAGTCTATGAATCTTTCCATAAGAAACATACATGAAAAGCATGATCGACTATGCGTGGGCACCTCAAGGGTGGTGTGACGTCTATCTCATGGAAGTATGATGGTAATAATGTGGGCCTGACAAGCGAGGTGCATTATCATTGTGTTGGCTTTTTGGTCAGGCTTAACTGTGTGGTCTTAATGACATTAAGAACCTGAGGCATATGTATGACTATAGCAAAGAGTTGTCAAAGTCATCTATCTAAGAATTGCATATGATGCAATTGGAAAAAATTTCCTACCTTAATAATTGGTTATGGACGCTGACGTTGGTCGAGTAATAATCTACTGTTTTGGGTCTTGGCTCAGTAGAAGATTGTACGCTGCAATGTTTTGAATTGATACACGAGGGTTATAAATTTCAAAAAAATAGTGGGAGTGATAAAATTAAAGGCCTAATTAATATCATTTTATCAAATCAAACAAGTATGAAATGTTTGGAAAAGTTGCAATATTTCTGTGTAGAATCAAATATCAAACACAAACACATTCCTTATCTATGCCAACCTTAAGAAGGAGAAGAACTAAATCGGATTGACTTCCACTTTTAGTTAAGGGATTTTAAAATTGCTCTCAAACATGAGCAAAAGCTCTATGTCCTTGAATGACCAGAGCCAAAGGAACCCACTCCAAATATGCTTAAGAATAAATTAGATGCTTACTTCAAGCATGCCAATCATTTCATAGACATTAAAGACCTTATGATATGCTATATGAACTATGAGTTGCATGAACAACATGATAACATAGACATTCTTGAGATGGTAACACATCTTAAGAATCATGTAAAGCAAGCAAGGTATAATGTATCCAAAATGCTTTTTGAGTGCAAACTGACAAAGGGAGGTCTAGTAGAGCCCCATGTGCTCAATATGATTGGGCATGTGGAGTGATTGGGATTTCACTTAGGTCAAGAGTTGACCATGGATATGATTCTACAATTTTTTCCATGAACCATATAGCCAGTTTATCAAATGCTTGGCAAGTTGATGCCGAATAAAGGAAGATGAAGGACAAATCAGTGGTGGTGATTAGTGGAGGTGGGTTCTAGTGAAAAGGCAAGGCAAGAAGAGTGTTGAGGCTAAGATGAAGCCCAAGTCTTCTGCACTCAATATAAGGAGTAGGGTAGATGTAAAAGGAATCTGTACCTTTCACTTAATGGATTTAGGAAAGAAAGTGCCACTATTGTCACCTATCTAGACATTGGAAAGAACTATCCTCTTTATAGAGGATCTCAGGAAGAATATGGAGATAGAGATATCTACTTCAGGACTTAAAAAGAATTAATCTAGAACTGTGTTGGTATGTTTTCCCTGAGAGCCAATCATATGATGATTGGATTGGCATATGTCATGATTGATTTGATAAATATCAAAGGCAAGCTTCTAATTTATTCTAGCTCAATCAATTAGGAGATAAATGATGTAGCAGAATGAGTGTCTAAAGAATGACAATACCCAATGACATATGTCTTCAGGTTGAGGACCTACACAATGAGATCATACGAATGCTAAGAGTATGTACATTCTTGTTTATGTCCCCAGTAGAATGTCATTATGGAAGGTTGATAGACAACAATGACACATCAAGACTAGAGTGTGTGATGGTTGATGACAATGTCTCATTAGTCATGATATATGATATCAAACCAATCACATAGATACATGTTAGATAATAGTGTATCAGACAGACCCACCATGAGAGTGACACATGGAACCATGACATGGTAGTCAGAGTCATGTTTCATAGTGATGGTGGTGATTGTGATTCTTAGACCTGAAATCACTGCACTTGTTGAATGTGATTAGGTACACTTTGACATCATTAAACACAGTCCTGAAACATGGGTTGTTATAGCGGTGATGATTGGGTGGCTTTGATGCATGAGATAGATTGTGAGTGATAGATATGGGATTTATCCCTCCTAAGGGAGTATGATGTCCATGCCACTTGATAAGAGAGATTGAGAAAGGCATGCACATGCACATGTGAATCAATATATGATATTGATGTCACACATATCTCAGACAGTCTGCTCTAGTTCAAGAAACATGAATAAACGTTGAAAGGATGACAACTCCATATCTTGAGTTTATTCATGGTATCAGAGACAAAGGAATTATACATTCACTGGAACATCAATCACAGACTGTAGGATTCAAAGTTGTTCTCCAACTTTCCTTTTTACTTGGGTAGCACTGATGTGCGACTAGGTACCGCTCTTTGCTTGTGATGTCATAAGCTAGTTATGGACATTCACGGCCAATGTGAAATGGGACCTATAGGGTCACACACAAAGGATTAACCTGGAAGATGAGTTTATCCATGAATGAAGTTTGGATTGATTACTAAAGTGTTTAGGTACTCAATCAAACATTTAATCAATATACTTGACTTAGAATCATCAAGTTCAAGTGTTGAACCAACTGATTAGAGTGTCAGATTGATAGAGAACTGAATTGACTGTGTTCTGCACAATCTGGACCATCAACCGACCGATTCACTGGGTGAACCGATCAACTCATGGTCAGTGAGACGACCGGTTCACTCCAGTGAACCGATCAGTTCACTTATCAAAATGAGCAGTGTTGGGTTATCCCGATTTGTGAGAAAAAGTTTTCTATTTCACTTGTTCAATTCGATTGGGACAAGAATTAATATGTGTGTTAATTAGAAACGAATAAGGAAAGTCAATTGGAGGCAAGTCTGGGAAGTGAAATGATCAGTTCAATAAGTGAACCGACCAGTTCACACTCCCAACCAACCGGTTCAAAAGTGAACCAGTCGGTTGACCTTGCCAAACGACCATTTCAATTGTGAAACGACCAATTTGCCTGCCGTAGTGCAAATTGTTCATGGAAATTTTGGACCCTTCTTCTCCCGCATAGACTAGGAACCCTGACCCTGCCCTCTACTATAAATAGAGGGGTACAGGGGGCTTCTCCAGAGACACAATGTAACGTCCCCGGATTTTCACCTTCTCAAAACCCCATGGATATGAGAAGACAAAATCCGAAAATGTTAGCAATTATATCAGAAAGCGATGTGGAAGCATAATACGCATACATGAACATACAACCATAACATTCTCAACATTCAACATGTAAATTTATACAACATGAATTATTACACAATGATTTACAATTACATATTGAATGAAAATTCTACAAGTCTGAACATGTATGCTAACAGGATCTTAGACAATAGGTACAACCTGGACAACTGCTCACTTCCCGTCTTTTATCCCAAGCTAGCTCTGAACCTAAAACATACGTGAAACAACGAATCAACACACAAGGTGTTGTGCACGTGGGCAGAAAGATACATATATTTATGACTTTCATAATTATTGAAAAAGATTTGCAGAAGGAAAGAAAATCATAGAAAACACTTCTTTATTAAGCGAAATACGCCAATTTAAGTCATTTTCCTAGATGAATTGCATTATCAAGGTGGACTAGTACCAAAACATAATATTGGGCCCATCCCCGTGTACCAAGTACTCTAGGGAAACTCCCCGTACACCGTGTGCTCTAGGGAGGTGTACTAGCCAACATTATTCCATTCCCTCGTAAGGGCGATAATGAACACCTTAAATAACTACAAAGCATCTACTTATCATTTATGTTTACAAGTGATAAAACATCGAGTACTATATAGTGCTACTACATCCAATATTTGCAGATAGAAGAGAGAATACATACATATCATGATTTCAAGCAAGAAAACCATAGTCATATACTTAAATAAAAACCCACGTACCTGAGTTCAGAGATTTCTAACTTATACTTGATCATCTAGAAGTTTGGTCATCACCTGATTAAGATAAGACCACATACTATCATCAGATTCTCATCATCTTAACCCTAGTCATGTTCATTAGGGTTTATATTATCTCATTAGGATTTTCCAACGTTTACTTGCATTATTGTCTTATACTTATCCTACTGATGTCATTTTCCAGATTATGATTCATTATCTGAATACTAGGTTCCATATTCTATATTTGTGCACATATTAACCCTAGGTTACATCATTAATCTAGATTAGGGTTTTAAACCATGTATTAATATTCATCTTCATATAACATGGATTTTGTTCATCTTTATGATCTCATAATTAAAATTGAGGTTCAATATACTGATATAAGCTTACTCTGTGAATTTCATCATTTATTGACCATGTGTGCAATTACTGCATTTTATTTAGGGTTATCAACCCTAATTAGTCATATTAAGCAAATTACATGATTTTGAGTCATAACATGACCATATCTGATATCATATGCATTATATACATAATTAGGACTCTATTAACATGTTCTCATAATTTTAGGCCATTGTTTACTATTTATTATCCATGAAACAATTGTATATCATCTTACATGATATTGCTAAGATTAGTTCATCAAAAGACTGATATTATGGTTTCATATTGTTCTACTAATTTTTCTGAGAATAATGGTACCTTGTTTGTATTTTTCTGATAATAGAGCTAATTAGTGTGATTTAATGAAGATCTGAGCATTTACTGAATTATTACCTTTTTCTGGCCAATCACGTGTCGCCACGTGGCATACGAGAGTCTGCGCTGATCCGGGTTCTATTGGTTTTCCTTGGTTCAGCCAGGTCGGTCCGATCAAGGAATTGGACCCGGTTCTTCTTGGTCTAACCTGGTCCACGCGATCAGTCCCAAGCGGGACTATGATTAGCAGAGCGCCGCCGAGCGGGAGATGCTCCGGCGGGTCCTTGTCGCCTGAGAGCTGTTCTGTTGGCTTGGGTGAAGGTGCCCTCACCTTCGTCTTGTGCTTCCCCGTCGATGCAGCTAGCTATGTGGGTGCAGCTCCCCTTGGGGCTCTGTGCCGCCATTGTGGATGAAGGGGTCGCTGGAGAGGAGGAGGTCAGGGACGAAGAGATGATCTGGAGTGGTTTGTTCTAGCCGACAAGCATCGTCGGATTGAGGCGAAGGTGATGAAAGGTTGTATTCAGTGGGGCGAGACCCATGCGGTGCCGCCGAGGTGATGCGGCTGCGGAGAGGAAGGTGGACTTGGGGAAGGTGCTCAGAGATTGGCTGCATCAAATTGAGTTGAGCGGGAGTCTCAGGGGGATCTGGCGGAGCTAACGGTGTCCTTAGATGGGCTTTAGGATGCGTGGAAGGGAAAACCCCAACTGGGTGCCGCTTCTAGTGAGGAGCGCGAGATGACAGAGGGTTGTTATCTCTGCTCCGGGCATGGTAGCATACCTAGCATGGTTTGTTGAGTTCGGGTTGAGGAGTAGAATCGGTCCTCCAATAAATCTCGTGCAATAGTTGTGGGAGCTAGGCGTGCGAGGTAGCCTCAGTATTAGGCAGCTTCTGCTGGGATCGGCCGAGAAAAACGGAAGGTAGGAGACGAAGTCTCCCCCGCTGGATTGCTGATCAATGGTCATAAAATATTGGCCTAAACCAAGGTCCGTGCCCACTGCCTCAAAGGGCTGTGTGACACATATTTTCCCAATTAAACTGAAATCTTAGGTCCTAAGGTTGAGAACAAGGCAAATATACACATAACTTCAAATGCTTATATCTCCTAATTGGGTGGTCCAATTGCCACAAAAGTTTAGGTGTAGCTTTATGATGTCATGATGTAGATGTGGCATAAATTTGGGAATAAAATTCGAAGGTTACACATGGTTATTGACTAAGAACATTAATACCTAAAGTTCACCTTCATGTGACACTTAGGGTTTTACATTATGTGAAAATGATATGCCATTTAATCCAAGTTGACTCCAAAACTTCAAGATTGGTTCATATGTATATGATTCTTCAAAAGAAATTAGTTCACTACTCACTAGATCACTAAATGAATGATTGGTCTTATGAGGACTTAATTAATCAGAAAGGATATTCATTCATAATTGAATTCAATTAAGCATCATAGTCCTCCATCATATTTCCAATCACCTAATTTGGGTGAAGGAATCCATGATTGTATAACCAATTCCTCAATTTGGTATTTGACATCTTACATAGAATGCTTGTCTCTCAATTATTGTATTAGTTATTAAAACTCAAAAATCTAGGTTATCACACACAACTTAGAACATCAGTTGCTCTACAAAGTTGTTGTCCTCTTTGGTTGTGGTAACTGAGAGAGAACAATCAAGTTCTTCCCATCTAGGGAGGAATAGCGAGGGAAAGGAAACTGTAGAAAAGCAACTAAATTGTGGGAGAGTGTGTTGGTGACTAGTACACCGAAAGAAAGGGACAACCCCTTCTAGTACATTCTTCAAGATGACTAGAGTTCTTGATAGTCTGTGTGGACTATCTATAGAGGCGGGAGACTTCTGCTGCTCAGGAGGATGATAGTCAACTACAGTTTGGGTCAAGACCAAGAGCTATACATATGCCTTCGAAGACAGGTGGTTGAAGATTGCACTAGCTACGAGGTAGTGTCGCTAAGCAAGCCTCAGGACTAGGTATATCTTGCTAAAACCATCCTTCCCATTACATAGATATTGATGCGCTCTGCTGGTTATGGGTTCATGGTCAGGTAAAATTTTTGTTTTCGCTGCTTACTCCGACCATGTAAAACTGAACAGTGGTATTAGAGCCACATCAAAACTCTATGTTTGGGATAATCAATATGATCAGATTTTAGTTTTACCGTCATTTATTTATTGCATACAATGCAAATATTTAAATGACTAATGTGAATATATGATGAATACCACATGATCCCAAACTAATATATACATATATGATATGACATATATATGCAATCGATATGTGTCGCCCTACAATGGTTTTGATGGTGGATGTGTAGCATGGTTATGGCCTATAAACCCTATGTGCATGTGTGTGGTTGGTTATGGTTGTTTGCATCTCGGTCTGCACACCGAGCCCTCTTCTCTTATTCTGAATGTAACTCCAGATAACTTGAGATTCTCTTCTACCTTTGCTGCCCTCGAATGTAACTCAAGGTTTCACAAAGATTATGTAATATAGGATTAGCTTTATTTCTTACTATGACGAACACTGAATATGACTGCTTGATGGACCGAGATGACCAACTGAGGAGTAGTTGATGGCCTGACGAGGAGCCTGATGACCTAGTAAACCAACTATCTGGAGGATCCAGATGATCAGTTGGTGAAAACCAACTGACTAGCCATTAGGCAAGCCCATTAGTCATAAGATGAGCTGATCAACCCAGAACAACATAAGCACAGATCTTCATCAAAAATAGGTTGCATGTGATGTAGACCTTCGATGACCGTAGTCCTTGTGGCTCCGAGGAACTACAATAGGATGGCCATAATCATTGCTTCATCGTTATTGCATGTTTTCATTTGTGGGATATATCATGTATATGATACATACTATATATGTGGTGATTGGATACATATATGCATATATAAGAATATTAAAACCCCTCAATATAATATTAAGTCTTAGATGCTTTGCATAAGCAACACACATGAAAAGCTTGATTGACAAGTGTGGGCATCCCAAGGGTGGTGCACTGTCTATCTCATGGAAGTGTGATGTTAGTTGCGTGGGCCCGCCAAACGGGGTGCACTCCTATTGTGTTGGCTTTTGGGTCAGGCTTAACTAAGTGGTCTTAATGAGATTAAGCACTTAGAGGCATGCAGATTACTATGACAAAGAGATGTGCATGACATATATCCAAGAATTGTATATGATGCAATTGGTAAATGTTACCTACCTTAATAATTGATTATGGAGACAGGCGTTGTCCGGGTAATAACTCAATAGTTTTAGATCTTGGCTTACTAGAAGGTTGTATGCTATAATCTTATGAATTGATACTTGAGGGTTATCAATTTGATAAAAATAGTGGGAGCAATAATTAATTAAAGACCTAATTAATATCATCAATTTCATATGAAATCAAATCAAATCAAAATATTTCTGAACTAAAATTGCAAAATTCCTTTTTGTAGAATAAATGGCTACCAACAACAATCACTTTTCATTGTGATCAGTCCTTGAGAAGGACACGCTAAATGGGAACAACTTCTATGACTACTTTAGGATGATGGGAAATGTTCTCACTCAAGAGAAAAATCTCTATGTCCTAGATACACTAGAACCATATGAACCCACTCCCACCGCACCATAGGCTGAAAGGGATGCTTACAAGAAGCATACTGAGGATGCCATTGATGTGTAGTGCTTGATGTTGTGCTCAATGAGATATGAGTTGCAGAGACAACATGAGAACATGGACGTCATTGAGATGGTTCAATATATCAAGAACATATATCAAGACCAAGCACGATAAGAGAGATATGATGTCTCCAAGGCATTGTTCAAGTGTGTCATGATAGAAGGAGATCCAGTAGGCCCTCACACACTCAAGATGATTGGGTATGAGGAGAACCTAACTTGACTGGGATTCCGTCTAAGCCAAGAGTTGGCTACTAATGTGATACTACAATCGTTGCCAGAATCCTATTGTCAGTTTGTGATGAACTACAACATGAACAACTTTGACAGGCCACTGACAGAGTTGTTGGGCATGTTGAGGACATCTGAGGCACAGATGAAGAAAGACAAACCCAAATCTATGATGATGATCAGTAGAAAAAAGGGAAAGTCTAAAGGCAAGGGCAAGGGCAAACAAAGAAAGGTTCTGATGCAAGCCAGTAGCCCAAGTCATTTTAAACTCTCAAAGCCAAGGGAGGGGTGAACAAGGGTGGCAAATGTCACCATTGTCATGAGCCAGGACATTGGAAGTGAAACTTCCCTCTCTACATAGATGAACTAAAGAAGAAGAAGGAGGGGATGGAAGTCTCCACCTTAGGTATTATGAAATAAACTTAAAATGCTTGTTTATCTTAGGTATATGATACCAAGATATGGATCTAACATATATGATGTGTAGGATCTGAAAAGAAGTGATGTCTTTTGTGAAAGGACCAAAAAGGAACACTCATCAACATTGGAGCAAGTGTTTCTTCCATAGATAGTAGTACGTTTTAGTTTATTTCTAACCAAAGGGCATGTAATAGAGTTATGAACTGCTATTTCATTTTGCCAATAAATAGAAACTCTTTATTTCTACATCTTATAAACAAATGAACGAGAAATTCATCTCTAGGTTTCATGTTGATGGATAAAGCTAGACTCTCTTGGTTAATGAACCATTAAGAGATATGAATGTCTAATTTATTGGGCATGATGACAAATCAATCTTCACTATATTTAGTGGGAGAATGACTATTTAATAAGGTATAATACATATTGATGTATATACATACCTCTGGGAATAAATGCTAATACTTCAGATACGGTATTTAATGAAATACCAATATGGATATCTTGAAATGCTCAAGAGTTTCATAAATGAAGAACAAACTCTGTAAGAAGTATTAATTCTTGATATGATCAATGAATGAGATACTTAAACCAAATGTTTGAGGACCTTGTGAGTAACTATGATAGTGTATCATAGAGAACTCATGATTAAGGCATACTGATTTCTAAATTGAAGAAGAAATCATACTCTATAAAGTAAGAGAATGATCATCAAACAAATAACTAATCTTCTAGAATTATTATAAAGAACATTCTTTACACTAAATAAAGGTACAGAAGGATATTAAGAATCACAAATGTTGTGGAATCTCAAATTTTGTATGTAACAGATACACCTCATATATCTAGTAGATAACACCTTGAGCTTGATGGATTATGATATCCTACAAACTCAAAGGTGATTAATTGGTCATATGATGATGTGCCAATAATCTATCTAGATGATGTCGAGGAACCAGATTTTGAGTTATGGCTTGAAGCCATAACATCCAAAATGACTACCATGTGAACCAAATAAGGTATGACCTTAATGGGAACACTTACATGGATAAAACCCATAAGTCCAATTGGGTCTTAAGAGTTAAGACTGACATGGATGATATTTGAAGAGCCAATTGCTTGATATAAATTCAAGTGAATTCAAGGTGTTGAACCTGATGATTTTATTTAACAAATTGTAGTGGCTATAGGCCATAAAGGATCATGCTTGCTAATTGGAACTTGAAGACTATGAAATTTGGCATATGGATATTAAAAATGCATTCCTAGTAGGAATAAAATGAGGCTGTGTATGTGACACAACTTGAAGGGTTTTATAATTCCGTTAATACAAATGCAGTGTATAAGTTACAAGAGTTTAATCAATATGATTGATTAAATACAATCACCTTAGAACTAGATTCTTTACTATAATTATATAGTCAAAAGACTTGACTGATATATTGAAATAAAGAAGAGATCTATGATTATAAAGTTTAGTGGGAGTGTATTCATAATCCACATGATGATGAGGAATGAAACGAAACTGGTGTGGAAATACATTCTTTAAAGGAATAAAGATAAATGTTCTATGTGATAGGAATAGAGATCTATATAGATAGTTCTCAAAAGTCTCTTAACCTGATAAAGAGAGAGCATACATTGGAAGTCTATACTCAAGGATTTAGTATGTAAAGATTCAACGGGAGAAAACTTGTCCATATTACATGGAGTTAGTCTTTCAAGATGCTTAGTGTCCCAAATTCATAAGAAGAATAGGAACACATAGATAGATGCCTTGTGCATTCACAATTGGATCTATCATGTATGTAATCATCCCATTATCTTGAATGTATTAGACATGACAAGAAAATATATATGCATTCATCATCTTGTATGTATTGGACATGACAATATGATATGCTCATCCAGTTATCTCATATGTAATGACATGATGAGTTGATGTCTTTCTACTTCCAGTGAGAGTCACTGGAATACCATAAAGAACTTATTTAAGTACTTGTGAAGCATTAAAGGACTAATTCTATGATAATAAAAAGGAAGGGTTGAGTGTAAATGAGTTACACTGATGCAAGCTTCCAAAATGATAGAAAAATGATCAAAAATGTAAAAGTGAATATGAGTTGTTAAATGGAAATGTTCCAAGTAAAATTAAAGCCATTCAATTCTAAAAGGAATGTTGAATATCCTTGTGTTATGAATAGCAGAAAATACTATATGGATCTAGAAGTTCATACAGATGAACTTATAGATATTCTAACCATTAATGACAAAGTAGAAATACTAATTCAAACAATGGAGCTAATTGTTAGGCAAGGAATATCAGATAAAATATTACAGAAACTCCATCTCATATGAAAGGTTGTAAAGTTAGGAGATGTGAAACATGCAACATACCAAGTAAAGCAAAATGTTGCTAACTCATTGGATTAGCACTAGTGTAGTAGAAACATGTGGGACATGTTTAGAGATCACTAAGAATATGATTCAAAGGTGATTGGCTCTAAGAGCAAGTGGGAGTCTGTTGGTATGTATGCCCTGAGAGCCAATTATATGATGATTGAATTGGCATACATCATGATTGATTTGATAAATATCAAAGGCAAGCTTCGAATTTATTCTATCTCAATCGATTATGAGATAAATGATGGAAGAGAATGTGTGTCTAAAGAATGACAATACTCAATGACGTATGTCTTCAAGTTGAGGACATGAACAATGAGATCATACAGATGCTAAGAGTATGTACATTCTTATTTATGTCCCTAGTCGGATGTCATTGTGGAATATTGATAGACAACAATGACACATCAAGACTAGAGTGTGTGTTGGTTGATGACAATGTCTCATTAGTCATGATATATGATATCAAACCAAGCACATAGATACATGTTAGAGAATAGTGTATCAGACAGACCCACCATGAGAGTGACACATGGAACCATGACATGATAGTCAAAGTCATGTTTCATAGTGATGGTGGTGATTGTGATTCTTAGACCTGAAATCACTGCACTTGTTGAATGTGATTAGGTACACTTTGACATCATCAAACACAGTCCTGAAACATGGGTTGTTATAGAAGTGATGATTGGGTGGCTTTGAAGCATGAGATAGACTGTGAGTGATAGATATGGGATTTATCCCTCCTAAGGGAGTATGATGTCCATGCCACTTAATAAGAGAGATTGAGAAAGGCATGTGCATGAACATGTGAATCAATATATGATATTGATGTCACAAATATCTTAGACAGTCTTTTCTAGTTCAAGAAACATGAATGAACGTTGAAAGGATGATAACTCCATATCTTGAGTTTATTCAGGGTATCAGAGACAAAGGAATTATACATTCACTGGAACACCAATCACAGACTGTAGGATTGAAAGTTGTTCTCCAACTTTCCTTTTCACTTGGGTAGCACTGATGTGCAACTAGGTCCCGCTCTTTGCTTGTGATGTCATAAGCTAGTTATGGACATTCACTTCCAATGTGAAATGGGACCTATAGCGTCACATACAAAGGATTAACCTGGAAGAGGAGTTTATCCATGAATGAAGTTTGGATTGATTACTAAAGTGTTTAGGTACTCAATCAAACATTTAATCAATATACTTGACTTAGAATCATCAAGTTCAAGTGTTGAACCAACTGATTAGAGTGTCAGATTGATTGAGAACTGAATTGACTGTGTTCTGCACAATCTAGACCACCAACCGACCAATTCACTGGGTGAACCGATCAACTCATGGTCAGTGAGATGACTGGTTCACTCCGGTGAACCGATCAATTCACTTGTTCAAATCAGCAGTGTTGGGTTGTCCCGATTTGTGAGAAATTTGTTTTTGTTTCACTTGTTCAATTTGATTGGGACAAGAATTAATATTTGTGTTAATTAGAAACGAATAAGGAAAGTCAATTGGAGGCAAGTCTGGGAAGTGAAATGATCAGTTCAATAAGTGAATCGACCAGTTCACACTCCCAACCAACCGGTTCACAAGTGAACCGGTCGGTTCACCTTGCCAAATGACAGTTTCAATTGTGAAACAACCGGTTTGCCTACCGAAGTGCAAACTGTTCATGTAAATTTTGGACCCTTCTACTCCAGCACAGAATAGGAACCCTGACCCTGCCCTCTACTATAAATAGAGGGGTACATGGGGCTTCTCTAGAGACACAACTCATAACATCAGTTGCTCTATAAAGTTGTTGTCCTCTTTGGTTGTGGTAACCGAGAGAGCCCAATCAAGTTCTGCCCATCCAGGGAGGAATAGTGAGGGAAAGGAAACTATAGAAAAGCAACTAATTGTGGGAGAGTGTGTTGGTGGCTAGTACATCGACAGAAGGGGACAACCCCTTCTAGTCCATTCTTCAAGATGACTAGAGTTCTTGATAGTCTGTGTGGACTATCTATAGAGGCAGGAGACTTCTACTCAGATGTCGTCGAAGACAGGTGGTTGAAGATCGCACTAGCTTTGAGGTAGTGTTGCTAAGCAAGCCTCAGGACTAGGTATATCTTGCTAAAACCATCCTTCCCATTACATAGATATTTATGCGCTCTGCTAGTTATGGGTTCATGGTTAGGTAAAATTTTTGTTTCCGCTGCTTACTTCGACCATGTAAAACCGAACAGTGGTATCAGAGCCACATCAAAACTCTATGCTTGGGATAATCAATATGATCAGATTTTAGTTTTACCGTCTTTTATTTATTTCATACGATGCAAATATTTAAATGACTAATGTGAATATCTGATGAATACCACGTGATCCCAAACTAATATATACATATATGATATGATATATATATGCAATCGATATGTGTCGCCCTAAAATGGTTTTGATGGTGGATGTGTGAAAAACCACTAGAGTGGGGGTGAATAGGGTTTTATGATAAATTTAAAGTAATTTAACTCAAACAACCAATCACAAAGATATTGGACAAGGGGACAAAGATTTAGAGTGGTTCCAACCTTAGCAAATACTAAGGCCGTCAATCCACTACCCGGTTGCTTACCCAACTGGGATTTTGAAAGAATCAAATTTTATTACCTCGCAACGACTTTACATAAAATTACAATTCTTTCACCAAACCCTTCGGACAACCTTCACCTAGAAGTAATTGCACCAACCTTGAAGCAGCCTTCTTGAAGTAACTTCAAGCTCCCCCTTGAAGTAGCCTTCCTCTTGAAGTAGCTTCCCGTTGCAATAGCCTTCTTGAAGTAGTCCGAAGTCCACCTTCTCCACCGAGAAGAACCTTCTCCAAACCACAGCCTCCAACCCTAGGAGTAGCAAGGAGAATACAAAGGACAAAAGGAACAAGAAGGAAAAATAGAAATTACAATACCACTTTGCAGCTCAAGGCTTGATTTCCTATATCAAGCGTTTTGATCTCCTAACCAATGTATATAGAAGTGTAATTGTTGTGGATAGGAGATGCTAGCCTATAGGACACGAAATTGGAGCAAGGAGAAGAATAGCCAATGCAAGTGTTGCTCAATTTCTCAAAACAGATTGACAATTGCAAGTGTAAGATCAAGTATATCACAAGTGTAGATTGGTGAGTTTAGGTGTCCTAAGGCATGTCCTATTTATAGGAATGACCTACAAGTGCTTAAGGACGTTCTAGACACTTTCTAGGGGGTTCTTAGTGCTCAACTAGCCGTTATGTGTCCACTAATTGCATTTGCAACGACTAGTTAATTAACCCTGAAAAGTGCAGACAGAACTCTTCTCGGTCGAAGATTTGTCGACCGAGAGTCCTTCTCGGTCGAAGATTTGTCGACCAAGGGACTTCCTGGAGCAAGTGTTTACAACGTTCATTTCCAACTCCCAACCACCTTGTCTGCTGGGTCTAACGGCTAGTAGGGTCTATTCTTGATCGAAGATTTTGTCGACCGAGAGTTTCTCAGTCGAAGTTTTTGTCGACCGATATTTTCTCGATCGACAATTTCTCGACCGAGAATATTACTGACTCAATGTATTCATTTACTAAGTGTGTGTATCAATGTGCAATTGTGATACTATCTTGGGGAATGACCTATCTAAGTGTTGTGAGTGGATAGGGAAGATCTAAATGCTTAATTTACATGATATCTAATTACTTGTACATTATATACTTGTACAAGCATTTACATTTGATTACAATCATGAAAATAAAGCGATTTTATCAAATTGTTCTTCCAAGTCTTTGTTATCCACCACCTTATATGCTTGTTCCTGAAATACTCAAATAGCATGTTAAAACTACAAGAATGAAATGTTTGTCATCATCAAAATAAAGGGATTATCATAATGTCCAATTTAGCCAACAATCTCCCCCTTTTTGAAGATGACAAACATTTCCTAAATATAAAATAAGGAAATATAAATCATATGAGTTTCATACCTGAAGTTTACCTTTTGTAGCCTTTCTTGTTTTGCAAGTGGGTGCCGGCTGAGATATTATGAAACTCATTTTATTTTATGTTTTTGATTTTATATTATTTCTCCCCCTTTGTCATTTCAAAAAGATAACCAAGATAAATATTACGTATGACTTTTATTTCTCCCCCTTAATTTCATAATTTGATGCTCCCCCTTAATAAGATATTCATTTGAAAAAATAAGGGATTAATATAATTGTAAACCATTTTTGTCAAATTTAGCCTCAATTTGTTTCTCAATCATTTGCAAAGGATGTTAAGCCTTGAAATGATATGAGTTTCTTTTAAGTTTATGGCATATGTGTATTTATTTATCACCCATTTTACTAGGGATGTTAGGCCCTGAAAATGATTTGAGAATCCTTCAAACTTAGAGTACATGAAAATTATTTAGAGAATTCCATTATATCACATTCATGAAATTTGTAGATTCCTTTATTTTCATAACCAAGATACTAAGGTCATAACAAGCTTCAAATGATGTTTATAGAGTTTTGTAAGCTTCTTAATCTTATAATCAAGATAGTTTGTGTGAGCTCCCTCTTAATCTTATAGTCAAGATAATTTAAGGATTCTAAGGTCACAATCAATATTAGATCATAATTAGTTGACCTTTTAAGAGAGTTATGCACTAAAATTATGTTTTCAATATGTTAAACACATTTTGAATCAAGATACTAAGATTAAGTGCTGTAAAATGATGTACAAATAAGCATTTTGTCAAGCTTATTTTAGGTCGACCTTGACTTCGACCATAGCACCCCTTGGTCAAACTTGATTTCAACCAAGAGGCAATTTCTGCAGATTTCCAATTTGAACACTCATATGTGAAGTATAATGTCTGCAGGTAACTTGATTAAATGAATATCAATTTGAAGCATTTTGAATGATACCTATTCTGAATAACTTAATATGGGCATCACAGTGAAGTCTTTGTCCTTGATTTTCCTAGAATGTATGTTTTACATTCATTGTGAATGATGTCTCATAAGCTTTGCTATGGGTATAAATATCAAATCCCATTTCTTCTTGTACCCTTATTTTCAGATTAATCATAAGATTCTTTAGAAACATATATCCTTGAAAACAAGGTTAATGTCTTAAAGTCAAGGTTTTGCAAATAACTAGATAAAACATTTATATTCTTGTTCTAAGAGACACTATTTAGCTTGTCATAGCATCATCATTCATTTATTACAAGCCATGCACACAATAATAATTTTCTATTATGTCAATATACATAGAGTTTTAGAGTTATGCAAAAATAACATTTCCAATGATAGCATCATCTTTATTTGTAATGAGTTGAACTACGATGATCATTTGAAAACATTGTACATTTATGGTTTGTATATATGGATCAAAGATTATTTTAGAGAAACCAATGAAACACAATGATAATGGCACAAAAATTATGATAGAAAAGTAGAAGCATATCCACAATACAACGATCAAGATAAAATCACATAAATTCAATGATTATGATCATTTAAACTAAATTTCAATACACATGGTTCCTATATAGATAGACCAAGAAATACTTTAGGAAAAACCATGTAAATTATGATAAGACAGTAATTTCTTTGATTAAACTAATCATGGTTCATATTTAAGCCAATCAATCTTGAGAATAAACCAAAATAATCTCATTCAGGTTCATAAATTCTCAAGACGAACCATGTAATTAAATATGCTTAATGAACTTTTTCAATTAATGAATAAGGTTTGTTCAAAATCAGTCTTCATATAACATTTTTGCAATATGTTTAAGGATTTCATATTCATGATGTTATATCTTAATTCATGATACAACAAGATCAATATGTCTTGTTTCAAAAATGGTCTCCAAGATTTATTCTTGATTTGCATATTAAATCCATCATTAATAACAAATTAATAGCAAACTAGATTAATTGAAAACAGGTTCAATATATTTATTGCACATTTGAAAATAGTAACCTGCTCGGTCGACTATTTCTCGACCGACAGTGTTCTCGGTCGAACAGTTTCTCGACCGAGAATGTTTCTGTACTGTTTCAGAATT
Organism: Alisma plantago-aquatica; assembly: GCA_963693085.1. Classification (NCBI taxonomy): domain Eukaryota; kingdom Viridiplantae; phylum Streptophyta; class Magnoliopsida; order Alismatales; family Alismataceae; genus Alisma; species Alisma plantago-aquatica. The sequence goes on from OY856411.1 coordinate 52,664,243, forward strand.
GTTTTCAGTAATTTGTTACAAGTAAATCATAGGTCATTTCTAATTCAATTATACAATTTGAAAACTTAGTTTAGTTGAGATAGAACATATGAATATCAAAGGAATATTTAGATCAAATATCAACTAAGTATATTCAAATCTTTATGTTTTGAGGACCCTAATTAAAACAAATTTTCAAAGATGTGTCTCCGCAGATTAGTTTAAAATGTATATTTTCAAGTTAGAAAATTTAATTACTTGAATCAATTTGTTATCTCATTATGTTAAGTTGAGATAGACATAGAGATATACAACTTAGAGTCTTTGATCATATCTCAACTTAATTTTGTTCATTTAGTTTGGGAGTTTTGGAACCCATACCAACTCAACTTCCTTTTTCTTGTAAGGACATGAGAAGGAACAATGTCCAAGATGCAAACAATAATGGCAACATATAGAGTCAATCTCATGTCTCTTTCTATGAGATTGTTCTAGGTTGTTCTTGGGTACATATGTATATTTGCTTCTAGGTACATACATAGATTGGCTCTTTGGCACTTGTGTTCTTCCCCAACTAGGTTTTTGATAAGATTTTCCTTTAGGCTTGTAACCTAGTCCTCTCCTTCCAACTTGATGGTAAGAATCATTTAAGATTTTATCAAGAATGCCATTATTACTTAGAATACTAACTTCTTGTTGTAACTTATCAATATCATCCATTCTCTTCTTGATATCTAGCTTTGCTTGATCTAGATTAGATGATAAAGAATCTCTTTCTTTCACGATAGTATCATAATCTAGATGTGTACACAAAACAGGTTGTTTTTGAAGATCATTTAGTTGAGTTTGCAAATTTATCTTTTCTAGGGATAGAAGATTGCAATTTGCTTCTACTAATTTTAGCTTAATATCATGATCTTCAATAGTCTTTTTGAGATCTTCATTTTCAGATGTGAGATCAAGAAGTTTAGCATGTAACTCATCATTTCTTTTATTAGATTTCTTCAATTTCTTCTTGCACTCAATATATTTTTCATGTGTTTCTTGAAGACTAGCAATTAAATCTTCTTTAGGTAAATAAAAAAGGCTTACCTCTTCTTCTTCTTCACTAGTTGTAGCAATAAAGCACCCTTTATGCATATCTTCCTTCTTTTTCCTCCAAGGGCAGCTAAGTGTTGTGTGGCTTGTTCCTAAGCACCAATTACAGTTTGTTGAAGGTTGGTCCAAGCTGCTCCTTTGCTTGGGTTGTAGGCACCACCACCCTTCATTCTTCAAGACTCGATTAGAGCTCCTTGAAGCCTGCTCTGATACCAATTGAAAAACCACTAGAGTGGGGGTGAATAGGGTTTAATGATAAATTTAAAGTAATTTAACTCAAACAACCAATCACAAAGATATTGGACAAGGGGACAAGGATTTAGAGTGGTTCCAACCTTAGCAAATACTAAGGCCGTCAATCCACTACCCGGTTGCTTACCCAACTGGGATTTTGAAAGAATCAAATTTTATTACCTCGCAAGGACTTTACATAAAATTACAATTCTTTCACCAAACCCTTCGGACAACCTTCACCTAGAAGTAATTGCACCAACCTTGAAGCAGCCTTCTTGAAGTAACTTCAAGCTCCCCCTTGAAGTAGCCTTCCTCTTGAAGTAGCTTCCCGTTGCAATAGCCTTCTTGAAGTAGTCCGAAGTCCACCTTCTCCACCGAGAAGAACCTTCTCCAAACTGCAGCCTCCAACCCTACGAGTTGCAAGGAGAATACAAAGGATAAAAGGAACAAGAAGGAAAAATAGAAATTACAATACCACTTTGCAACTCAAGGCTTGATTTCCTATATCAAGCGTTTTGATCTCCTAACCAATGTATATAGAAGTGTAATTGTTGTGGATAGGAGATGCTAGCCTATAGGACACGAAATTGGAGCAAGGAGAAGAATAGCCAATGCAAGTGTTGCTCAATTTCTCAAAACATATTGACAATTGCAAGTGTAAGCTCAAGTGTATCACAAGTGTAGATTGGTGAGTTTAGGTGTCCTAAGGCATGTCCTATTTATAGGAATGACCTACAAGTGCTTAAGGACATTCTAGACACTTTCTAGGGGGTTCTTAGTGCTCAACTAGCCGTTATGTGTCCACTAATTGCATTTGCAACGGCTAGTTAATTGACCCTGAAAAGTGCAGACAGAACTCTTCTCAGTCGAAGATTTGTCGACCGAGAGTCCTTCTCGGTCGAAGATTTGTGGACCGAGGGACTTCCTGGAGGAAGTGTTTACAACTTTCATTTCCAATTCCCAACCACCTTGTCTGCTGGGTCTAACGGCTAGTAGGGTCTATTCTCGATCGAAGATTTTGTCGACCGAGAGTTTCTCAGTCGAAGTTTTTGTCGACCGATATTTTCTCGATCGACGATTTGTCGACCGAGAATATTACTGACTCAATGTATTCATTTACTAAGTGTGTGTATCAATGTGCAATTGTGATACTATCTTGGGGAATGACCTATCTAAGTGTTGTGAGTGGATAGGGAAGATCTAAACGCTTGATTTACATGATATCTAATTACTTGTACATTATATACTTGTACAAGCATTTATATTTGATTACAATCATGAAAATAAAGCGATTTTATCAAATTGTTCTTCCAAGTCTTTGTTATCCACCACCTTATATGCTTGTTCCTGAAATACTCAAATAGCACGTCAAAACTACAAGAATGAAGTGTTTGTCATCATCAAAATAAAGAGATTATCATAATGTCCAATTTAGCCAACAATGTGTTCCATGGTTATGGCCTATAAACCCTATGTGCATGTGTGTGGTTGGTTATGGTTGTTTGCATCTCGGTCTGCACACCGAGCCCTCTTCTCTTATTCTGAATGTAACTCGAGATAACTTGAGATTCTCTTCTACCTTTGCTGCCCTCGAATGTAACTCAAGGTTTCCGAAATATTATGTAAAATAGGATTAGCTTTATTTCTTGCTATGACAAACACTGAAGATGACCGCTTGATGGACCAAGATGACCAACTGAGGAGCAGTTGGTGGCCTGACGAGGAGCCTGATGACCCCGTAAACCGACTGTCTGGAGGAGCCAGATGATCAGTTGGTGACAACCAACTTACTAGCCAGTAGGAAAGCCCATTAGTCATAAGATGAGATGATCAACCCAGAACAACATAAGCACAGATCTTCATCAAAAATAGGTTGCATGTGATGTAGACCTTAGATGACCGTAGTTCCTTGTGGCTCTGAGGAACTACAATAGGATGGCCATAATCATTGCTTCATCATTATTGCATGTTTTCATTTGTGGGATATAGCATGTATATGATACATACTATATATGTGGTGATTGGATACATATATGCATATATAAGCATATTAAAACCCCTCAATATAATATTAAGTCTTAGAAGCTTTCCATAAGCAACACACATGAAAAGCTTGATTGACAAGCGTGGGCATCCCAAGGGTGGTGCAATGTCTATCTCATGGAAGTGTGATGTTAGTTGTGTGGGCCCGCCAAACAGGGTGCACTCCTATTGTGTTGGTTTTGGGTCAGGCTTAACTAAGTGGTCTTAATGAGATTAAGCACTTAGAAGCATGCAGATGACTATGACAAAGAGATGTGCATGACATATATCCAAGAATTGTATATGATGCAATTGGTAAATGTTACCTACCTTAATAATTGATTATGGACACATGCATTGTCCGGGTAATAACTCAATTATTTAAGATCTTGGCTTACTAGAAGGTTGTACGCTATAATATTACGAATTGATACTTGAGGGTTATCAATTTGATCAAAATAGTGGGAGCAATAATTAATTAAAGACCTAATTAATATCATCAATTTCATATCAAATCAAATCAAATCAAAAGATTTCTGAACTAAAATTGCAAATTTCCTTTTTGTAGAATAAATGGCTACCAACAACAGTCACTTTTCATTGCGATCAGTCCTTGATAAGGACACGCCAAATGGGAACAACTTCCATGACTGGTTTAGGATGATGAGAATTGTTCTCACTCAAGAGAAAAATCTCTATGTCCTAGATACACCAGAACTAGATGAACCCACTCCCACCGCACCAAAGGCTTAAAGGGATGCTTACAAGAAGCATACTGAGGATGCCATTGATGTGTAGTGCTTGATGTTGTGCTCAAAGAGCTATGAGTTGCAGACACAACATTAGAACATGGACATCATTGAGATGGTTCAATATCTCAAGAACATGTATCAAGACCAAGCACGATAAGAGAGATATGATGTATCCAAGGCATTGTTCAAGTGTGTCATGATAGAAGGAGATCCAGTAGGCCCTCACACACTCAAGAATATTGGGTATGAGGAGAACCTAACTTGGCAAGGATTCCCTCTGAGCCAAGAGTTGGCTACCAATGTGATACTGCAATCGTTGCTAGAATCCTATAGTTAGTTTGTGATGAACTACAACATGAACAACTTTGACAGGCCACTGATAGAGTTGTTGGGCATGTTGAGGACATCCGAGGCACAAATGAAGAAAGACAAACCCAAATCTGTGATGATGATCAGTAGAAAAAAGGGAAAGTCTAAAGGCAAGGGCAAGGGCAAAACAAAGAAAGGTTCTGATGCAAGCCAGTAGCCCAAGTCATTTTAAACTCTCAAAGTCAAGGGAGGGGTGAACAAGGGTGGCAAATATCACCATTGTCATGAGCCAGGACATTGGAAGAGAAATTTCCCTCTCTACATAGATGAACTAAAGAAGAAGAAGGAGGGGATGGAAGTCTCCACCTTAGGTATTATGAAATAAACTTAAAATGCTTGTTTATCTTAGGTATATGATACCAAGATATAGATCTGACATATATGATGTGTAGGATCTGAAAAGAAGTGATGGCTTTTGTGAAAGGACCAAAAAGGAACACTCATCAACATTGGAGCAAGTGTTTCTGCCATAGATAGTAGTACGTTTTAGTTTATTTCTAACCAAAGGGCATGTAATAGAGTTATGAACTGCTATTTCATTTTGCCAATAAATAGAAACTCTTTATTTCTACATCTTATAATGAAAAGGATGTCTATCAATAAAGTTCATGTTTCAATTTTAAATATATGATCTTTTATGGCAAATGCCTTATTTATCTTATGGTACTTAATATGCATAAGATAAAATAAATGATACCTAAAAGTTATTGATGACTGAAACAATTAATTAGCATTATCATCTAAACAAATGAACGAGAAATTCATCTCTAGGTTTCATGTTGATGGATAAAGCTAGACTCTCTTGGTTAATGAACCATTAAGAGATATGAATGTCTAATTTATTGGGCATGATGACAAGTCAATCTTCACTATATGTAGTGGGAGAATGACTATTTTATAAGGTATAATACATATTGATGTATATACATACCTATGGGAATAAATGATAATACTTCAGATATGGTATTTAATGAAATACCAATATGAATATCTTGAAATGTTCAAGAGTATCATAAATGAAGAACAAACTTTGTAAGATGTATTAATTCTTGATATGATCAATGAATGGATACTTAAACCAAATGTTTGAGGACCTTGTGAGTAACTATGATAGTGTATCATAGAGAACTCATGATTAAGGCATAATGATTTCTAAATCGAAGAAGAAAGCATACTCTATAAAGTAAGAGCATGATCATCAAACAAATAACTAATCTTCTAGAATTATTCTAAAGAACATTCATTACACTAAATAAAGGTACAGAAGGATATTAAGAATCACAAATGTTGTGGAATCTCAAATTCCGTATGAAACAGATACACTTCATATATCTAGTAGATAACACGTTGAGCTTGATGGATTATGATATCCTACAGACTCAAAGGTGATTAATTGATCATATGATGATGTGCCAATAATCTATCTGGATGATGTCGAGGAACCAGATTTTGAGTTATGGCTTGAAGCCATAAAATCCAAAATGACTACCATTTGAACCAAATAAGGTATGAGCTTAATGGCAACACTTATAAGGATAAAACCCATAAGTGCAATTGGGTCTTAAGAGTTAAGACTGACATGGATGATATTTGAAGAGCTGATTGGTTGAGATAAATTCAAGTGAATTCAAGGTGTTGAACCTAATGATTTTATTTAACCAATTGTAGTGGCTATAGGCCATAAAGGATCATGCTTGCTAATTGGAACTTGAAGACTATGAAATTTGGCATATGGATATTAAAGCTGCATTCCAAGTAGGAATAAAATGAGGATGTGTATGTGACACAACTTGAAGGGTTTTATAATTCCATTAATGCAAATGCAGTGTATAAGTTACAAGAGTTTAATCAATATGATTGATTAAATACAATCACCTTAGAACTAGATTCTTTACTTTGATTATATAGTCAAAAGATTTGACTGATATATCAGAATAAAGAAGAGATATATGATTATAAAGATTTAGTGGGAGTGTATTCATAATTCACATGATGATGAGGAATGAAACGAAACTGGTGTGGAAATACATTCTTTAAAGGAATAAAGATAAATATCCTATGTGATAGGAATAGAGATCTATAGATATAGTAATCAAAGGTCTCTTGACCTGATAAAGAGAGAGCATACATTGGCAGTCTATACTGAAGGATTTAGTATGCAAAGATTCAATGGGAGAAAACTTGTCCATATTACATGGAGTTAGTCTTTCCAGATTCTTAGTATCCCAAATTCTTAAGAAGAATAGGAACACATAGATAGATGCCTTGTGCATTCACAATTGGATCTATCATGTATTTAATCATCCCATTATCTTGTATGTATCAGACATGACAAGAAAATATATATGCATTCATCATCTTGTATGTATTGGACATGACAATATGATATGCTCATCCAGTTATCTCGTATGTAATGACATGACGAGTGGATGTTTGTCTACTTCCAGTGAGAGTCACTAGAATACCATAAAGAACTTATTTAAGTACTTGTGAAGTATTAAAGGACTAATTCTATGGTAATAAAAAGGAAGGGTTGAGTGTAAATGAGTTACACTGATGCAAGCTTCCAAAATGACAGAACAATGTTCACAAAATGTAAAAGTGAATATGAGTTGTTAAATGGAAATGTTCCAAGTAAAATTAAAATCCATTCAATTCTAAAAGGAATGTTGAGTATCCTTGTGTTATGAACAGTAGAGAATACTATATGGATCTATAAGTTCATACAGATGAACTTATAGATATTCTAACCATTAATGACAAAGTAGAAATACTAAGTCAAACAATGGAGCTAATTGTTAGGCAAGGAATATCAGATAGAGTATTACGGAAACTCCATCTCATACGAAATGTTGTAAAGTTAGGAGATGTGAAACATGCAACATACCAAGTAAAGAAAAATGTTGCTAACTCACTGGATTAGCACTAGCGCAGTAGAAACATGTGGGACATGTTTATAGATCACTAAAAATATAATTCAAAGGCGATTGGCTCTAAGAGCAAGTGGGAGTCTGTTGGTATGTATGCCCTTAGAGCCAATTATATGATGATTGAATTGGCATACATCATGATTGATTTGATAAATATCAAAGGCAGGCTTCGAATTTATTCTATCTCAATCGATTATGAGATAAATGATGGAAGAGAATGAGTGTCTAAAGAATGACAATACTCAATGATGTATGTCGTCAGGTTGAGGACATGAACAACGAGATCATACAGATGCTAAGAGTATGTACATTCTTATTTATGTCCCTATTCGGATGTCATTGTTGAATATTGATAGACAACAATGACACATCAAGACTAGAGTGTGTGTTGGTTGATGACAATGTCTCATTAGTCATGATATATGATATCAAACCAAGCACATAGATACATGTTAGAGAATAGTGTATTGGATAGACCCACCATGAGAGTGACACATGGAACCATGAAATGGTAGTCAGAGTCATGTCTCATAGAGATGGTGGTGATTGTAGTTCTTAGACCTAAAATCACTGCACTCGTCAAATGTGATTGGGTACACTTTTACATAATCAAACGCAGTCCTGAAACATGGGTTGTTATAACGGTGATGATTGGGTGGCTTTGACGCATGAGATAGACTGTGAGTGATAGATATGGGATTTGTCCCTCCTAAGGGAGTATGATGCCCAAACCACTTGATAAGAGATATTGAGAAAGGCATGTGCATGCACATGTGAATCAATATATGATATTGATGTCACACATATCTCAGACAGTCTGCTCTAGTTTAAGAAATATGAATGAACGTTGAAAGGATGATAACTTCATGCCTTGAGTTTATTCAGGACATCAGAGAAAAAGGAATTATACATTGACTGGAACACCAATCACATACTGTAGGATTGAAAGTTGTTCTCCAACTTTCCTTTTCACTTTGGTAGCATTGATGTGTGACTAGGTACCGCTCTTTGCTTGTAATGTCATAAGCTTGTTATGGACTTTCACTGCCAACATGAAATGGGACCTATAGGGTCACACACAAAGGATTAACCTAGAGAGGAGTTTATCCATGAATGAAGTTTAGATTAATTACTAAAGTGTTTAGGTACTCAATCAAACATTCAATCAATAGACTTGACTCAGAATCATCAAGTTCAAGTGTTGAACCAACTGATTAGAGTGTCATATTGATTGGGAACTGAATTGACTGTGTTATGCACAATCTGGACCACGAACCGACTGGTTGACTGGGTGAACCAATCGGCTCATGGTCAGTGAGACGACTGGTTCACTATGATGAACTGATCAGTGCACTTATCCAAACAAGTAGTGTTGGTTTGTCCCGGTTTGTGAGAAAAAGTTTTTTGTTTCACTTGTTCAATTTGATTGGTACAAAAATTAGTATTTGTGTTAATTAGAAACGAATAAGGAAAGTCAACTGGAGGCAAGTCTGGGAAGTGAAATGATCGGTTCACTAAGTGAACAGACAGGTTCACACTCCCAACTGACCGGTTCACAAGTGAACTGATTAGTTCACCTTGCCGAACGACCGTTTCAATTGTGAAATGACCAATTCGCCTTTCGAAGTGCAAATTGTTCATGGATATTCTAGACCCTTCTACTCCTGAACAGTCTGGGAACCCTGACCCTACCCTCTACTATAGATATAGAGGGATACAAGTGGCTTCTCTAGAGACAGAACTCAGAACATCAGTTTCTCTACAAAGTTGTTGTCCTCTCTGGTTGTGGTACCCAAGAGAGCCCAAGCAAGTTCTACCCATCCAAGGAGGAACAATGAGGGAAAGACAACTGCAGAAAAGCAACTGATTGTGGGAGAGTGTGTTGGTGACTAGTACACCGACAGAAGGGGATAAATACTTCTAGTCTGTTCTTCAGGACAACTAGAGTTTTCAATAGTCTGTTTGGACTATCTATAGAGGCGGGAGACTTTTTTCGCTTAGGAGAATGATAGTCAACCATAGTCTGGGTCAAGACCAAGAACTACACAGACGTCGTCAAAGATAGGTGGTTGAAGACCGCACTAGCTATGAGGTATTGTCACTGATCAAGCCTCACGACCAGGTATATCTCTCTAAAACCATACTTCCCATTACATAAATATTGATGTGATCTGCTGGTTATGGCTTTATGGTCAAGTAAATTTTTTGTTTCTTTTTCCTACTCGAACGATGTAAAATAGAACAACGGTATTAGAGCCACGTCAATACTCTATGTTTTGGGATAATTGATATGATCAGATTTTGGTTTTACTGTCTTTTATTTATTACATACGATGTAAATATTTAAATGACTAATGTGAATATCTGATTAATACCACATGATCCCAAACTAATATATACATATATGATATGGTATATATATGCAATCGATACATGTCACCCTAAAATGGTGTTGGTGGTGGATCTGTAGCATGGTTATGGCCTATAAACCCTATGTGCATGTGTGTGGTTGGTTATGGTTGTTTGCATCTTGGTCTGTGCACTGAGCCCTCTTCTTCTATTCTAAATGTAACTCGAGATAACTCAAGATTTTCTTCTACCTTTGCTCCCCTCGAATGTAACTCGAGGTTTCACAAAGATTATGTAAAATAGGATTAACTTTATTTCTTTTTATGATGAAGACTAAAGATGACCGCTTGATGGATCGAGATGACCAATTGAGGAGCAGTTGGTGGCCTGACGAGGAGCCCGATGACCTAACAAATTGACCATCTAGAGGACTTAGATGATCAGTTGGTGAAAACCAACTGACTGGCTAGGAGGCGAGCCCATCAGTCATAGGATGAGTTGATTAACCCGGAACGGCCAAAGCATAGATCTTCATCAACAATAGGTTGCATGTGATGTAGGCCTTAGATGACTGTAGTTCCTTGTGGCTCCAAGGAACTGTAATAGGATGGCCATAATCATTGCTTTTTCATTATTGCATATTTTCATTTGTGCGATATAGCATATATATGATACGTGCTATATATTTAGTGATTGGATACATATATGCATATATAACCATATTAAAACCCCTCAATATAATATTAATACTTAGATGCCTTCCATAAGAAACACACATGAAATCCTTGATCGAAAAGTGTGCACATCCCAAGGGTGGTGCATTGCCTATCTCGTGGAAGTGTGATGTTAGTTGTGTGGGCCCACCAAACGGGGTGCACTCCTATCATGTCGGCTTTTAGGCCAGGCTTAACTAAGTGGTGTTAATGAGATTAAGCACTTAGAGGCATGCAAATGACTATGACAAAGAGCTCTGCATGACATCTATCCAAGAATTGCATATGATGCAATTGGTAAATGTTACCTACCTTAATAATTGATTATGGACGATGGTGTTGGCCGGGTAATAACTCAATTGTTTTGGATCTTGGCTCACTAGAAGGTTGTACGCTACACTCTTCCGAATTGATACTTGAAGGTTATCAATTTGATCAAAATAGTGGGAGCAATAATTAATCAAAGACCTAATTAATATCGTCAATTTCAAATCAAATCAAATCAAAAGAGATTTTAACTAAAATTGCAAATTTCCTTTTTGTAGAATAAATGGCTACCAACAACGATCACTTTTCATTGTGATTGGTCCTTGAGAAGGACAAGGTAAATGGGAAAAACTTCCATGATTGGTTTAGGATGTTGAGAATTGTTCTCACTCAAGAGAGAAAGCTCTATGTCCTAGATACATCAGAACCAGATGAACTTGCTCCCACCACACCAAAGTCTGAAAGGGATGCTTACAAGAAGCATATTGAGGATGCCATTGATGTGTAGTGTCTGATCTTTTGCAGAGATAACATGAGAACATGGACGTCATAGAGAAGGTTCAACATCTCAAGAACATATATCAAGACCAAGCCCGACAAGAGAGATATGATGTCTCGAAGGCATTTTTCAAGTGTGTCATGACAAAAGGAGATCCAGTAGGCCCTCACACACTCAAGATGATTGGGTACGTGGAGAACTTAACTCGATTGGGATTCCCTTTGAGCCATGAGTTGGCTATTTATGTGATACTGCAATCGTTGCCACAATCCTACAGTCAATTTGTGATGAAGTACAACATGAACAACTTTGACAGGCCATTGAAAGAGTTGTTGGTCATGTTGAGGAAAGCTGAGGCATAGATGAAGAAAGACAAACCCAAATCTATGATGATGATCAAAATAAATAAGGAAAAGTCTAAAGGCAAGGTCAAGGAAAAAGCAAATAAAGGTTCTGATGTAAGCCAGCAACCCAAGAAAATCACATAAATGTTATTTTGTTAAATACTACTTTTATTGCAATCCAACAACAAAGGTGTTTGTTTCCAGGGACGACTGTATTCGTGAGAGGAACGTAGTTTCAAAGGAATCACAAGGAGTAAAAGTAGAACTTGAAATGTTCAAGACGAACAAGAAATCATTGAACCTAAAAGAGGTATCGTGGGAACAATGAGAATCATAAGTTGTTGTGGAATCTCAAGTTCCTTATGTAACACAAAATATTATAGTTGTAGAAGAGCACGCCTTGAGTTTGAAATATTATGACATCTTATAACTCAAAAGGGTAGTGAGTTGATCATAGATGTTGAGTTAACAACCTACCTGGAAGCTATTGAGGGACCTGAATTTGAGAAATATCTTGAGGCCATGAGATCAAAGATGGACTCCAAGTAAACCAACAAGGTATGACCTTAGTGGATGCACCTGAAGGGGTAAAACCCATTGGGTGCTTTGGGTCTTTGTAGGAAGACCAACATGGAAGGGTAGATTGGTTGAAAAGAATTTCAAACTAGTTCAAGGTGTTGAACATGATGAAGTCTTTCACTAGTTACCATGGTTAAATCCATAAGGATCATGCTTGTTGTTGCAACTTGTTATGATTATGAGATTTGGCATATGTATGTTAAAACCACATTACTTAATTAAAACAATTAAGTGGATGTGTATGTGACACAACCTAAAGGTTTTATAAAATCCAATAACACAAATAAAGTCTATAAGCTACAAAGTCACTATGTGGGTTGAAGCAAGCATCTCAGAGCTATAATCTTCTATTTTGACAAGACAGTCAAAGGGTTTGACTTAAGTCAAAATCAAGATGAAATCTATGATTACAAAAGATTTCATGGGAGAAAATTCATATTCCACATGATGATGGGGAATAACATCTTGATCCTACAAATGTTAAAACATGGCATGGAAAGTACCTTCTCTATGAAGGGCTTAGGTGAAGAATCCTATGTGATAGGAATTGAGATCTATAAAGATAGATCTAGAATTCTTCTTGACCAAAGAAAGTGCTCATACATTGCCAAGATTTTAAAAGACTTCAACATGAAAGACTCAATTAGAGAAAAACTTTTCCATGTTCCATGGAGTTAGTCTCTCAGGAGCCTAGTGTCCTAGTTCTTATGAATAATAGGAACACATTGATAGAGTGTCATATACATGTACAATTGGAACTATCTTGAATACATTGTTATGTACTTATCCCATTATCTCGTATATATTGGATTTGACGAGAGGATATCCTGTTATCTCATATGTATTGGACACGACAACATATATCTACTCTTCTCATATGTATTGGACATGATGAGATGATACATACATACCTACATATAAATATCGTATGTATTGGACATGATGAGTGGGTACGTGTCAGATGGAAGTGAGAGTCATTGGACTACCATAAAGAACATCCTTAGGTTATTGTGAAGCACTAAAAGGATCAATTCATTGGTTATTATAATAAATAATAGTTGGGTGTCAAGGGTTAGACTGATGCAAGCTTCCACACTAACAAAATGATCTGAATATATATTTATGTTTGACCTTAAAATAGAACTATAAGATGAACAAGTTTTGAGCTAATGATAATTGTTTAAATCTACAAAAGAAGCCAAGTATCTCTATGTTATGAGAACAATAGAGGATACTGCATGGATTGATAAAGTTCATATGGGTGAACTTGTGAGATGTTCCAACCATTGATGATAGTATACATGGAGCTATCAGATAAGCATGGGATCTTAGATAGCATACTACGACACTTCGATCTCATGTGATAAGTCACACAACAATGAGATGCAAAACTTGTGAAATACCGACCTTGAGAAAATGTTGCTAACCCTCTATAAAAGCTTTTTCACAGTAGAAACATGACGGTCATGTTAAAATCACTAGAAATATAGTTTGTGGGTGATTGGATCTAAATGCAAGTGGGAGACTGTTGGTTTGTATGCCTAGAGAGCCAATCATATGACGATTGGAATGTGACATTAAATACTTGATTTGATAAATCATAAAGGTAATTATGTTTGTTATGTTTGTCTCAGTCATGAGATGATAGCATAGACATAGTAGATGTCTAAAGAATGATGTTACTTGATGACGTATGTCTTTAAATACATGACTTGAACCATGAGATCATACAGATGCAAGAGTACATACATTCTTATTACGTCCCTAGTTGGATATTATGGTGGAAGAAAAATAGATGATAGTAATACATAAGACTAGAGTGTGTTGACTGATGACATAGTCTCAATTGTCATGATATGTGATATCAAGTCAAGCACACATGTACATGTTAGAGAATAGTGTATCAGACAAACCCACCATGAGAGTGATACATTGAGACCATGGGATGGTAGTCATAATCATCTCTCACTGTGACAGTGGTGATTATGGTTCTTAGACCTAATGTGACTATATTCATCACATGTCATTTGATGTACTTTGACATCATCCAACATAACACTAAATAAGGATTGCCATAATGGCGATTGGGTAGTTGGGACACATGGGGACTGAGTGTGCGTGATATAGATGGGATTTTTCCCTCCTATAGGAGATTGATATCCAAGGCCTCTTAATAAGAGAAATTGAGAAATGTATGGCCATACTCATGTGACTCAAAATATGATATGTGAGCTCACCTGCATCTCGTACAGTCTACTCTAGTTCAGTGAACATGGATTAAACATTGAGAGGATGATGATTCCATGCCTTGAGTGCAATCCAGATATTAGAGAAAGAGGAATTATAAGATCACGGTAACACTAATCACATATTATAGGTTGAAGTTTTTGTCCAACTTTCTGAATTACTTAGGTAGCAACGATGTGTTACTAGGCACTGCTCTTTGCTTGTGATGTCATTATTGGTTATCGACATTCATTGCCAATGTAATTCTTGACATATAGGGTCACATGCATAGGATATACTTGGATTGAAGGAGTATATTCATGAATGATGTTTAGATTCAATACTAAAGGTTTAAGTATTCAATTAAATAACTAAGGTACAAAATTGACAGACTGGACTCTAACAATGACCAGTTCAAGTGTTGAACCGATCGGTTGGAGTGTCACGTCAACTGGAATCAATTTCGATTGAACTTTGCCTAAAGTGAACATGTGAGACCACCATTTCACTTGTGAAACGACCTCTCACCATGTGAAATGATCATATCACCATGTGAAATGACCGTTTCACTATATGAGATGACCATTTTGCCTTTTCGGTTGCTCGATTCAGTTACCAATTTGATTGGAACAAGGATTGATGTTGATGTCATATTTAACATTAATCAGACATTGAATACAAATGTCATTTATAATAGGAAACTGCACGAACCGACAAGTTCACATAGTAAACTATACGACTCATGCACCAAGCGACTGGTTGGGTGTGTGAACCGGCCGGTTTTCTATTTGTAGGTTCCAAAAAATTCATGATTCTGACCCTTCTTCTCCCACACAGACTGGGAACCCTGGCCCTGACCTCTATTATAAATAGAGGGGTACTAGGAGTTTCCTAAAACACACAATTGAGAATTAATTGCTCTAACAATTGTTATTCCCTCTGGTTGTGGTAACCAATTGAGATCCCGAGCAAGTCCTACCCATCAAAGGGAGGGATAGCGAGGGAGAGAACAACATACAACAATTTTTGGAGAGTATCTTGGTGACTAGTACACCGAAAGAAGGGGACAACCCCTCCCCATTGGCTCCAGAGGTGGGAGACCATTTTCTGCCACTTGGAGGACATCATCAACCGCCGTCTGTGGAGGAGGCCGTTCGTGATGACTATTCGAGTGCTACTACTATTGAAGGAGCGTGTTACTTCCTGAAGAAGAAGAAGCACAATGCTACTGCAAGGATAATTTCACTAGACTTTTTCCAGGACCAAGTATAACCTTGCAAACCT
This sequence comes from Alisma plantago-aquatica, assembly GCA_963693085.1. Taxonomy (NCBI): domain Eukaryota; kingdom Viridiplantae; phylum Streptophyta; class Magnoliopsida; order Alismatales; family Alismataceae; genus Alisma; species Alisma plantago-aquatica. The sequence continues at coordinate 52,679,888 of OY856411.1, forward strand.
TCCTTCCTATCTATATTATTGCTGACGCTATCTTGCTATTTTGGGAAACATACATTTAATTTTTTTTTGTTTCCGCTACCTATATTTGTTCCCAATTTCCCTAGAGTATCCAAGTGCCACTTCCCACTATGCCCATTCCTAAACCTAATGTGTTTGAAAATTTACCTGAAATATCCCCTACTTTGACATCTTCTGAGACTAATGATCCACCTCAAGACAATGGTAATGTTACTGACTTTGTTACAACTTTTGATTCTGACATGCCCATTGCATAACAGAAAGGGCGATGATCTGGTGCAAGATATTGTGTTTCTCAACATGTCTCCACAAATCATTTAAATTCTTCCATGGCTAAATTTATTGTTGCTTTATCTACAATTTCTATTCCTAAGAATGTTCAAGAGGAACTACTACACTCTGGATGGAAACAAGACATGAAGGAGGAAACAAATGCACTTCACTCTCAAAATACATGGGACCTTATTGATCTCTCTATAGTAGTAAACCCGTTCGATGCAGATGGGTTTTTACTATGAAATATTTTCATGATGGTACAGTTGAATGTGTAAATGCCAGAATTGTTTCTAAAGGATACACAAAAAAAGGTGGGATTGATTACTTTGAAACTTTTTCCCTTGTTTCTCGTCTTAATTTGTCTACATTCTAATTTTTGTTGTTGTTAATAAAGGTTGATTCTTACATCAACTAGATGTTAAGAAAATATTTTTTATAGGTGATTTGTAGGAGAGTATCTATATGTCACAACCTTCGAGTTATGTTGCTAAAGTGGAGCACACTGGGAAAGTATACCTTCTAAGGAAAGCCATTTATGGCCTCGACCAAAGTCTCTAAGTTTTGTTTGACAATTTATCACTTGTGTTGCACAAATTTGACTTCATACGATCTCAATGTGACTACTCTATGTTTATCAAAACCACATCTAACATTATTTTTCTTATCCTTTATGTAGATTATATCATCCTGTTTAGAAGCAATGTTGCTGGAAATGCTTCAAAAAAACAATATCTTATGAAACACTTTGTTATTAAAGACCTTGGACATCTACGCTATTTTCTTGGAATTGAAGTAGCACATAACAAGTATGAAGCATCTTTATCACAGAGGAAGTATACTCTTGATTTACTTAGTGAAATTGGAATGTTTGATTGCAGGCCTACAATTTCTCCTATGGATCAAGCTCATAATCTATGGGAGAAATTTACTCTGCCCTTAGAAGATAAATTTAGTTATAAATACTTGGTTGGCAAACTTTTGTATCTTACAGTTACAAGGCCAGACATATTCTTTGCATTTGGTGCTCCCAACCAATTCATGGATTGTCCTAGGAAGTGTCATTGGGATGATACATGTTGAGTCTTGAGATACTTGAAAAATGTACCTGGACATGGACTATTTTATATAAAAAAAGGGGATCTAGATTTGATTGGATATATAGATGTTGATTATGCAGGCTTTAAATTTGATAGCAGATCCACCTATGGCTATTGTATCTTTGTAGGGGGTAATTTGGTTACCTAGAGAAGTAAGAAACAAAATCGTGTTGCTCGATCTAGTGCAGGAGCCATCATCCAATGTCACATACTACTTGTAAGCTATTATGGATCAAATCTTTTTTGTCTGACTTTGGATTTCCCATCACTCATGTTATTCCAATGTACTACAGTAATCGTGTTCCTACCTTAATTTCTAGTAATCCTATGTTTCATGAACGGACCAAGCATATCAATATGGAATGCCATTTTTTCATAATGTTGTGCTGACTAAGAAGATCACTACCCCCTTCATGCCTACACACGATCAAACTGTTGATATTTTTACAAAGCCTCTCTCTAGCAAAAGAGTTGCATAGCTATGTTGCATGCTGGGCATAATTGATATCTATGCTCCATCTTGAGGGGGAGTATTTAGATATATATTTATATGTAGTTTTTTTCCCTAATAATTCTTTTTACTTAAGTCTTATGTAATGTGGGCCTAAGTATAATAGGATCATTAGCGTTTTCTATGTGCTTCCATGTTGTTTCCCCTCCTAATTATAGGAGAGTGATTGACTCATTTTGGATATAGAAAGTCTGTTGTTCTCAATAGTTTTATCAACATATTACATGACCTCTTGTATTCTTTACATCTATATCTCATGTATCATTATCCTTAGTCACTTCCTTAAGGTCTCTAGGGGTACATGTACCTTCAGAGTGATCCTCTTTGCCTTCTGAGCCTTATGTACTTATGGAATGGATCTCACATTTACCCCTTGGGCCTCATAAATTCATGAAGGTGACCAATCTCTTAACCCATGGGCTATGAGATGACATGGATGGCTATCTCCTGACCCCATGTTATTATGGACTTAGGGCATGGTCCCCTACCAACCTCATAGGTCTTATGTACCTTAATCATCCCTACTTGACCTCAAAAATGACTTAGGGCTCTACCCTTCCTAGGGTTTATTGAGATATCACAAATTTATTTCATTACACATTTTCTTGAGGTTTCTCTAACAATTTTTGATCACATTATTTCCTTATGTAATTCTTGAGCCCAAATTTCCTTCATCTCTTAGGGTACACATTATTTATGTTATATCCCTACTTTCACTCATGGTTACCTTCTCTTTTAGGCTTGGTCTTCATGGTGGTCTTCCCTTCTAGTCTTGTCTTCTTAGTGACCTTCCCTACTGGGCTTGGTCTTGAGGGCGTCCTTCCCTTCAAAGCTTGGTCCTTATGGTGTCTTCCCTTTTGAGATTGACTTACAGTAACCCACCCTTTTGGGCTTGGACCTTATGATGATCTTCCCTTCCAGTCTTGACCCCTTAGTGGCCTTCTCCTCCAGGCTTGGTCTTACACTGTCAACCAATTCCTTAGTGACTTTTCCTTGTGTCCCTCAGAGATGGCATACTTGGGTTGAAAGAATGTATGTGCTTTCATGTTTTGAATACTTAACCCTTCACACTTTAGGTGACATTCCAGGTTACATAATTTCTTAAATTGAATTGTGAACTCACCCTTCTAGGGAAGGTCCTTACCAAGGGTGCATTCTTGACTCATAAAAGGGAGGTTAGGCTCTCTTAACACAACCTGACCCTTAATGTTTAAGGTTTTACCTCCCGATAGGTATTTTCCCATTCTTGGGTTGACCCACCCCAATTTGGGACATCAACCCTAAAAGTTGATTGAGAGTTTCATATTTTCATCATTTTCTATGACCATTGGTTGCTTATGTTTCTTATAAACCCTTCACATGAATCATGAATGCCTCGCTCCACATAGATACATGCATAGGAGATCGGGTCACATAAACTCATTTGGAATTTTCTTATTCCTTCATCCTAATTAGGATTCATATTGGTAGGGTTACTATTTCACCCAAACTACTTCTATTTCCAAAGATTAGGGTTTAGGGTTAAGGTTAGGATTTGCACCCTACGTCTTAGAGTTTTATGTTTTCCTTGACCCACTTAGTATTTTCCTAAACCAACCATAGATCCATTTTGGGTTTACCCTGATAAGGAAAAACCCATAAAGCATGTTTCCTTACTTTATCCTTATTCCCACATTACATGTACATTAACTGGTGGAGGATGCCTTAATGCCACTTCTTCTCAAAAACCCTAGCTTGAGATGAAGAGGGAAGTATCTTTATATATTTAGTAAGAAAGAGGATAACAAGTGGATGAAATTACAGATGAGAAGCCTTAGAGGAAACATTACTTCGGGCAAACACTAGGTTCTGGCCATGTAGGCATCACATTGGCTAAGGGAGTCATCGTATACCAACTTAATAGCATGGAGGAAAATATTGCCAACCCCAAAAAGCTTGATCCTTTATAGACACCATTACCATCATGTGATACCTTAATTAATCTACTTATATTTCTAAAGATTACTTGAAATTATCAACTATGAAATATTATTTGAAAAATCTAGGGACTCTAAAATAAAATGTAACAACCTCATTCTTTCGTGTCACCCAATTAAGAAAGGACCTCAAAGTTGAGAGCCATTGCCTAAAATTCCCAAGATCCAGATTTATCAAATAACAAATAATAACAAATAATTTTCATTATTTCACAATTTATTCTTTACAAGATGCATTATAATGCTCCTCTAAAGCATTACATGGATTTCAACATGGTACTAATACATATGAGAAGAAGTATCTAAGTAATCCTCCCTTACTTAGCTTTAATATCTTCAAGTAGTTTAATCTGGTCCATCATTCCTTGATATCTCCACATATAACATTTACCTAACATGGCATGAAACAAAACGTGGATTAGTGTATTTCTAACTGTGTATGTGGGGTGCATGCAAAAGTACGCATGTAAATAACAACATATAATTAACAATTACTTGTGAATAAGAAGTGACATTTTCTTTACATAATCTAACATACTTGATATGCTATCTTTGGCGTAAATACTGCCACTTCCATGGCTGATGTGCATCACCCCTTGATACAAATTATCCTAGGGTTCAAAATAAGATATCTTACTTTATGTGATACTCATAGTGACATTTTAATTGAACATAATCTAAGAAAAACCCTACAATTTATTTCAACAATCCTCGAGAAATCCTTATCAAACATCGACAATCGATAGTGTGAGTATTCATTATAGTAACCACGTACCTCAATGTAGAACCATTAAAATCATGAAATAATACTTCAAGTACTTTGCACATATCATCCAGTCAAGCAAGAAAACATGGACCCAAGAAATCAATATTTAGTTTGCATTATGTATATCCTAAAGTGTCACCCTCATATTATTTAGATTAAACCCTACTCCGGTCCTAATCTAGATTTTAGGGTTGTATTAGGTTTGGATAAGGAATAAGGGTTCAAATCCTAGTTCCATCTCTTATTAAACATTAGGTGAAATGCTAATTATTAGATCAATCATATCCTTTCATTATGAACACCTACATTGGATTATGTACATTAATACCGTGAAAAGTTATGATCTTTGGTTTCAAAACTCTAGTTTATCATATATATGGTTGTTCACTTTAAAAGTCCTAATTACTCATAATTATTATAATGATCATCTTGGATTACCATCATATTCAACAACATCATATTATATCTCTAAAATAAATGTACTTAAATGTATTTGATACACGAATCATCAATTCTAGGATTTTTGGATGAATTATACTAATTACAAGTATTAGCAATACTTTTACAGCAAGAAACAAATTTAGACATTAGAAGTATCATATTTTAATTCTACATGTTTTTCCGATTAATTTGATATATAATTTTCCTATACTTTGATTATCCTAGAATTTAGCATGATTTAAACAAAACAATCATTTATTCCTTAAATATGAGATGACATGGTAACTCCCCATTGGTTTGCCCACTTCCAACCCACGCCCATGCTTGATGAGTGGCCAGTGGCCCATGCCTAGGGTTGAGATTGAATGTCCCAGTTCAGGCCCAACCAGCTCCTGAATCTACACCTCTCTGTCATCTTCATGTGAGGGGTCTGCTCAGTAGCTCCACGACACTGCGCTAACACTGACAGCCAGAGCATATCCTCTGGTGATCGAGATTTCTAACTATTGGTGATTGCCTCCTTCTCCATCGTGGGGTACCGCTACAACGTCCAATCCCAAGTGTTGTTTGCAGTGACTACCTAGGCTTCACTATGTAGAGTTCATGTCCTTCTTCCTATGTTCTTTCCCCACAACAAGATCTCATGGTCTTTCTCTATCTCTATCTCTCTTTCAGTGCAAACAGTCACTCTCTTTCCCTTGCCGATCTCCTTTCTTCACCCACAGAGCACTTCCCATCTTCTATCCTTTGTTCAATGACGCCACACTGTGGGAGTTCTCTAGTGAGGGGTAGACCACTACAACCTACCTCACCATGAACAAGCACCATATCCAGGCATTGCTAGACACTACCTTTCCTCATCGATCATCAGGCTACTCAACAATGCTCCTCACAACTTGCATAATAGTTGATACTTTGGCTAGCATCATGTTGGGGCATCATTGGTCCAACCTTGGGTTGTCCAACCACTTCTCATAGAAGGTCAAAACGTCAAGGTTGAAGCAGCCTAGAGAAGCATGCTCTTCATCTCCTCTAGGTTGTTGGGCCATCAAGCATCTTGCCACAGAGAAAACCCTAGACTACCATGGATGATGAAGGATCTAGTCATAATGAGGGAAGATATATTTTCTACCAAACTACGGTGGAAATAGGCACATCTGGGATCTAGGGGATTGGGGTAGTCCGTCTTCTCTTCATCCCATCAGATATATATGTAGTACTAGGCTTGTGGATCAGTGGGTTGGTTCCTATGTTTGCACATAATTGGAAAGGCATCACATTAGGAATAAATGAAACATATTCCACCTGCCTTTTCTTATATAAAACTCTTAGATTTTATTATATAAATGTAAAGGTCACGAAAAGAAACCACCACTTTCTTATTAAAATATGGATTTGGCAAACTTTAATGTATAAGGGGAAATCAAAGAATACATTTTCCAAAATATATTATAGATTTGGGATTTATTGGGATAACCCTCATATATGAAATTGTTTTTTAAGGATTTAAATTAATTACTCACAACTCATGGAAATTCCTTTTTATCTCAAATTTAAAGTTCTCTTAGTTCTGCTATTATCTTCAAGTATACTAAAAGTCAGACCGAGATATTTTTACTTGATGCCTCAAAACTTTTGTTGCCATTCATGGTTAGATAATTACTCGATTAACTATCTAAGTTACACATTATCTTAGAAGCTCTTAGAAACTTTCTCATTATTCCATATTTCAATTATCTAATATCACATAATGTCATTTTTAGTTATTTATGCACGAATCCCATATATTTCTAAAACTTATGCCACAAGGACCTATTTGCAAAGCAAATAGTCTCATGGGCCTCACTTGGCCATGGGTTGCACCAATGTCACAAAGTGGATGGCTTTATTATTCCATAAATTACAATTAGGGAATCTGATTATCAAATCAAGTCTTATGTATATTGAATACAAATTTACCAAATTTGAGGTGTTACACCAAGATAAGATGCATGCGAGAAAATGAGTACAACCTTAAAAATTAGGCTATATAAAGATATTTATACATAGGATGAATACAAAAATAGTTACATGTTACGTTTATGTCTCTCATACAAGATGCATAATGTGGGATATTTGATCCCAACCAAAATCATAGTGGATGATATATTTGAGGATGATTGTGATGAAACTACACATGAAACAATTGAAGAGTAATTGACTACCAAGTCTTAAAAAATGATTCTAATATGTAGTTAGTATTTTTAACTATGTCTCTATGTAAATGTATACCCCTTAGTAATATTTGGTTTCTAATAATGTCAATGTGCACACGAAGGATACAACTTATTATTTTTGGATGACATGTAAATGACCCCCAAGAAAGAGACACTTCGATGAAACCATCCTGATAGTGTAAACCCCTATCATTCCCTCAACTATCTGCATGCCAGTGGGGGCATTTAAATCACACAGTAGGCCAGCTTGTGTGATAGAATAATTTGTTTAAAAGGTGCTTAAGCTAGATTTCAAAGTTGGTCCCTTTATTAGGGAGTCAGTGCCTTTACCACCAAAGTTACAACCTTGCTGGTAGAAGAATACAACTTATATTTCCACTATTGATACTCCTAGGAAAGGGAACAATTAGTGTGTTTGACCCCAATGATAAACTACTAGATACTCTTCAGATTCACTTATTGTGGGTGTATGTATCTCTAAGCATATTTTTGTTTCACATTTTTTATTTTTAGCTATAGAAAGATATTTTGTAGTGCTATACAAGCATACCAAACTAGAAAAGGAGGGAGAATGAAAAACCAAACAAACAAAATAAAAAAATACCGAAGTAAGTATCAATAATTAGGTTTTTTTATATACTAGCCACATGTTGTTTGTTAAACCAAATCAAGGATTTATGTATAGTGTCATGCAACAAAATGGATGGTGATGTTGATAACTTGTAATGAAGTATATGGAGAGCACAATGATCACCTAAATGCCATAATAGTTTTATAATATGGATGAGGTATATGAAATACAATTGTTTAAGTCTTAATATACTTATTGATAATAGCATATGGATGCATATCGCTATCAAAGGTGTATGGCTGATGCATATTTCTCAAATAGATTAGATGGCATGAAAAACCCTCTAGTGTAAGTATTTCATAAAGGATTTAGAGATAAAGTCTATGATGTTACTTCTTGAAGAATGTGTATACCGTTTTGAAATAAGAGTGAGGCATCTCAATTTATTATGTAACTATTATTCAAGTAATATATGACAATTTTTTATGGCTTAATCATCTTCAATGTTTGATGTGAAATGTGAATGTTGCTTATGTTTCACGTGTAGTTGTGGTTATTACTGGTGAGTGCAACTTCATCATATGATTTTTTATTTATTCTAAAAATTTTAAATTTTATTTTTATTGCAAATAGTGGTTTCTTTGCATCAATTGTGTGCTAGATTGGTGATTTTGTATGGATTTAATCATATGCGGATGCACATACAAACAATGATGCTAAAAATAGCATTCTAAGAGTACATGTTTGTAGTATCATTGTTAATTCTAAAAGTCACCACTATAAGCGATACTAAGTTATGAAATATTAGACGTGTACCTTCTCGTAGCATTGATTTTTCTACAACTAACACTACATAGTGAGATTAAATCTTAAATTTCAGACATGTCCTACATTTGACATCAGGTTTTTATAGCTAATGCAACATGACATATAATGCTATATTTAAAAAAAACACAACATATATCAGAATAACACATTGTTCACCTTGGTGCCACTACTAAATTGAGATAATAACCCATTTCAAATGATGCTACAAGTCTTCTCTATGCTAGCAATGAATGAAGTGTGGAAATTTTTATTCTATAGGGTTTTTTAGATCTAGAATTTGGTAAACATATGTAATTTAATTACTCTTAGAGAATAAATATGGTAAATGTACTCTTATCTCTATAACATAATTTATCCTTAAATTAATTAAAATAATAAATCAATTTGTGTTAAAATGTTATTGCTAGCTCAATTTGTTGAACTTAATGTTTAATTGCATTAAGAAGTAAATTGAAGAGGATCAATTTATATGAAATTACTTTTATTCTAATAACCAGGATGAGAAGTGGTTGAAGAATATTATATCAAAGTCAAACCATGGGACTGAATTGACTAGTAGTAGGTGTTTTAGGATTGAAAAAAAACTCAATCATTCTATCCGATCTTTGGAAAGAAAATATATCTATTTTGGAAATTTTGATGATTTTCATTCTTTAAATAGAGGTGAATTAAATTCTATATACTTATTGAAATGGGGGTGCTATAATATAGATACAAGGAGTAAAAGTTTTAGACATGAGAGTTGGTTGATGGATCCTAAATGAAGGAAAATAGTTTTAAAGCACTAGGAATTAGAGAAATAATGAGTTGTTTTTCCCGGAGGTGTTGACATGACTAAACTGTACATGTAAAACACAAGTGTACATGTCAAATTAATATAGGACAATGAGGTCCGAATGTCAAACATGGGGAAACATAATTCAAGATACTACTACTAATTGATTTTGATCGGCTAGGTCAAAGAAAATTTTGATATGAGAGTTATTAAACTAATTGCAAGAAAAGAAACTAGTTTACTGGTTTGTGATCACAATGAGAAGAAATTCCCTAGGACTGTGGTTTCACCATGATTGACACTACAATTTTTACCCTAAGATTAATAAATGTTCTTCCAAATTCTGGACAAAGAGGCCTATAGCTAGAATTAGCCACTTTCACGGAGTAATCCACTACCTATCCTAATACCAATCCCATTCTTGTATCGATTGTGTTATTAGATAGGTGCTTTAATGAACTATTATGGGTTATTCTCTTCACATTTGTAGGCTTTCTCTCAAAATGCGATATAAAATGTGTGTTTCTATGGATTTCCAATCCTTAATCCCCCTATTGAAGCTATCAAGGATCTAGCTAATCACCTATGATGTGCAACATAGATAACTTAGTACAAATCATAGAAACTACCCCAGAATAAGGAGAAAACAATATAATAATGCAAAAGATCCATATATAGTGTACAACCGGGCTACTCCCAGGTCCTAGAGAATATTGGGATTAGCCCCTCATGGTTTCCATGGACAAAAATATGCTAGGAAGAAGGAAAGGCATGGAGAACATAGAAAAATCGATGAACCCTATGGAGAAATGTGACTAGGATGCTCCACACCAACAAACAAATCCACAAGCCATGAATTCCATCCACTGAACATGCCTAGAACCTCCCGAACCTATAGTTCTCCTCCTCATTCTTGTCTCCCGTGCCTTGGTTGTCGTGCAATGGAATAAAATGTGTAGGTTTGGTCCAAATCCCCTTCAGTCATAGAAGTGACTTAAGGCATCGTTATTTGTTAGTTGGAGGATTAGACTTGATTGTTGGATCTGCTTGATCCCTCCGTGTCAGTACTACCGACTCCTTCAATAAGTTCCGACCTCTTGTGACTTTGTCGATATTACTGAGATGAGATTTAGTAGTACCGATATTTCTTGATCAATTTTGGTTCAACCTTGTGATGTTTTCGGTACCATCGAGAATGAAGTCAGTAGTACCGAGCTGTATAGATTCTTGTAAAATTACCTAAAATTCACAAAATCTGAACATAAACTCTTGAAATATAATAAATCATTCAGATAACATTCAAATTACATTTATTTGATGCAATTGAGTCATAGGGGCTAATATTAATAAATCATGCACCAATTAGTATGAAAATGAACAATAGGTGCCAAAAATAAATAATAAATAGCATGCAAAAATGGCAAATATACAATGTGTCAAATTCCCCTAAGCATAAATGTTGCTCTTCCTCAAGCAACACACCCTCAGATCTATTTGAGACAAGTTGGCAAAAGGACATAAAATATGAATTTCATTTCTCAACCATCCCCACCTAGCAGTCCCAAACCGAACTTCATTAACCACTGAACAATCAACTACTCTAAAGTGGCTAAAAATTTCGATAAAATTTGTCCACCCTTAGATGAATGAACATTATCAAGAGAGTAGTTAACATCATAATCAATCAGGCATGCACTTGGTGCATTATGTGATTCCCTATTCTACATTGCTCTTTCCTAACTACCAACTACTTGGAAGCAGTTCCCCTAATAAGGAGGATAAGGAGAATAATCATTTAAGTGGCCCATCAATAAGAGCAATGAATGGTATGAAATGGGTGGCAAATGAAGAATCACGAGTACATCTGAATTATTAATGAAAAAATAAAACATGATGAACTTATATGGTGAAAAGAACAAAAAATGCATGAATCCTAATGCCTACTTTCATTGGTGGAATTATGCATGTAACAAAGATCTCATCAATTAAACGAGAATGAAGTAAGAAAACAAATGAATGCATCATGTGGTTGTTTCCATCTTTTTGTGAATAGTTGAGGGCATTCTTTCTCCCTCTTAACTTTAAAACATTAACAAACTTGTTTTTTTGTCTTTGTTTTTTCATTGACCCATTGTTTTAGCATGATGGAATGTTATGTTTGGGCTTTACTAACATATCACTCTTTTTTTTCTTTTCTTTTTCTGAGGGTGTTGACGTGTATCGCTGCATTCAAATTTTGAAGAAAACTGATACCCACATGATATAAAATTGAATGATATGGAATGCATGTTATCTACATGTAATTGTTTATGCAACTAAAATGATATGCGCAGAAATTATTGATGCTTAATAACCATTTTTTAATGCAATCAAAGAGGAACTAGATATCATGTAACCTATCATGCCATGCAATGCAAACAAGAGGAAATAATCTGGACTTACTTGTAAATATTAAGGTGGTGAGTCAAAAAGAATGGAAAATGGATGGAGTCACATAACGAAGACACAATGCCTTTCATGAGATTATGATATGTCCCTCTCTAATGACCTATGGATAGGGTAATATTTGGTGTTATTTCTTAAATTTCCATTAAGATCCCGTTAATTGTTTGATCAATTTAGGATCAAACCCCATCTTCATCCACACTTCATGAATAATTAAGATGTCCATTCATATTAAATGTCCTTAAGCTGACTTTCTTGTACATTTACTCTAGGTGAGATTACTCAAGTACTCCCAACTAAGCCCACAAAAAGATTTTCAATTTCCATTGAAAAGTTGAAAGCATGCATGATAATTGTCAGGAACAAATAAAATTTAAAATCCACATTACACTAGATAGATTGTGGATCCTACAAATTACAAAAATAAAATCTAAAAACAATTAAAAGTGAAGATAAAGCCATTCCAACACCCCCATAAGCTTGAACTTGACTGTGACCTCATACTCAAAATTCAAACATAGAAGTGGAACGGGGTACTGGTTGTTCTGAGGGTGGTGGCAGTGGATGATTGGGTGCTCTCTGGATCAAGTTATTCTATCACATATCCCTCTTATTGGTTGCAATAATTTGTGTCTTTATGGCTTCAAGATATGACATTCTCTCTCAATATTTCAAATTTAATAATCCGTCCCCACCCACATGTTTGTTTGTGGCAGTGTTAACTTTTTTTTTCTTGCAACTCTTGTCACTTTTATTGAAAAAGTTGTTAGTACCGACTTTGGACTCACTAGTACCGACTTTGGTCCAGGAGTCTATGATTTTTGCTAAGAAAACTCGATAGTACTGACTTTGGTGTCGGTAGTACCGGATTTGGTGTCAGTAGTATAAACTTTCTGTAGAATTTTAACTGACTGACTTGGGTGTTGGTAGTACCGACTTGGGTGTTGGTGTACCGAATTTGACCCTATCTACACACCAAACAAGAGCATCAATGTATCTTTTTACATCAACTAAAATCTAAGATAAAAAATATAAAATGTAATTAACAAAAACACCTAAACAAATAATAAATGACAAAAATAAATTTTCGTTGCCTCCCATAAGTGCTCTTGCTTAATGTCCTAGGCTCGCCAAGTTGATTTTCATCATCCTGGTTTGTCATGAGATAGTGGTGAAGAATCATCTAGAAGTTTGAACTCCATTATATCATCATCTATCCCGAGTGTCAAATAGCCTCTACCAATGGTAGTGATCACATCGGCCATAGCTTGGAACAAACTTCCTAACAACATCTCAGATCCTCGAATCTCGGGCATGTCCATCACCACAAAATGAACAGGAAAGATGTATTTGTTGACTTTGACCAGAAGATCCTCGCATATCCCATATGGCCTCATAATAGATCCATCCTCCAACTCAATTGTCATAAATGTCCTTGTTGGTTCCTTCAGTCCCACCTTCCAGAATGTAGAGAGAGGCATAAGATTGATGGTCACTCCAGAATCACATTGTGCTTGTGGGAAATGTTGGTTGTCTATAGAATAAGGGATGTAGAAACATACAAGATTCTTTCTCTTCCTTGACAACTTCCCTTTGATCAGTTCACTCATCACCGCATCAACATGTACAATATCTGTATCTTTAATACTCTACTTTTTATTGATGATATCTTTCAAAAATCTCCTATAAGAAGTAATTTGCCCTATCGCCTCCACCAATGGAATATTGATGTGCAACTTCTAAAATATGTCTAGGAACTTTTTGAAATATGTTTTCTTTTTCCTTGGTTTTAGTCTATCCGAGGATGGCACATCGGACTTCTCTGCTCTCTTATGTGGGGGAACATATGGCACTTTATGAACTTCCTCCCATAAGATTGCTTAAGCATCACCGCCTGGAATAGAAATTGGCTTATCTACTACTGGTGGAATGATCGATGGTTGCTCTTTCTGTGGTGTAGGTGCTTCTATATTAATTGTGATTATCCCACTATGGAGTAGAAACTTCACCTACTCTTGTTGTGTGGGTACCTTTTCTGGAATGGGGTCTATTAAGGTGCATGCAGGAGCACAATGCACTAGAAATCTTCACCCCCCCTTTCCATCCATATAAACTATTGGGATATGAATTTTTTGGCACATATGCCTGCTCAAGCTCTGGAGTATGTTGCTTTGCTAACACAATAAAATCTTTTTTTATCATCTTGACAACATAAACATATTTCACTTAATGATGCGACGTCTCTGTAATTGTTGGGACCCCATGTTGACCAGGCTTCTTCAAGGAAACCAACTCTTCCTCCAGTTGAGAAATTTCATAGTTAATAATGAAGATTTATGCTCCTTGGTTTTGCAGACCCCTCTTAATCTGGCTAATAATGGTTTCATTTTGAGTAACCAAATTACCTAGCATGTCTTCTATGTGATCTATGCTACTATGGCCCCTATCCTTCTACTGTTGTTGTCGCACGAACATGCAATCTTCATCTTCACTCCCAGATGAAGTGTGGGCTTTCTTCTCAAGTTTCCTCATAAGAATATCCATCTTCTCATTCAAATCTGCAATAACTCTTGACTCTCTAATGCTATCAATTGATGTTATGTGCTCTCTCTCTTCACCCCAGGACTGATTATTTTCCATGTTCTTTCGGATCTCATGGCATATAGAAGGTTTGTTGTTGAGGAAGAAGCTTGTCCCTGCACTGTCAAGTGTGGTCCTTTCTCCCTGATGTAACCCATAATAGAATATTTTCACCTGGCCATACAAGTTGATCCCATGATGCGGGATCTTCCTCAACATGTTTTGAAACCACTCCCATGCTTCTGAGTATGACTCTTCCGCTTGTTGCTTGAAGTTGATTATCTTCTTGGTCAACTCATTTGTCTTCTGAGGAGGAATGTAACACTCGAAGAAAGCATCTATCATTTGTTCCCAGGTTTCTATTGACTCATGCTTGAGGTTGTAGAGCCAAGACTTATCATTGTATGCCAACGATGATGGGAAAATATTTTGGCAAATGACTGTCTCTAACAGTCGATCTATCTTCATCACGTTGCAACTTTCAAAGAAATTGTTGATACACATGATTGGGTCTTCAATATTGTGGTCATGGAAGGCTTGTTGCTTGACTAATACCACCAGCACATAATCGATCTTGTAGAAGCCCACATTTATTGCTTGTCTCTTGATTGGCCCAAGCTGAGCCATTGAGGATGATGTCTTGATCTTCTCCCAGATGGTGTGTTCTTCTTCTGCATCACCCATACCATTCGACAGTGGATTTGCTACAGGACTGTAATCAATGGTTTACATTTGAACCATTCACTAGTACCCAAATTATTTTGAACGAGATACTAATGATTGAATCAAAAGATATTTACAATTCCGCTTTGGAAAGAATAAAATGAAAAATAAAGAGGGTGGCCTAGAGTGGACGATTACACCACTTGTAGTGCTTGCATATGTTGTTTCCCAGGCAACGGTGCCAAAAATTTTACACGACTAAACTATATGTGTAAAACACAAGTGTACAAGTTGAAGTAATATAGGCCAATGAGACCAACATATTGAACACAGGGAAACATAATTCCAAAAACTACAACTAACTGCTTTCAATCACCTAGGCCGAAGAAAAATTTGATTTGAGTGTGAATAAACTAATTGCAAGAAAGAAACTAATTTATTGGTTTGTGATCACAATGAGAAGAAATTCCCTAGGACTACGGTTTCACCACGATTGACACTGCAATTTTTACCCTAAGATTAATATATGTTCCTCCTGACTGGTCAAAGAGACCTATAGCTAGAACTATCCACTTTTACAGAGTAATTCACTACCTATCCTAATACCAATCCCACTACTAATCCCACTCTCATATCAATTGTATTATTAGATAGGTGCTTTAACAAACTACTCTGGGTTATTCTCTTCACATTTGTAGGATTTCTTTCAAAACACGGTATAAAACATGTGTTACTATGGATTTTCAATCCTTAATCCCCCTCTCGAAGCTATCAAGGATCTAATTAATCACCTATGGTGTGCAACATAGATAATTTATTACAATTTCATAGCAACATGCCCCAGAATAATGAGAAAACAATATACTGCAAAAAGATCCATATACAGTGTACAACTAGGCTACTATTGGGTCCTAGAGAACATGGGGATTAGCCCCTCATGGTTTCCATGGATAAAAACATGTTAGGAAGAAATAAAAATATGGAGAACATAGAAAAACTAATGATCCCCATGGAGAAATGTGACTAAGATGCTCCACGCTGATGAACGGATCTGTAAGCCATGAATTCTTCCCACCGAACGTTCCCAGAACCTCTCGAACGTGCAATTCTCCTCCTCGTTCTCCTCTCCCATGCCTTGGCCATCATGCAATGGAATAGAATGTGATAGATTAGGTCTGGTTGAAATCCCCTTAAGTTATAGAAGTGACTAAGGGCATTGTTATTTGTCAGCCGTCAGATTAGACTTAATCTTCAGATCTGTTTGATCTCGCAGTGTCAATACTACCGACAGGATGTCAGTACTACCAACTTCTTCAAAAAGTTGCAACTCTTGTGACCTTTTCAGTACTACTGAGATGAGAGTCAGTTGTATCGAGATTTCTCGATCAATTCTAGCTCATCCCTATGATGTTGTCAATACCATTGACAATAAAGTCGATAGTCACTACTACAGAAACATCGTTCAACGTCGCTTTTAGAGGCCTCAATTTTTTAGTAAAATTAACGATGTTAACATTAAATGAGAGTTAATAAGGACATCCGACGTCTATATTTGAAGACCAGCCAGACACGGGTATCATTTTTCATTCAGTGTCGGTTGAAGAAAATAAACTGACGCCTAAAGTAGCCCAGGAAATCCAATTTTTTCGAACAAAAAAAAATTGCGCCAAAGTATCAGCAACAACGTCAGTGTTTTACCTAATAACCGACACTAAATGAAGATAAAATTTGCACCAAAAGTTCCAATATGGGCGTGAGTTGTCTTAGCATAACCGACATTATAAGGGTGTGTGCCGTCCCCGCCAAAATAATTAGGGTAAAGGAATGTCCAATTGGACGTCAGTTTGTTACTATCAACCGACACTTCAGGTTTTAAGTGTCAGTTTTGTAGATAACCGATGTCGTTTATAAAATTCATAGACCCGCGATCACCCGAGTCTTCCCCTTTCTTTTGTTTCATCGTAAGAATTCAGAACCTGCTACTCGCCTAAAATCGCCGACGACGCCCCCGCCCCGACGTCTGCTGCTGGTGCGTCTGCTGCTCGCCACCGACGCCTCTACTGCTGTTGCTCTCCTCGCCGACCCCACTTCTGCTTCTCTCCTCACTGGCAGTCTGCTACTCCTCCTGGTCCTCCTCCTCCTGCTGTCGGTTGCCCTACTCTCCTCGCCGGTTGCCCGAAGGTACCTGCTCCCGCTCTTCTTCCTCTGCCCTCAAGCAGGTACCCTATTCCGCATGGGATTTCACCTCTTCTTCTTCCTCCTGTTCCCTCTCAGATGGTTGTTGGATTAAAGCAAGGCCACGACCGTGTGGACTGGCCACAGTCGTGGCTGTGTTGGCCTACCACGGCCGTGCTGGCCAGCACGGCCGTGGTAGGCCAACACAGCCACGGCCGTGGGCAGCCCACACGGTCGTGGCCTTACTTTTATCCATTTGGTAAGGAGGGAGTAGGAAGAAGAAGATACATTTGCAATTGAATACTAATGCTTGACCTAATTCTGTAAATTTTGATGAATGTTGAATTAAGATATTAAAACCCTAATACACATTTCACCATAATCTTGAATTAACTATATTGCTAAAATCTTGTGATCAATCTATGTAAGATATTAAAACCCTAATGTTAAATCTCTGATTTTGTAGTGATGTTTCACCCTAACATCTACATGAATCCCTATTGTATGATGTAAATTGATGATAATGCATGAGCTAGTTTGAAATTTTGAAATCAATTATGAATCTCTCTATCCCTAGGTCATACTAATTTATGTGTAATCTTTATCTCGATGATGAACATGCATGTACACTCAAAATGTTGAAATCAATGTTATAGAATGACAGCACATGTATTTGTTGGCCTAGAAACCCATCCAAGATTTACTCATTAGGTGTAAATCTTGGATAGTCCCCGGTTCGGGACTGTTCTTGAACACCTAATCTCACTTAGGATGTAAGTGTATAATGTGTATTTGGTTTTCAAGAAAATTCCAGTAGCATTTCCCCGTTTGTTCTCTAAGTACATCTGTACTTGGAGAACAGCACGGAAATGTTGCTGACATAGCTTCTATTATCGCACTAACAAACTCACTTAGGGTTGAGATCCCTAAGTTTTTAACCAAAACAACGTGCAATAATACCACCCGCAAGCGGATGGGTCTTATCGCAGTATAGTTGAGGATCGAATCCCAAGGGACAATGTTTTTAAGAATCTTTCTCTAGTCGAATCTAGTTAAATCAAGACTAATATTTAGAACAAGGTTGGTTGATTTTGAGTTTAATTAAACTAAATGCGAGGAAAGAAAAAGAGCAGGATTAAAGGTTGATTAAAGATTAATGATGGAAATCACTGGGATGGTCCCGAGTTTCACCACCACTACTCATGCAATCACATCCAATCATCAAACGTACAGGCAAGATATAACCATTCAAATAGAGCTGCTGCAGAACCCCCCATACGGGCGTCAGGTTCGCGTAAGCATCACCTTAGGTATCATATGTTTTGTCACCATCCGGATCACATACTTACGGCTCCGAAGATACAGAAATCCAAATGAAGTTGTGGGCCCCCTATACAGGCGTCAGGCACACAGAAGCGTCACCGTGGGCTAGATGGCTCGTCACCACATAGATCATACACTTACGACCTCAAGGAATCCCATTCTATTTCCAGTTTGGGAGTCAACCTCGTTAATCGACATTCAAAACCTACACATTGAAGTTCTCGCAACATAGGAAACGAACAAGATATATGCAAGCAGGTGATCAATCCATAAGCACTCATCGACGATTAACAACGAAATGAAAGATTATATACATGCTATGGAATGTTTAACGATGAGATATGAAAGCATGGGCAGCAGGGCTAGTCCCCGCACCCTAGCGAAAGTAAACTACTCGCTCATGGTGAGAGAAACAAGAATAACAAGAGAGAGAGAGAGAGAAGTTTCCACAATGAGCATGGTGAAGAAGATGATCACAGCTCAGTGGAGAAACAGTCTTCTACACAACATCGGAGTAGATCTGGACGAAGAGAGAAATACACCACGACAGACGGGGCAGATCTTCTCTCTCCACCCTCTTCTTCTTGTTGTTGTCCTTTCTCACAGTAGGAGGAGCAGCTCGTGGACGAGATGGAGGCGTAGAAGTGGCGTAGACGCAGCAGATCTGGACCCAAATCTAGATCAAGATCCAGATCTGAACAAGGTGTCTTGCAGATCTGAGTCTTCACTCCATATCTGGGTGAACAGGCCACAAAACCACCACGGGGGCAGGTTCTTAGCTATGGAGGTCATCTCCTTAGGCCCAGGACAGACCTGCAGCCTAACGGCATCCAGAGATGATGATCTGACTGATTGGAGTCGAGTTCTATTTATAGGCAGACTGGGCAACGACTTAGATTCGCGACCTTAGTAATTTTGCAGTAGGTCGCAGCCTTTTGAATGATGTGGCGGTCGTGGCTATTTGCACGGTCGTGGTCTGGAGAGGATGAGAGCAGGTCGATGCCGCAAGTCGATCGCGGTTGGTTAGAGGAGCATATCCAAGACCACGAGGGCAAGTCGCGGCTTTTCTAAATGATGTCGCGGTCGTGGTTACTTGGTAGCAGGTCGTGGCCTTTTTGCCGCGGTCGCGGTCTTTTTGCTCATGCCACGGTCGCAGCGTTTGAGCTGACGTGTCCGCGATCTTCAAGTGGTCGCGATCATGAAGAGAACACACCGCAGGCAGAACAAAGGCCATGGTCATGACAAAGATCGCGGTCGCGGCTAAGCGCATCGTGGTCGCGGGGTCTACTGGTCGCGGGTATTACCACGGTCGCAGCTTCTTGGATGCCTCGGTCAGGTGTCAGGTGTCGCGATCGTGGTTGTTGGCTTAATCGTGAGTGTATGGTTTATCGTGGTTTGCATGGAACGAGATGGATCAGCAAAGGGAGAGAAGAGAAAAGGAGGCCACAATCTGTTGGTGGGCCGAGAGAGGTCTTGGCCCAAGCTCCCAAATTTGACATGCACAAGAGTGCAAAAATTTAATAAAAATAGGAGTAAAATCAATTAAGCCAAAATGAGTTGCATATAAGAAGATAAGGCCAATAAATGCACGAATGCAACCAAAACTTGGCTAAATGAGATGATTGAACTACGATGAATATGCATTCATCAAAATACCCCAAACTTAAACGTTGCTCGTCCTCGAGTAACACAAAATCTAAAACACTCGCCGGATGAATACTTTCAACTCATGTGATTGCTTCATCTTCACATCACGATTGTTTCTTTTCTGCTCAGTATGACTAAGTGTCTCAACATCCTGAGATCATAGAACACATTTTACCATATCTTTGTTCCCGAGTTCGCTTCCCAATATCACTTCCTCTCTACTTTTTCCAAAATCAAGCATGTCAAAGAGTTTTGTAAGAGTCCAGAGATACCCGCAGAACCACAAGTGTGCACCTGATCTGACACTGGTGTTTTTAGGATCAGGGAGGCATTCATTGTGCCTGTAGGTGGAAAAAGGAGTGAAGGTGGTATGGAAGGAAGAAATAAATCTCTCCTCTATTCGACTCGAGATTGCATTTCTTTTTGTGTGTGCTTTGGCATCTTTTCTTGGTGATACGCCCCTATTTCGTAGTGAGGGGTATGGAAGAAGCATAAAGAGAGATAGAGTGTGCCACCCCGAACTTAGGGTATGACACTATATTGGCTATTTTTGTTTGTTTTTGATGAACGAAGGGGTAAGAAGATGATGGAAGAAGTGTAGAAGAGAGTTCAGATCAGAGTGCAACTTGATTTACAATTTAGTGCACTGGGTCGTTCTCCTTATCATACTCTGCTCAAATAATGACTTGATGAGGATCCGATGGAGATTCCATGCTTTTGTTCCACAAGTCAGATAGGAAGCACAACGTGTTTGATCCCTCTCAGTTCGACAGATACTTGTCATATATACTGATCATGATGTTAGGATTCATAAGCTTCACACGGTGATTTCTGATCATTGGCTAGTTTCAGAAATTGTTCTTCTTGAGGCTTCGTTTTGAATAAGGAGGGTATAATGATTCAAAATTGCATGGGAAAACAGGATAGCCAGCTAGGTAATGGCTTTTATTGAAACAAAAGCGTCAAAACCTCATCAAGCTTCTATACAAACTGCTATGAAAAGTTTTTGAAAATTTTGAAAATTTTTTGAAAAATTTGCTCAAAATTGCAACAAAGTTTCAACGATGAAATATTAAGTCTGAGATGGATAGGAGAGGGTGGAAAGTAAAGTACGTACCACCCACCCTCCACCCCAAACTTAGAAATTTTCTCGTCCTGAGAAAACTCTAAATCCGAGACGGAGGGGTAAACTTGTGCCGGTTGGTCCACCAGATGTCGTTGCATTCCTTTCGGCGACGCGTCATCCATCTGAAATCTCAAAAATAGAAACTATTAGAACTTAAGACTGCATCTTGTGATGCATTGTCTACCAGGTGCAAAATTTTTTAAAAACAAAACTAAAAGTAAAAGCTAAGTTAAAGATCGGGTTGCCTCCCAACAAGCGCCTTTTTTTTACGTCGATGGCTCGACGTGATTTCTTTAGTTTACGGGAAGATATGTCGGTTTGGATAGATTCACCAATTCATTAGTGCTGGTATCGACTGTGGTGAAATATCTCTTCAAGCGTTGTCCATTTGCCACAAAATCTCCTGACTTCACACTCCATAAGGTAAATGCACCGTGTGGATAGGTGCTTTTGACAATGTATGGCCCCGACCATCGAGAATGGAGTTTTCCTGGGAATAACTCCAGTCTTGATTTGAATAGCAGAACTTGGTCTCCTACTTGAATGTCCTTCCTTTTCAGATGGCCATCATGCCAATGTTTCGTGCGTTCCTTGTAGATTCGTGCATTCTCATAAGCTATCATTCGGAGTTCATCCAACTCTTGAAGTTGTACAATCCTAGCTTTTCCTGCTTTCTTCATGTCAAAATTTAGATGTTTGATTGCCCACCATGCTTTATGTTCCAGTTCCATAGGAAAGTGACATGATTTTCCATAGATAAGTCTGAAGGGTGTTGTTCCAAGAGGAGTTTTGAATGTGGTTCGGTAGGCCCATAAAGCATCATTGATTTTCACTGACCAATCCTTTTAGTTGTGTCCTACTGTCTTTTCCAGGATAGCTTTGAGTTGATGGTTCGAAACCTCTACCTACCCACTTGTTTGTGGGTGGTAGGGGGAAGCTACCTTGTGCGTTACACCATATTTTCTCAACAAATCTTCAAAGCTTCTTTCCAGAAAATGAGAACCTCCATCGGAGATCACAGTGCGTGGAACTCCAAAATGGGGAAAGATAATATCTTTGAACATTTTGATGACGGGTTTTGAATCACTAGTTACAGTCGGTATGGCCTCTACCCATTTAGAGACATAATCCATGTGAGGATGGGAATGGACCCATGTAGTCCACTCCCCAAACATCAAAAATCTCAACTTCTTGCCACAACTTAAGTGGCATCTCATCTCTTTTCGTAATGTTTCCCATTCTCTGACACTTTTCGCATGACAACACAAAGTTATAAGCATCTCTGGATATGGTTGGCCAAAAGAAATCACATTGCAAAACCTTCAAAGAAGTTTTCTTTGCACTCATATGGCCTCCGAATGGGCCTGCATGGCACTACTCTAAAATAAGTCGGGCTTCTTCCTCAGCGATACAATGTATGTAGAGACCATCAGCACAGAGCTTGAAGAGGTATGGTTCATCCTAGTGATATTGCCTCACATCATGCATGAATTTCTTTAGAGCATTGCTAGTACACTCAGGGTGGATGACACCAGTGGCAAGGTAGTTCACATAGTCCGAGTACCAAGGAGTAGCTTCTGAGACTTTCATAAGCTGGTCTTCTGGAAGAGAGTCGTTAATTCATATCTTCTCAGTTTCTAGAGTGTGGATACGACTTAAGTGGTCTTCTACAACATTTTTTGTGCCTCTTTTATCTCTAATCTCAAGATCAAATTCTTACAATAGGAGAATCCATCTTATTAGCCTTGGTTTTGCATCTTTCTTTTTTAGAAGATAATGAATTGCAGCGTGATCGGTGTAGACAATCACCTTTGAACCAATAAGGTAGGATCTAAATTTATCGAAAGCATATACGACTGCTAGGAGTTCCTTCTTAGTAGTTGCATAGTTCCTTTGAGCTTCGTCAAGGGTCTTCGATGCATAATAGATGACATGATGTTTCTTCTCTATACATTGGCCTAGGACGGCACCCACATCGTAATCATTGGCATCACACATAATTTCAAATGGGTGTTCCCAATCTGGAGCTTATATGATGGGCATTGTTGTAAGTGCATGCTTTAGGTTGTTAAAACTCTTGATACATTCTCCACCAAAATGGAAATCAGCGTCCTTCAGCAACAAGTTTGTCATGGTTTTGGTTATCTTGGAGAAGTCCTTGATAAACCTTCAATAGAAGCCCGCATGACCAAGGAATGTGCAGACTTCTCTTACATTGGTTGGGATAGTGAGTTTAGAAATAACTTCGATCTTTGCTTTGTCAACTTCGATTCCTCGATTACTGATCATATGGCTGAGGACAATACCTTCTTTTACCATAAAGTGACATTTCTCCCAATTAAGCACTAGACGTGTTTCTTCGCATCGTTTGAGGACAAGGGAGAGGTGCCTTAGGCATGAATCATATGAATCTCCATATACAGAGAAATCATCCATAAAAACTTCCATAATAGTTTCAGTTAGCCCGGAAAATATGGCTGCCATGCAACGTTGGAAGGTTGCAGGCGCATTACAGAGTTCGGATGGCATCCTTCTAAAGGCGTATGTTCCAAAGGGGCAGGTAAACGTAGTTTTCTCTTGGTCATCTGGATGTATAGGAATTTGATAAAATCCAGAGTAACCATTGAGATAGCAAAAGTATTCTTGGTGAGATAATCGCTCTAAGACTTGATCTAGGAAAGGCATCGGGAAATGGTCCTTGCGTGTGGCCTTGTTTAACTTCTTGTAGTTGATGCACATCCTCCACCCGGTGACTGTTCGAGTGGGGATGAGTTCATTATTTTCATTCCGTATCACAGTAGTGCCACCTTTCTTTAGAACGACATGCACAGGACTCACCCACGGTGAGTCAGATATCAGATAGATGATTCCGGTAGTGAGCAACT
Source organism: Alisma plantago-aquatica (assembly GCA_963693085.1). NCBI lineage: Eukaryota > Viridiplantae > Streptophyta > Magnoliopsida > Alismatales > Alismataceae > Alisma > Alisma plantago-aquatica. Next base: position 52,704,207 of record OY856411.1, read on the forward strand.
TGATAACTTCGCGTAGGACTACTTCCTTCATATTAGGATTCAACTTATGATGATGCTCAACAGTCGGCTTGTGGTCTTGCACCATAGGGATTTTGTGCAGGCAAAGCGCTTGACTAACCCCGGTGAGATCGCTCATCTTATAGCCGATACCTTTCTTTCTTTCCTTTAATTCTTTCAGGAGTTTATCTTCTTGTTCGGTCATTAGATCAGAGTTTATAATAACTGGACAAACCTTGAGATCATCCAAAAACACATATTTAAGTCCCTCGGACAGGGGCTTCATTTCAGGGGCTTCTGACTTCTCGCATGGTTCTTCGGTTACATTCGCAGCCTTGAGTTCCTCGACCCTAGCTTCAGGATCTCCTTCTATAGAGTCGAGGTGAAGGATACAATCCTTAACTTGTTCGCTGATGGAATCATCAGCAGATGGGTTAGTTAGATCCGTTTCTAAAGGATCGTCTTGTTCATACTCCTCTTATGTGAGGAGTGACATTTGCTCAATGCAATCAATCAAATAGACTTCTTCCTGCATGCTCGGTCTTCGCATGCTTTCAAAAACTTTAAACTCGAGGGTTTCTTTCCCTAGTCTGGGCAACAAGGTCCCTGCTTCAACGTCAATCAAAGCCCTTACAGTGGTGAGGAACGGACGGCCAAAGATGAGAGGGTATCTGGCGTCTTCCTTTATGTCCATGATGAAAAAGTCACATGGGACATAACAATCTTTTCCAACCTTGACAGGGACATCTTCAATGATTCCCAAAGGAAGAGTCATAGATTTATCTACAAGTTGTATGGTCATTCCAGTTGGGAGAAGTTCTGCAAACCCTAGCCTCTTTCAAAGGCTAAGTGGCATTATAGAGATGCTAGCACCGAGATCGGCTAATTCCCTTCTTACATGAAGAGTCACCGATATGGCATGAAATCCCAAAGAATCCCATATCTTTCTGTTTCTTGGGCATCTTGCTCTGGATGATATCGAAAGTGGTTGTTGCTAGCTTAACAGTCTCGTATTATTCAGTTATGTACTTCCTTGTGAGGAGAGACTTTAAGTACTTAGTCCAGGATGGTATCTCGGCCAACACATCTAGAAAGGGTATATCTACATGAAGCTTCTTCATAGCTTCTTTAAACTTGTTGAATCGAGTATCGAGCTTTGTCTTCTTCAAACGAGCTGGGAAGGGAGGACGGGGCTTGTATACTGGTACATCCAGCTTAGGTGTGTCTTCTGCCTCTGCAGCCAATGGTTCCTCCAATATTGCTTTGTCTGTCTTATCAATGGTTGGTTGTTCCTTCAGTTGAGACTCAGGTATTGTAGAGTCTTGGACATTCACAACGTCATCATCGTTTGTTGCCACTATTGGTATCTTAGTAGGGGGTCAGAATAGTCTTTTCTAGACCTGGTGGTGACAACCTTCAATTTCTTAGGATGTTTAGGATTGGTTTTGTTGGCTAAATGGACATCTGTAAATCCCTTTGTTTTGATAATGACAAACATTTCATTCTTGTTAATCTAACATGCTACTTGAGTGTGCAGGAACAAGGTGGATGACAAAGTACTAGGGAAATCCATATGCTTACATGTTTATATTTTCATGAAATGTAATCGCTTTGTAAAAACTTGTACAAATATATAATGTACAAGTACTTAGATTTCATGTAAATCAAGCGTTAGATTCTCCCTAGCTAAACACCACATTTAGATAGGTCATCCCCTTCAATAGTGTCACATATGCACACTCATACACACACTTAGTGCTTTAATTGAAAAATTGAAACAGGGTCAACCTCGGTCGACAAACTCCTCGACCGAGACACTTTCGGTCAACAATCTTCTCGACCGAGAAAGACCCAAGTAGCCGTTAGACACAGCTGACAAGGTGGTTGGCAGTTGGGGATAAACGTTGCATACACTTGTTCCAGAGAGCCTGTCGGTCGACAAGAGTTCGACCGAGTAGGTGTCTCGGTCGACCATTCCTCGACCGAGATGGACTCTGACAGTAACTGCAGAGTAAATTAATTAGTTGTTGCTAAAGCAACAAACTTGTACCTAACGGCTAGTTAAGCACTTAGAAACCCCTAGAAGGTGTCTAGAACGTCCTTAAGCATCCATAGGCCATTCCTATAAATAGGACAAGCCATAGGACACTCAAACACACTTGTTACACTTGAGAAATCCTTAAGCATACTTTGAGCAATCTGTTTGTGAGCAATTTGAGCATCGTGACAATTGGCTACTTCCTTCCTTAGCTCAAAATTTGTGTCCTATAGGCTAGCATCTCCTATCCACTGCAATTACAATTCCATACACTTTGGTTAGGAGATCTACACGCTTGATCTAGGCAAATCAAGCCTTGGGCTATAAAAGGATAAGTTGTAATTTCCTTTTTCCTTTCTTGTTCTCTATTATTGTTTGTACTCTCCTTGCTACTCCTAGGTTGGAGGCTGCGGATTGGAGAGGGTGGAGATCTTCTTGGTGAAGAAGGAGACCTTGAGCTACTTCAAGAAGGCTGGTGCAACGGGAGGTTACTTCTAGAGAGGAAGGCTACTTCAAGGGGGAGCTTGGAATTACTTCAAGAATTCTACCTCAAGTTGGTGCATCTACTTCAAGTGAAGGTTGTTCAAGGAGTGTAAGGAAAGTATTGTATTTTGTATAAATCCTTGAGAAGGTAATAAAATAAATACTTTCAAAATCCCAGTTGGGTAAGCAACCGTGTAGTGGACTGACAATCTTAGTATTTTCTAAGATTGGAACCACTCTAAACACTTGTCTCCTTCTTCCAATTTCAATTGTGGTTGTTTGAGTTCAATAATTGTTAAAATCTTTTTAAAACTCTATTCACCCCCCCTCTAGTGTTTTTCAATTGGTATCAGAGCAGGCTTCAAGGAACCCTAACCAGGTCTTGAAGAATGGAGGGTAATGGTGATTACAATCGCAACAAAAGGTGCAGCTTGGACGAATCTACAACATGTTGCAATTGGTGCTTAGGAACAAGCCACACAACAACTAGCTGCCCATGGAGATCAAAGAAGGAAGATGAACACAAGGATTGTCTTATTGCTACAACTAGTGAAGAAGAAGAAGAGGTAAGTCTTTTTGATTTATCTAAAGAAGAACTAGTTGCTAGTCTTGAAGAGACACATAATAAATATGTTGAGTGCAAGAAGAAACTAAAGAAATCTAATAAAGCAAATGATGAATTACATGCTAAGCTTCTTGCTATTACATCTGAAAATGAAGATCTTAAAAAGATCATTGAAGATCATGATATTAAGATAAAATCTATAGAGGCAAATTGCAATCTACTTTCTTTAGAAAAGATTAATTTGCAAACTCAAGTAAATGATCTTCAAAAACAACCCATCTTATGCACCCATCTAGATTATGATTCTATTGTCAAAGAAAGAAATTCGTCGTTATCTAACCTAGATCAAGCAAAACTAGATATCAAGAAGAGAATGGATGAGATTGCCAAGTTACAACAAAAAGTTAGTAGTTTAAATAATAATGGCATTCTTGATCAAATCTTAGATAATCCCTACCATCAAATTGGGAGAAGAGGACTAGGTTACAAGCCTAAGGGGAAATCCTATCAACAACCTAGTTGGAGAAAGACACAAGCTCATCAATCCATATATGTACCTAAAGGAACATCTTCACCCAAGAACAACTCAGAACACAACCATAGAAAAAGATATGAGGTTGACTCGATATGTTGTCATTATTGTTTGCGCCTTAGTCACTATTCCTTTTCTTGTCCTTACAAGAGAAAGGATGTCGAGTTAGTTTGGGTTCCAAAACCTCCAAACTAAATGAACGGAATTAAGTTGAGATATGACCAAGGACCTTAGTTGCATATTTCTATGTCTATCTCAACTCAACATAATGGGATAATAAATTAATTTAAGTATCTAAACATTTAACTTGCATAATCGTGTTTTACTTGGAAGCAATCAACAGTTCCAGAAATCTTGTCGGTCGAGAGACTGTCGACCGAGAGAACCATCGGTCGAGAAATTGTCGACCGATCAGGCCACTGATTGCCAGTCTGAAATAAATCTGCTGAATATATTTTTGATTGGTTAAATTGCTATCTACCTGCTGTTAATAAATGTTTGTACATGCAAAACAAAGTATACATTATGTAAATCATCTTTGAAAACTTACATGAGATTTAGTTTATTCTCTAAATAATTATGGATCATATGATTCAAGTCAAATTACTGCCTTCATGGTCTGTTCTAAGTATTCTTTGATTCATTCATATAGAAATCATATATTGAATTTCATTACATCATTGATATATCTTCATCATGTCATTATTCAACATTCTATAGATAACGTTGATGCTTTTTGTATGAATAATGAGTGCATTCTTGATGATACATAGGCAAGCAAAATGATTTGTTGGTAATATGCCATTTTAATGCTTGCAACATATAAGAATTTTATGAGGACACAAAAAGAAGTGAAATTTGATATTCTTGTAACTCCAGCAAAGCTTACATTTTAAGAAAAATCAAGGACAAATGTTTTCATAATAAGTATTATTTAAATACTTCAAATTGATATCTAATCAAATTACATGCAGATATTATATATGAATATTCAATTTGGAAATCTGCAAACTCGCCTCTTGGTTAAAATAAAATTTGATCAAGGGGCGCTATGGTCGTAGTCAAAGTCGACCTAAAATAAGTTTGACACAATACTTATTTGAATATTATTGTGATTAAAAGAACCATAAATTTATTGTCCAAATATTGGTAATAATATTCACAATATTACTCCCTTAGAAAATATATATATGCTCTACAAATTTAGTCTATCATTTGCTTAAAAAAAAAAATTCATACCCAGAAAGTTTGTCGGTCGACGAATTCTTCGACCGAGAATCTCTCGGTCAGCCTATCTCTTTTGACCGACAGACCTCAGACAAAAGTAACATCGGACACACTTCCGGTCGACAATTGCTCGACCGAGCCGATGTCGGTCGACAATTGTTCGACCGAGAATCGACCGTTGGGATATGACCGTTGGAATCTGACCGTTTATAACCGTTGCAAATCTAACCATTGTTACACACTCTTATATTCTTGCTTCCATAGCTTCTCTCTAGTGCATTCTTGTGCAACTCTTTAGTCTCTTCATCCCCAAAACTCTCTTGCTTCTTCTTCACCTTAAAACAAAGCAATGGCATCATCCTCTACACATGGAAAGAAGAAAGTTGCTAGGAAGAAAGGAAGGGAGGTTACTCCACCATTGACAATCATCAACGACATTCCCTTCATCGACGGAGATGCTGGTGATCACTATCTGAGGCTCTCCTCCAAAGCTCCTCTTCCACGACGGCCAGTTGAAGTGATGGACTTCCTCAACATCGTCGACCTGGAGGATCTTTTTGAGGTGCAAAACTTGAAAGAATTTCTTAACCCTTCTTTCCCCTCCTACTCTTCAAAAGTAGTAAATGAGTTCTATGCTAACCTCCTCTCCCATTCTGAAAATGAAACCACCTTCTTCTATTCTATGGTCAATGGGCATAGCTTTAGATTTACTGAAGAGGATATTCTTGACATGCTAAATATTGAACTAGATGAATATCAAGACACCCTTGACCTTACCACTGGAAACCCACTTAATACATTTTCCCAAGGTGACCATACCATCAGTCTTAGTGACATCAAAAGAACCATTTTTCAATCCAATACAACCTGTCACGAAGATAGGGGCACATACTATGCTATCAATCTCAAACCTACAGCTAGGATTGTCAACCTTATTGTTTCAGCAAACATACATCCTAGAGCAAATAAGTCTGAAGTTCCTATTTTTTGCATGTGTCTAATCTATGTCATTATCCAACGTATTCCCACAAATTTTATCTGCATCATTCTTAAGAACATGCTTGAGTTTTCTGGCAATCCCCCATATGCTGATTTTGTATGCCAAATTACTCAACACTTTCTTAAGACACAAATTGAGGATATGGGATACACATTGGAAAGAAGACCACAAAAAATAAGAAAAAACACAGTAGAGAAAATGGGTATTGATTTTGGTCACAAGAGGGCTAGGACGGAAGGTGAGACATCTACCCAAGATATACCACCACCACCTCCTCCAACCAACCTACCCTATGATCCCATCCAAAACACCCTAACCTATGTTGCTGGGTCACAATATCATCTTAGTAAACAACTAGATTATAACCATCATGACATGACTTATCTACACCAAAGAATGCAAACCCTTTCTCCAAACCAACCAGATGAATATCCTTATTCTTTAAATCCTGGCATGCTCAATCCATATAATCCATCTTACAACTACTATCAACCTCCTCCTCCACCATCTACAGATCTCACACATACTCAGTTTTCATCAATGCAACTACAAGATATTGCTGCTCATTTCCGATTTGATCGTGTTCCTACACTCTTGGAGGCGTATGCCTTAACCAAGAGAGGTGCTCTGGAGTGGCAAACTTTGGTCCAGTATTATGGAGCTGAGCCTTTTCTTGGGAAAGACCCTGATGTTGATGTAATTCTTAAGTCTTTCCAGTAAGATTTGGAGTTGTATTAGTTGTAATGAAATCTTTGCATAAATTGTAATAAAAGGGTTATCTCTACATGATTTGGTTATCTTTCCATGATTGTAACAATTCTTTGTTTGTAATGAAATTGGTTATCTTTACTTCTTATTATGGATACTCTTCAAAAGCATATGTGTCATCTTATGATATGTTTCTTCTATGGAATCATTTGAATATGGCTTAAAAGACTATTATAGTAGAGCATACAAAATCAGGGGAGTAATACATAAAAATATATCAAAAAGAATGAATTTTTTTTGCAAATACCTAAAATTTAAAGTTGTGGCTAAATTGACCATCTATTGCAAAGCATTCATACCTTAATTTGGGATATCTATCTAAGGGGAAGCATAGTATAAAATTAAGGGGGAGTAGTAATATCAAATATTCAACTTGGATATATTTTGGAAATGACAAAGGGGGAGAAAAGAATATAAATAAAAAATATAAATGAGTTTCATAACATCTCGGCCAGCACTCACCTGCAAAACAAAAACAGCTATAAAAGGTAATCTTAAGGTATGAAAATCATATGTTTTATATTTCATTCATTTATATTTTGGAAATGTTTGTCATCTTCAAAAAGGGGGAGATTGTTGGCTAAATGGACATCTGTAAATCCCTTTGTTTTGATAATGACAAACATTTCATTCTTGTTAATCTAACGTGCTACTTGAGTGTGCAGGAACAAGGTGGATGACAAAGTACTAGGGAAATCCATATGCTTACATGTTTATATTTTCATGAAATGTAATCGCTTTGTAAAAACTTGTACAAATATATAATGTACAAGTACTTAGATTTCATGTAAATCAAGCGTTAGATTCTCCCTAGCTAAACACCACATTTAGATAGGTCATCCCCTTCAATAGTGTCACATATGCACACTCATACACACACTTAGTGCTGTAATTGAAAAATTGAAACAGGGTCAACCTCGGTCGACAAACTCCTCAACCGAGACACTCTCGGTCGACAATCTTCTCGACCGAGAAAGACCCAAGTAGCCATTAGACACAGCTGACAAGGTGGTTGGTAGTTGGGGATAAACGTTGCATACACTTGTTCCAGAGAGCCTGTCAGTCGACAAGAGTTCGACCGAGTAGGTGTCTCGGTCGACCATTCCTCGACTGAGATGGACTCTGACAGCAACTGCAGAGTAAATTAATTAGTCGTTGCTAGAGCAACAAACTTGTACCTAACGGCTAGTTAAGCACTTAGAAACCCCTAGAAGGTGTCTAGAACGTCCTTAAGCATCCATAGGCCATTCCTATAAATAATACAAGCCATAGGACACTCAAACACACTTGTTACACTTGAGAAATCCTTAAGCATACTTTGAGCAATCTGTTTGTGAGCAATTTGAGCATTGTGACAATTGGCTACTTCCTTCCTTAGCTCAAAATTCGTGTCCTATAGGCTAGCATCTCCTATCCACTGCAATTACAATTCCATACACTTTGGTTAGGAGATCTACACGCTTGATCTAGGCAAATCAAGCCTTGGGCTATAAAAGGATAAGTTGTAATTTCCTTTTTCCTTTCTTGTTCTCTATTATTGTTTGTACTCTCCTTGCTACTCCTAGGTTGGAGGCTGCGGATTGGAGAGGGTGGAGATCTTCTTGGTGAAGAAGGAGACCTTGAGCTACTTCAAGAAGGCTGGTGCAACGGGAGGTTACTTCTAGAGAGGAAGGCTACTTCAAGGGGGAGCTTGGAGTTACTTCAAGAAGTCTACCTCAAGTTGGTGCATCTACTTCAAGTGAAGGTTGTTCAAGGGGTGTAAGGAAAGTATTGTATTTTGTATAAATCCTTGAGAAGGTAATAAAATAAATACTTTCAAAATCCCAGTTGGGTAAGCAACCGGGTAGTGGACTGACAATCTTAGTATTTGCTAAGATTGGAACCACTCTAAACACTTGTCTCCTTCTCCCAATTTCAATTGTGGTTGTTTGAGTTCAATAATTGTTAAAATCTTTTTAAAACTTGATTCACCCCCCCCCTCTAGTGTTTTTCTGTTTTTGGGTTGTCAAGCAAAGACTCCAGCAGGTGGCTTCATGCTAGCCGCAAGTTGAGCTAGTTGAGATTCAATAGCCTTCTGGTGGGCTTGCTGGTTAGCTATCATAGTCTGTTGCGACTGTAGCATCTTCTCAATAGTTGACATTTTTTCATCAGGAGAGATGGGACCGGCTTGTTGCCCTTGTTGTTGTTGTTGATAGGGGACTTGGTTGGGGTTTTGAAACTGAGAATTGTTCTGATAATTGTTGTAGTTTCTGTTCTGGAAGTTACCTCTGAAGTTCCCTTGATTCCCAAAATTTTGTTGTTGGTTATACTGGAATCCTGGCGGGCCTCATTGTTGAGTATTTGAACCAAGTTGTCGCGAGTTCTCTGCTCCAGAAGGATTTCCATATTGAAAACCTGGATGGTTCCTATTCTGATTCGGATTATAGTACCCTTGACCAGGGATAGTGTTGACAACATTCAGATTTTCCATTTGACCATTATCTCCTTGTGCACATGTATTGCTCAAAACAACATCATAGAGAATGTTACAGGCTAGAGTAGAATGATCAGTTCCTTTGCATGCTTCACAGAAGAGTGAAGCTGACTTAACTTGTTCTTGTTGTCGAGGGGGTGAGTGTCTTCTTTCATAAGATGCGAGAGACGATTCTAGATGGTCTTGCTTTGCAACTAGGAGTTTTAGAGACTCAATGATAGACTTATACTCAGGTGTTGCTTCGGCCATAGCTACCTTCAACACTCCTTTGCCAACAGGTCTACCCCAGTTGGCTTGGTTTTCAGCTCCAAGGGTGACAACCTTCCATGCTCTATCATAACTCTGACACATGAAGTTTCCTCCAAACGAGGAATCCAAAAACCTCTTGATATCATCATCCACACCTCTATAAAAGATTTCAATGAGTTGATTCTTTGGAATGCCATGATGTGGACACTTGCGTAGAAGCTCTTTGTATCTTTCCCATGCTTCAGCTAGGGATTCTCTAGGGACCTGGGTGAATTGCGTTATTCGGCCCCTGATTTCATAGGTGAGAGAAGGTGGATAAAATTTTTCTAGGAAGATATTTTGAAGTTGTTCCCAAGTGGTGATGGGTTCACATTGCAAGGAGTTATACCAACTCATTGCTCTATCATCAAGATAGTATTTGAAGAGACGGAGTCTGATGGCATCATTGGTGACTCAATTTTGCTTTGTCATGGCACACAGATCTATAAACCTCAGAAGATGTTCTTGACTATCTTCTCCTTGCATACCATAGAAAGGACTATTTTGAAGCAACGTAACCCAATGTGCTCTTATCTCAAAATTCGGAGCGTTGATGGGAGGAGGTTGCACTGGGTGATGAACGTCAGTAGCTGTAGGGATTGAGAACTCCCTAAGGTCTTTTTGTAACTCTGCTTGTTGAGCTGCTTCTTAGGCTGCTTGGATTTCTTCTTGAACTGTGGCTCGGGCTTCTTGCATAAGCCTATCTCTTTGTGCATTAAGGGCTTGCGCTACCCTTCGAGCAATTTCCTCCTCTTGAGCCATTCTTGCTTGGTTCTCTCTGTACTGACGGAAAAATGTTCTGTCTATCTCAGGGTCAAAGCTAGCAGGAAGTCCGGGACTGTCTGAGCGGCGCATACACTAGACTTTGTGGGTACCTAGGATGAAAAGATCTTTTGCTGGTGAGATGGACGGAGAAGAACCGAATTTAAGTTTATATGATCGGTAGTATCAAAAGTAAAAGAGAAACCTAAATTAGTCTCAAAAGAACTAGATTTAACTAGACGATTCCATTGTCCCTGGCAACGATGCCAGAATTTGACGTGGCTTCTATTATCGCACTAACAAACTCACTTAGGTTTGAAATCCCTAAGTTTTTAACCAAAACAACGTGCAATAATACCACCTGCAACAGGACGGGTCTTATCGCAGTATAGTTGAGGATTGAATCCCAAGGGACAACATTTTTAAGAATCTTTCTCTAGTCGAATCTAGTTGAATCAAGACTAATATTTAGAACAAGGTTGGTTGATTTTGAGTTTAATTAAACTAAATGCGAGGAAAGTAAAAGAGCAGGATTAAAGGTTGATTAAATATTAATGATGGAAATCACTGGGATGGTCCCGGTTTCACCACCACTACTCATGCAATCACATCCAATCATCAAACGTCCAGGCAAGATATAACCATTCAAATAGAGCTGCTACAGAACCCCCCATATAGGCGTCAGGTTTGCGTAAGCATCACCTTAGGTATCAGATGTCTCGTCACCATCCAGATCACATACTTACGGCTCCGGAGATACAAAAATCCAAATGAAGTTGTGGGCCCCCTATACAGGCGTCAGGCACACAGAAGTGTCACTGTGGGCTAGATGGCTCGTCACCACACAAATCATACACTTATGACCTCAAGGAATCCCATTCTATTTCTAGTTTGGGAGTCAACTCGACATTCAAAACCTACGCATTGAAGTTCTCGCAACATAGGAAACGAACAAGATATATGCAAGTAGGTGATCAATCCACAAACACTCATCGACGATTAACAATGAAATAAAAGATTATATACATGCCATGGAATGTTTAACGATGAGATATGAAAGCATGGGAAGCGGGGCTAGTCCCCGCACCCCAGCGAAAGTAAACTACTCGCTCATGGTGAGAGAAACAAGAATAAAAAGAGAGAGAGAAGATTCCACAATGAGCATGGTGAAGAAGATGATCACAGCTCGGTGGAGAAATGGTCTTCTACACAACGTCGGAGTAGATATGGATGAAGAGAAAAATACACCAAGACAGACGGGGTAGATCTTCTCTCTCCACCTTCTTCTTCTTCTTGTTGTCCTTGCTCATAGCAGGAGGAGCAGCTTGTGGACGAGATGGTGGCGTAGAAGTGGAGTAGACGTAGTAGATCTAGACCCAGATCTAGATCTAGATCCGGATCTAAACTACGTGGCTTGCAGATCTGAGTCTTTACTCCAGATCTGGGTGAGCAGGCCGCAAAACCCCCACGGGGGCAGGTTCTTGGCTATGTAGGTCGTCTCCTTAGGCCCATGACAGACCTGTAGCCTAACGACGTCCAGAGATGATGATCTGACTGATTGGAATCGAGTTCTATTTATAGGCAGACTGGGCACCGACTTAGATTTGCGACCTTAGTAATTCTGCAGCAGGTTGCGGCCTTTTGAATGATGTCGCGGTTGTGGCTATTTCCATAGTCACGACTTTTTGTACGGTCGCGGTCTGGAGAGGATGAGAGCAGGTCGACGCCGCAGGTTGATCGCGGTTGGTTGGGGGATTACAGCCAAGACCACGGGGGCAGGTCACAACTTTTCTAAATGATGTCGCGGTCGTGGTTACTTGGCAGTAGGTCGCTGCCTTTTTGCCGCGGTCACGGTCTTTTTTCTCATGCCACGGTCACGACATTCTAGCTCACGTGTCCGCGATCTTCAAGTGGTTGCGATCATGAAGAGAAAACACCGCGGGCAGAACAAAGGCCACGGTCCCGGCAAAGATCGCGGTCGCGGGTATTACCACGGTCGCGGCTTCTTGGACGCCGTGGTCAGGTGTCAGGGGTCGCGATCGTGGTTGTTGCCTTAATCCCGAGTGTATGGTTAATCGCGGTTTGCAGGGAAAGAGATGGATCAGCAAAGGGAGAGAAGAGAAAAGGAGGTCACGAACTGTTGGTGGGCCGAGAGAGGTCTGGGCCCAAGCTCCCAAATTTGACCTGCACAAGAGTGCAAAAATTTAATAAAAATAGGAGTAAAATCAATTAAGCCAAAATGAGTTGCATATAAGAAGATAAGGCCAATAAATGCATGAATGCAACCAAAACATGGCTAAACGAGATGATTGAACTACGATGAATATGCATTCATCAGCTGCCAAAATTTTCTTGAAAACCCAATTCACATTATACACTTACTAGTTAGATTAGGTGTTCAAGAATGGGATAGGTGGTACACATTTATTATATATAAGAATGACAACACATGTATTTGTTGGCCTAGAAACTCGTCCAAGATTTACTCATTAGGAGTAAATCTTGGATAGTCCCCGGTTTGGGACTGTTCTTGAACACCTAATCTCACTTAGGATGTAAGTGTATAATGTGTATTGGGTTTTCAAGAAAATTTCAGAAACATTTCCCTGATTGTTCTCTAAGTACATATGTACTTGGAGAACCACGGGGAAATGCTGCCGAAATTTTCTTGAAAACCCAATACACATTATACACTTACTAGTGAGATTAGGTGTTCAAGAATTGGATAGGTGGTACACATTTATTATATATAAGAATGACAACACATGTATTTGTTGGCCTAAAGTTTTAACCATGCGAAAACTCTAATCTGTTAACCCTAGACCCTAATCTTGTTGTAATATATACTTGTTTTCTCTTTGATCATAGAATGGATAGATCATGTATGTCCATTCACAATCACTGCACCCCAGAGTTTATATCTGGTCTTGACCAGTTTATTAGATTTTCCGAGGAACATAGGAAACAACCTGGAGATAGTTTCTACTGTCCATGTAGGCATTGCAGTAACAACTTGAAAGTCAGCACTGGTGACAAAATCAGAAGTCATGTCATGTGCAAGAGGATTATACAAGGCTATATAGAATGGCACTGGCATGGAGATATTTCAAACTAAAAACCAGTGGATTTTGATAGTAGTGCTTGTCGGGAAGAAGACATTGCCTCCGATGACGTAGATGTGAATGAACCAGTTCCAGTAGACATCGTTGATGCGATGCTGGATAGTTGTGGGGTAGAGCACACCGATCCACCTCCCATTTTTAGAAACATTGTGCATGATGATGAGATATCATTATACACATGTTGTACTAAGTTTATAAAGCTTAGCGCTGTGTTGAGATTGTATAAGCTGAAAGCTAACAATAGATGGAGCGACAAAAGCTTCACGTCATTATTGTCTTTGTTGAAAGAAATGCTTCCTGAAGGAAACGAGCTGCCAATCTCAACATACTAAGTAAAGAAATTGTTGTGCCCAATGGGAATGGATGCCAAGAAGATACATGCATGCCCGAATGATTGTGTATTATTTCAAAAGGACTATGTGGATTTGAAAGATTGTCAAAAATGTGGTGCGTCACTGTATAAATTGACGACTTCAGGGGAGTCCAAAACTGGTTCTCCTGCCAAGGTGATGTGGTATCGACCTATAATATCACGGTTTCAACGCTTGTTTGCCAATCCGATAGATGCGAAGAATTTGAGGTGGCATGCAGATGTTAAGAAATATAATGATGGAATCCTATGACATGCGTCTAATTCCCCACAGTGGAAGAAGATTGATCTATTGTACCCTGAATTTGGTGAAGAAGTCAGGAATCTAAGACTTGGGCTTTGTACAGATGGGATGAATCCGTATGGGACATTGAGCAGCCAACATAGCACTTGGCCAGTCATGCTTGTTATATACAATCTTCCTCCCTGGCTGTGTATGAAAAATAAGTACGTAATGATGTCGTTGTTGATATCGGGCCCTAAACAACCTGGAAATGATATCGATGTTTATCTTGAACCTCTGATTGATGACTTAAAGAAACACTGGGGTGAAGGTGTGATGACCTATGATGCTTCACGAAGAGAGACATTTCATTTGCATGCTATGTTGTTTTGCACTATTAATGACTTTCCAGCATATGGGAATTTGTCTGGATATAGTGTCAAAGGAGCTAAAGTGTGTCCTATATGTGAAGAGAACACTGATTCAACAAGACTAAAATATGGCGGTAAGACTATATATCTAGGTCATCGAAGGTTTCTTACAAAATTCCATCAGTATCGTAGGAAGCGCAAAGCATTCAATGGATTGAATGAGGAATAGAGTGCACCTAAACCTATACCAGGGGAGGTTGTTTATGAAAGAGTAAAAGACTTTGTCAATGAATTTGGTAAGAGATCACAATGTACTATAGCCACACGGAGTGACAAATCTTTATTCAAGAAGAATCAATATTTTTGGATCTTCCTTATTGGAGTTCTTTGACAGTCAGACATTGTATCGATGTCATGCACGTTGAGAAAAATGTTTGTGATAGTGTCATTGGTACTTTGTTGAATATACCAGGTAAGACTAAAGATGGGATAAAATCTAGACTGGAACTACGTGAAATGGGAATAAGGTCAGAATTAATAGAATTTTGTGAAATGGGAAATCGGAGAACATACTTACCTCCCACTAGTTACACATTGTCTAGAAAGGAGAAGAAAGCTTTTTGTGAATGTTTGGTAAATGTTAAGGTGCCACAGGGTTACTCATCCAACATCCGTAGATTGGTATCAATGAAAGATCTGAAGTTGATAGGTCTTAAATCTCGTGATTGTCACACTCTAATGCAACAAATATTGCCTGTGGCAATTAGATCTATATTGTCGAAGCATGTAAGGTTTGCAATCACCAGACTTTGTTTCTTTTTCAACAGTATGTGCAGAAAAGTTATTGACCCTGATACTCTCGATAATTTGCAAAGAGAAGTGGTTGTTACCCTATGTCAGCTTGAGATGTATTTTCCTCCATCGTTCTTTGATATCATGGTACATCTTGTTGTCCACTTGACTAGGGAAGTGAAAATGTTGGGACCAATTTTCTTGCATTGGATGTATCCCTTTGAACGATACATGAGCGTTTTTAAAAGTGATGTTCAAAACCGTTATCGGCCTGAAGGGAGTATTATTGAGGGTTATGTGGCGAGAGAGGTTATGGATTTTTGCAATGACTTTGGTAATGACAAGAATATTGAGGAGCAATTTGGCAAAGGAATTTTGGGATCACGGGTGAAAGTAATCAGCCGTGAGCAGTTCGAACAAGGTCACTTGTATATTTTACACAACATGGATGAAGTGAGTGTTTATATCAAGGAACATACCAATTTCATCAAGAGACAATATCCTCGAGCCAATACAATGTGGCTTGCTACAGAGCATAACAAGACATTTATTAAGTGGTTCGAAGATAAAGTCTTACATCAACTATCTCAAACACCAGATGATATTACTGAAACTATCAAATGCCTTGCCTTTAAACCGAAATTGAATGTTATGTCTTATGAAGGGTATGACATTAATGGATTCACATATTACACAAAGTGCCAAGATGATAAGAGTGTCGTCCAAAATAGTGGGGTCACCCTTCAAGCGTCGACTATGTTTTTTGCAAGTGCAAAGGATAAGAGTCCACGTGAAGCTAAAATGTCATATTACGGTGTCATTGAAGACATATGGGAGTTTGACTACATAGATTTCAGAATTCCGCTCTTCAAATGTAATTGGGTTGATAACACCAAAGGAGTTATAGTGGATGAATTGGGTTTCACTTTAGTGAACTTTGAAAAGATTGGCGAGAAGGGTGAACCATTCATATTGGCATCACAGACAAAACAAGTATTTTATATTGATGATCCTGCAAATGATAAATGGTTGATTGTTCTTCATGGTAAAGGACAGTTCATTGAAGATCCTATAGATGAAGAAGAGTACTATGATAACTATGATGACTCCAGTCCATTCTCAGATGGGTTGCCAACACCAGAAAATATTGAAGCTAATGATGACTTGTATGTGCGCGGAGATCACAATGAAGGATTATTAATAGATAAAAAATCGCAATATTAGAGGCATGTTTATATTTTTTTATATGTTTTATTTTTCTGAATGTGAGCTTTACAATGTGAATTACTTTACAATGTGAATGTGAACTTTACAATGTGAGCTTTACAATGTGAACTTTACAATGTGAATGTGAACTTTACAATGTGAATTACTTTACAATTTGAATGTGAACTTTACAATGTGAGCTTTACAATATGAATTACTTTACAATGTGAATGTGAACTTTCAGATGGCTGAGCATTCTCCTGATGACCGTGTTGATGATTACCGTGAGGGTGAGGACATCAATGTGCCGCCTCACAATGTAAGTTTTAAAAATATATATCATATATTTATATCTATATGTCCATTTCTAGTTATATCCTGTAAGTGTGTTTATTTTGTCAAATTTTAGGTTGATGATGCAAATGTACCCTCTGAAGCACTTGAGGCACTTGATAAGTAGCACCAAAAAGTTGACAAGAGAAGGGGCATCACTATGATAAAGACGTTAATAGCACAAAGGGGCAATGGACCCAAACTTGTTGTGGATTTTGATAATGCAGGAAATGCAATTGGAGTGAATCACAATTCATTTGTTTCATATCTTGGGTATGTTACTTGTTGGTTGTTTACACTAACAAGTTTCAATCCAAGAAAAGGATAGTTTACTCAACTTAACCAAACTCCGCAAGTATACGGAGGTAGTATAGTCAAGGTCGAACACAAGGAGTTTAGCTAAAATAATTGAACGCAACAGTACTAAAGTTCAACAATCTAGACCGATTTTAAAGGGTAGAAAAGATTTGTTCTAAAAGCATAAAAATTTGGTTTACTATAGGAATTACAGATTCTAATTAGCAAGTAAGAACCACAAAAGAAGTTCGATTTCAGAAAGTTAAGAAATCTTGGACATTAGGATTTCACTCACATATCATAGCAATCAAGAGAACAAAATAATTTAAACATACATAAGATCATGTTTCAAAGAAAAGTTGTGTTACATTTCACCTCCCGGTGTAAATGCAACGATCATAACTGAAAACAACAACTGAAAAATGAAAACAAAACAAAAGCAAATGACAAGAAGCAAATAACATGAAAAGCAAAAACTAAAAGAACTAGGATACCAATACCATATGGTTGCTCCCCCCTAAGCTTGAAATCAGTAGTGTCCTCACTGCTTTAATCGAACTTATGGAGTTGACAACCGGATACCTGTCATGAATAGATCAGAAAAATGATCCGCCGCCTCCCTGCTCAGGGAAGAACTGACTAATGATGTCAGGAATGTCCATCGGTGTGGCGGATGATTCTGGCTGCTGTTGCTGGTGATGTTGGGGCTGCTGGTCCTGGGGGAACTCATGTTGTGGAGCATCTGGAGTCGTGGTCTCCTGGCGGGGGGGGGGGGGACTGGAAGGACTGCGGTGTAGGGTAATGGCTTTGTGAGATGTGCCACACATCCATCCGATTGACCATGTCGTACGTAGTTGAGTATTGTGCACTCAAATGGTCAACCTGGTGTCATACTGTGTACCCATCTGGTCTAGGCGGGTGTCCAAATGATCAAATCGTCGCTGCACGTAGCCGTAAAGGTGTTGAATGTCTGGTATTGTCCAGTTGTACTCTGTCTGAGTACTAGTGGATGGTGGCAGAGGAGTAGAGGCTCCTGGAGTAGGCCCTAGTGTAGAGTAGCTGGCACCCCGGGTGGGTGTCTCCTCGTCAGTCTCTGGCTGTAGCTCTACCTTCCAGGTTGCCTTGTTGTTGATATCATTCCAACCTACATCGGGGATTGTGATGAGCTGCTTCTTTGTGATAAAAACCTTGAACTTGGATGTGTTGTTGCCATGTCTGGAGATCAGACCGCAAGAGATAAGATAGTTTATATCAACAAAGTTCTTCCCCGGTGCAGGTTCTAGGGAACCTACATCCAAACCCAGCTGCATAGAAAGGATGATAATTAACCCGCCACACATGATGTCACCCGCCTCCCTTTTCTTTTTTTTTTTAGTATCAAGCAGCTTGTTTACAATGTAATATCCAGAACTTAATTGCTCATTTTGCACCAAACTCCACAAGAAGAAAAGATCAATTTTTCCCACAACACCTTGAGTTTCGTTCTTTGCAAAAGGTCATGTGCTAAGAAGACGATGAATAAATCGGAAAATAGGATTGTGGATGCTAGAAGCCCGAGCATTCCTTGCTCTATGCACTGTATCAGAAGTAATCTCAGACCATAATAGATCGCTATTGAAGGCGGGAGAATAATCAGTGTAACCACCAAAGTTGCATTTAAGCAAAGTGCAAAACCGCTCAAGATACATAGAAAACGGTTTGTCCAACAGGCGGAAACTGATATTCGGACAAGGGATGTTGCGGCGTTGTGGGTCATTCTCAGCCTTAAAAGTAGTGAGAAACTCATACACAAGGTCAGTGTAGGTCTTAACAACCAGGGTGCAGAGATAGTGTAGACCCAAAAAAGTTAAGTGATTGACTACCTCGTCTTTGAAACCCAGCTTGGTAACGACTTCTTCACACATGTACCATGAAGGCAAAACATGCCTTGTAATGAGAAATTGGTAGTTGGCATCTTCTTCAGGCTTGACCCTGAATTGTGTGGATGGTACAAAAGACTACGGTGTTGGTGCGGAAGATACTGCTTCAGTTGTAACATGATATCTTGGGCGGTGACCGAACTTCTGCTTGATTGGTGCCATTAGTCTGTAAAGGTGCACGATGTGTCTTTAGGATGCACGGCGTGCAGATGGACTGTTCGTCTGCTTCAGACAGGTAGACGCACGGCATGCAGATTCAGTGCATGGCATGCACCTGCAGATTTGGGGAAATCAGAAATTTGCAGAGACGGCAGCTAGGATGGCCGAGATGGATGCTGGTGCGGTCAGCGGAGCTGCTGCTGGCTCTTTTGGTGCTGCTTGGATGAGATGGATGTTGCCGGTGGCTTGTTGCACGACGGTTAGGTGGGTATCACGGCTGGGAGTAGGAGCTGGCTGTGACTGAGAAAAAGAGCGGCGGCTTGTAGCTGCTAGCAGACGGCGATGACGCTACTGTTGGCTGGAGGTGGCACAGCTCGGCGGCTGGATGGCAGTGGGGTTGAGCGGAGACAGGAGATGGGGACGGCGCACGGCTGACGGTGCTGCGCACGGCTGAAAGAACTCAGCGGAGATGGCAGTTCGGCGGTGACTGTAGCTGCTTCTGCATGGCTGAAAACTGCTAGTACTTAGAGAAGAGCAGCGGCAAGATGGCGGCGGCTCGAACGGAGGGAGTAGACGGAGCTGTGCACGGTGGCGGACGGTTGCTAGGCGGAGGCGGAGCGGCGCACGGCTGTAGCTGGAGGTGCATGGCTGGTGGACAGCTGCTAGGGTCGGGGTGCACGACTCTAGGGTTAGAGTGATTAGGTCATGCACACCGACCCTTTTTGTCTAGACTTCACTAAGAAGTGCACGACATGCGTTTTGAATGCACGGCGTGCGCTTCTGTAAAGTCCAATTTTAAACTTCTCCTTTGCGTCCAGGTGCACGACGTGCGTTTAGATAATGCACGTCGTGCAAGTTTCCAGAAACTTTACAGATTTCCATCGCCCAGGTGCACGGCGTGCGTTTATGTGGTGCACAACGTTCATGTCTCCAGAAACTTAACAACAATCTCGAAGATCAGGTACACGTCGTGCAGTTATTAAATGCATGCCGTGCACATTTCCAGAAAGTTGTCGAACTTTTTATTTTCCAGGTGCACACCGTGCGTGTTGAATATGCACGGCGTGTTAGTTTCCAGAACTTTTCCAGAACTTCAAATCTCCAGCTGCACGGTGTGCGTTTTCTCTGTGCACACCGTGCGAGTTTCCAGAAACATTTCTACAGATCCCGCATACCAGGTGCATGGCGTGCAGGTTGATAATGCACGCCATGTCAGTTTCCAGAACTTTTTCTACTGTATTTTGTATTGAAGTGCACACCGTGTCTTCAAAAGACACGTTGTGCACTTTGCGATTTCTGCAGAAAATTGCAGTCAGTCAGCAGTAAACTACAACGGATTGAGTAGAAATCAAGTCTAGATTATTACATTCATCCATGACAGGCTTATTAACGAAATTAAAGAGTGTTTTTTTATTCAAAAAACTTAAAGGAAATCTATCCTAATGTGGGGTCAACTCCCACGAGGTCTTCCATTTAGAGTCCGGAGTAAGACTTCTTGTAAGACTTCATGCATCTTGGAGGGAGCAAGAGGCTCCTTTCTCCCCTTCTTATCTTCTAGAGTAGCATTTGCAATGTTGTCCATTGACTTTGAAGTTTCCATCTTTGCCTTGGAGTTCTACAGCTCCATATGGAAAAATCTTGAGTACTAGGAACGGGCCGGACCACTTGGATTTCAACTTTCCTGGGAAAAGCTTCAATCTGGAGTTGAATAACAATACTTTATCTCCTTCTTGGAAGTCCTTCCTGTGAATTCTTTTATCATGCCAAGCCTTTGTTCTTTCTTTGTACAACTTTGCATTCTCATATGCATCAAGACGAAGTTCTTCAAGCTCCTGCAACTATAAAAGACATTTTTCTCCTGCTCTTTTCATGTTGAAATTCAGGAACTTAATTGCCCATAAAGCATGGTTCTCTAGTTCGAGAGGACGGTGACATGATTTTCCATAGATCATCTTGAAAGGAGTAGTCCTAATGGAGGTTTTGTATGTTGTGCGATAAGCCCATAATGCATCATCTATCTTTAGTGCCTAGTCTTTCCTTGAACTAGAGACAGTTTTTTCAAGAATATTCTTCAGTTGTCTATTTGAAATCTCTACTTGCCCAGATGTTTGAGGGTGATATTGCGTAGAGATTTTATGAGTCACACTATACTTGGATAGAATATTGTTGAATTTTTTTTCAGCAAAGTGTGTGCCTCCATCCAAAATCACGGCACGTGGAACTCCAAACTGAGAGAATATAATCTTTTGAAAAAGTTTAATTATAGATTTGGCATCCGGTGTTGGGTTGGAATGGCTTCAACCCATTTAGAAACGTATTCACAAGCAACAAGAATATATTGATACCCACAAGAAGATGGGAATGGTCCCATGTAGTCCACTCCCCATACATCGAACACCTCAACTTCTAAGATAGAGTTGAGTGTCATGTCATCTCGGAGGGATATGCCTCCTGTTCTTTGGCACCTATCACAAGATTTGACGAATAGATTGACATCTTTAAATAATGTGGGCCAATAAAAATTAGCTTGAAGTATTTTTGCAGCGGTCTTTTCTCCTCCAAAATGACCCCCATAAGGAGAGGCATGGCAATCAGCAATGATGTTTGGGACCTCGTCTTCAACAACACACCTCTGGATTAGCCCATCACTTCCATTCTTGAATAGCACCGGGTCATCCCAGTAATATAATTTTACATCATGAAAGAATTTCTTCTATTGTTGATACGTCAAATCTGGGGGTAGATGTTCAGTAGCAAGGAAACTAGCAATGTCTGCAAACCATGGTGCTTGAATGGATGACAATGCGTAGAGTTTCTCAATAGGCAAATGATCCTCAATCGGCAATAGATCTCCAGCCTCTGTGGTCAATCTAGAGAGGTGATCGACAACACTATTCTCGGTACCTTTCTTGTCTTTGATTTCCAAATCAAACTCTTGCAGAAGTAGTATCCAGCGAATAAGGTGTGGTTTGGCATCTTTTTTATTCAGCAAATACTTAATGGCAGCATGATCAGTGTATACAATCACCTTTGATCCTACTAAGTACTGTCGGAACTTGTCGAATGCGTATACAATTG
The DNA here is from genome assembly GCA_963693085.1 of Alisma plantago-aquatica. NCBI lineage: Eukaryota > Viridiplantae > Streptophyta > Magnoliopsida > Alismatales > Alismataceae > Alisma > Alisma plantago-aquatica. Next base: position 52,726,210 of record OY856411.1, read on the forward strand.
CAAGCATTTCTTTCTCTGTGGTTGTATAGTTGATTTGTGCTTCATCGAGAGTTTTGCTGGCATAATAGATGGCATGGAGTTTCTTGTCTCTTCGCTGTCCCAAAACTGCTCCCATTGCTTAATCACTTGCATCGCACATGAGTTCAAAGGGAGAATCCCAATCTGGAGGTTGAATAATTGGAGCTGAAATGAGAGCCTCTTTGAGTTTGGAAAAGGCTGCTTGGAAATCGTCATCAAATACAAATTTTGTGTCTTTTGCAAGAAGGGAACACAACGGCTTTGTAATTTTGGAAAAGTCTTTAATGAATCTTCTGTAAAAACCCACATGTCCTAAAAAGCTGCGAATGTCTTTTACCGAAGATGGAGTAGACATCTTCTCAATTGCTTCGACCTTTGCCCTGTCCACTTCAATACCCTTATTAGATACCACATGTCCTAGCACTACACCGGATTGTACCATAAAATGGCACTTCTCCTAGTTTAGCACTAGATTAACCTTTTTACAACGGGCTAAGACAAGAGAAAGATTCAATAAGCATTGATCAAAAGAATCTCCGTACACACTAAAATCATCCATAAAAATCTCCATTATGTTTTCAATAAAATCGGAGAATATGGCCATCATGCACCGCTGAAAAGTAGCGGGAGCGTTACAAAGACCAAACGACATACGGAGATAAGCATATGTTCCATAAGTACATGTGAAAGTGGTCTTCTCTTGGTCAGGGTGATAGATGGGAATTTGAAAAAACCTAGAATACCCGTCCAAGTAACAGAAATACGAATGTTTGGCAAGACGTTCAAGCATCAAATCAATAAAAGGCAAAGGGAAATGATCTTTGCGGGTTGCTTTATTCAAACACCTATAGTCAATACACATATGCCAGCCAGTAACCATGCGTGTTTGTATTAACTCATCATTATCCCCTTTAATGACAGTTGCACCCCCCTTCTTAGGTACCACGTGAATGGCACTAACCCAAGGGCTGTCACTTATTGGATAGATGATTCCAGCGTCAATTAACTTGAAAATTTCTTTCTTTACCACCTCAAGCATATTTTGATTTAGACATCTAGGTGGTTCAACAGTTGGTTTAGCATCATCTTCCACATTTATTATGTGCATACAAATTGAAGGATGAATGCCTTTCAAATCCTCTATAGAGTAACCAATGACATCTGTGTACAAGCGCAATTCGGCAAGCAATTTATTTTCTTGATCATTGGTTAATTCAATATTTATTATGACAGGAGATGTATAATTTGGGTCAAGAAATGCATACCTTAGCCCAGGTGGAAGGGTTTTAGTTCTACCTTTTTGCCTTTCGTACTTTCATCAATTTTATCTTCAACAAGTGGAGCATCTTCATTGATAGATGTTGCTTTAGAAATAGAAAGTGCTCCATAAATTTTAGAATTATTGAATTCAGTTGCATCATCATCATAAAGATTAATCATCAAATCAACATCATCTCCACTATCATTCTCAATAGGATCAACAATATCAAGCAAGCATATTTCTTCAACACGTGCGGGTGCTTTCATAGCTTCATAAATAAAAAATTACATAGCCTCTTCCCCAACACATAAAGTGAGCTTCCCTTCCCGAACATCAACAAGACATCCGACAGTTCTTAAGAATGGCCTCCCAAAAAGAACATGGTTGGAAGGAACTTCCTCCATGTCAAGAACAATAAAATCACAAGGTATATAGAATTTCCCGATTTGTACAAGTACATCTTCCACCATACCTTTTGGATATTTAATAGAGTGATTAGCTAATTCAATAGCCATCCTTGTGGGCTTCAAATCCCCAAGATCTAATTCTTGCCATAAGGTAAATGGAATGAGGCTGATACTCGCACCGAGATCTACTAAATCTTTGTCAAAAGTGGTGTCATTAATCTTACAAGGCAGTGTGTATGATCCCAAATCATCAAGCTTTTGAGGGAGACGATTTTGAATAATGGAACTTACTCGTTCAGAAAGCATTACAGTTTGTACTTGATCAACCTTTCTTCTTTTAGTCAGAATGTCTTTTAAGAATTTTGCATAAGAAGGCATTTTGGCAATAACTTCAGCAAAAGGAAGGTTTACATGCAATTTGTTTATTATGTCCACAAATTTCCTGAATTTCTGGTCTTCCTTTTTATTAGCTAATCTTTGAGGAAAAGGTGCAGTGGCTTTGAAAGAAGGTGGTATTTCAGCTTTATCTTTATCCTCGCTGCGATTTGGAGTGTTGGCCTCTTCTTCAACAATTTGCTTCATGTTCTTCTCCTCAGATGGAGAAGGTCATTCAATCTCAGCTCCACTTCTTAAGATAATTGCATGGGCTTGTTGCCTTGGGTTTATTTCTGGTTGGCTTGGGAGAGAACCGGATTGTGGAGTCCTTTGTTGATTCAAAGTTTGTTGTGCCATTTGGTTTTCCAACATCTTGGTATGAGTGGAAATTCCATCCACTTTTGCAAAAAGTTGCGTAATAGAATCTTTTAAAAGCGTGTCATTTCCTCGGAGTTCCTCATTCTGTTGCATCTGTGTTGATATGAATTTCTCCATCATAGCTTCAAAAGAAGAACCTTGGGGTTGTTGTGGCTGTTGAAAACCCCTATTATTGAAACCCGACAGATTTCCTTGACGGTTTACATGTTGCTGTTGTTGCCGCCCTTGCTTGAAATTTTGAGTGTTTCTTGCATTCCGGTAAGAGAAGTTAGGATGATCTCTCCATCCCGGATTATATTGGTTGGAATAAGGGTTGTATTGTTTGTTTCCTTGCATCCCAACTGCATTAACCTATTCAAAATTTCCTTCCATAGCAGTAGGGGCAAAACAAGAAGAAGAAGTATGTCCTATATTACCACAAGCTTCACACGTTGCTTCAATAGATTGAATTGGCAGAGTGGTCATCTTCTCAAATTTCTGTGTAAGCACATCTAGCTTTGCAGCAATTAGATCAACGACATCAATAGTATGCTTTCCTCCTTGCTTTCCGGCTGAAGAGCTTGCTGTAGAGGTGGATTTAGCTCCTCTATCTCCTCCCCATTGGCAGTGATTGAGTGATATATCTTCAATGATATCATAGGCTACTCTATAAGACTTGGTCATTAGTGCACCGCCAGCTTCGGCATCTAGAGTCAACCGAGTATTGTAAAACAGTCCATTGTAGAAAGTTTGCAGCAGGAGCCAGTTCGTCAAGCCATGGTGTGGGAAAAGGCGTTGAAAATCCTTGAACCGTTCCCATGTATCATATAAGGTTTCTCCTTCACTTTGGGAGAAATTTGTGAGCTGGTTCCTCAAGTGAGTTGTCTTGCTTGGCGGAAAGTACTTTGTAAGGAAAGCATTAAGCAGTTGATCCCAACTTCTAATCGACTTCTTAGGAAGAGACAAAAGCCACACCTTGGCTCTATCTCTTAGAGTGAAGGGAAATAACATCAGTCTAATTCCATCAGCAGACACTCCATTAATCTTAAAAGTATTCAGATATTCCAGAAATTCTATAATATGAAGACTTGGGTCTTCATTGGCTGTACCCCCGAAACGATTTTGCTGAATCATTTGCATCATAGAAGGGGCAATTGAAAAGTTATTTGCTTCCACAGTAGGTAAGTCATTGGCTCCACAAATATTTGTGGCAACCGGCATCGCGAAATCTTTTAGAGGATGATCATCCTCCATGGCTGAAATGCTTGGTGTAGCTACTGCAGAAGATGAAGAAGACGGTGATGGCGGTGATGACAGTGAAGTGCCTCCAAATAGTGGTTGTTCTACTCTTTTTGTTCTCCTCAAACTTGAAAGAGTTCTCTCTATTTCAAGGTCTAGCAAAGCGGATGTTTGGATACCTCGTTGTGAACGACGCATACAACCTGAAAAATAATAAGAGAAATTAAGAACACACTAAGAGGTATATGGGAATTTGAAAATGATGAATGATGGTCTAGTCTTGAATACTAAGTAGTACTTATTACTCCAATTAAATTACCGTTGCTCCCCGGCAACGGCACCAAAAACTTGTTGGTTGTTTACACTAACGAGTTTCAATCCAAGAAAAGGATAGTTTACTAAACTTAACCAAACTCCGCAAGTATACAGAGGTAGTATAGTCAAGGTCGAACACAAGGAGCTTAGCTAAAATAATTGAACGCAATAGTACTAAAGTTCAACAATCTAGACCGATTTTAAAGGGTAGAAAAGATTTGTTCTAAAAGCATAAAAATTTGGTTTACTACAGGAATTACAGATTCTAATTAGCATGTAAGAACCACAAAAGAAGTTCGATTTCAGAAAGTTAAGAAATCTTGGACATTAGGATTTCACTTACATATCATAGCAATCAAGAGAACAAATTGATTTAAACATACATAAGATCATGTTTCAAAGTAAAGTTGTGTTACGTTTCACCTCCCGGTGTAAATGCAACGATCATAATTCAAAACAACACTCTCGTGTATGATTTTCATTTATGATCACAAACAGTTCTTCAACTCATTCCTCTCTACTCTCGTAGAAGAAGAAGATTTGCCAAGAAGAGCACCTCCATACAGTCCTACTTGTCTTCTCAAACTAAGCAAGAAGGCAGAAAATCATGCATATAAGGTGGCCAACAATACATGCAAGGAAATGAGTAAATCGGTACTCTCAAGGTAAGAAACAATAAACAAATGCATATAGTATGAAATTACTTGTTCATTACATGCTATGACATGAGAGTTACTCTCCCATGCCCAAGAAAAGAAGTCTACTCGTCCATAACAATGTACAGCAGATTTGCTACAAAATTCTCAGTGCTAGACATGGTTTAGAGAAGAAAAGACAAGGAGAACTGAAGATGTAACCACAAGAAGCAAGAATTCTGTCTTTAGGACAAAATTCCCCTCCTTTAGCTGCTCCAAGTTGGGCTAACTCCTCTCCCAAGGAGCTGCTCAGAGTTGGGGAAGCTTGGCTGCACCTTGAAGAAGACAATGGAGAAGTGGAGAAGAAGAAATGGTCTCTTTATGCAAGAAACCACCTTAGATTCCTCCAAATTCGCCTTCCTCTGCTCTCCTCTGGCTTTGGTAAAAGAGAAACTCTTCAAATGACTGAACGTAACTGTCCCTTGGCTTCCCTCTTTGTTTTAAAATCGTATTCTGAAATTTTGAATTTTTGAAACTGCCAGGTGCACGTCGTGCACTTGCAGTGTAGTTGACATCGGGCTAATCTGTGCAAGGCATGCCAGAACTTTTCTTCAGCAGTTTGGGCTACAGGTGCACGTCGTGCACCGATGTGCACGTCGTGTCTTCATCTTTTGTACATTTCTGGAATCTCGCACGCCGTCCATTCTCTTGGCTGAACTGACCGAATTTTCTCTGGAATGTTGCACATGCACCGTGCATTTTGATTTGCACGTCGTGCACTTTACTGCTTCAGCGAACCAGTCTTTTTCTGGAATGGTGCACGCCGTGCGTCTGAGTTGCACGCCGTGCATTCTTCTATTTCTATAGAAATAACATTTAAATTTAGTTCTTTTTGTGGCAAATTTACAATACAAGTTATGGGAAGAGTAGAACAACAAAAATATGGCAAAACTAACATGAAAGAGACTGAATTGTATCAGAAAGAACCAAATTTGTGTGTGATAACATGTGAAAAGTTGATATATAAATCACACAACATTACTCATAGCCATTGCAGTTGTAAGATAGATTCTTGGCATAAAGTTCCTAAGGGGAAGAAAGATGTAATATGGAAGGATTTATGCATGAGTCATTATTAATTTGCAATTCTATTTGTTAGATTAGTAATTTTTTGGATACTAGTTAATAGCAATTCTATTTTGCAGAGTATATTTGAATTGGATGAAAAGTTGCATCGTAAATGTGTGATGCAATGATGTGGGAGAGTCCTAAGGAACTATAGGACAAATCTCACCTGAGAATACATAAAAGAAGGTGACAAGAGGAAGAAGACAGCCACAGAACAGTGGAACTTCCTGGACCAAGAAGAATGGGACGCATTTGTTGCTTCAAGACAAACTGATGAATTCAAGGTATTAGGCATCACCCCCAATTTAATTAATATACGTTGTATTCACCTATTCAAGATTAACATTTAGTGTTACTAACCAAATCATTAATGTACATACTAACTAGGCCCTCCGTGAGGCGCAAAAAGCAAGGTGTGCACTGAATGTGCATGACCACACAATGGGTCCAATGGGGTATGCAGTCATTCGCCAAAGACTACAGTCTGAGGCTACTGCTCAGTCTACTGCTACTCAGGAGTCCTCTACTATAGGTAGCACACCTCTGCCTCGCCATGATGTCTGGATAGCTGGGAGGCAAAATAAGAAGGGAGAAATAAGGAAGCCCGCAACTGCTGAGGCAGCTAAAAAAATGGTAAAATACAACTCTTACAACAATCGTTCGAATATTGATTATTTTTGGTGTTTACTTAATTAAAAATTTTTGTTTTGGTGATTAGCGGGAGCTACATGAGGTGAGGAAACAAGGAAAGTTCATCGTTGAGGGCACAAGGGATGAATTGATAGTTTCTCTGGGTAACCCATAGCATCCTGGACGTGTTAGGGTTGTAGTCGCTGGTGTGGGCATCAAAGCGTTCTTTGGGCCATCCCAGCACAACCATGTCCCAAAAGTGAGAATTTCACAAGAAGAGGTAACCTATTCTTTCTTTATAATGTTACTGTAAAATAGAATTCAATAATCAGAAGCAACGTTTCTTTTATCCATGTATAGGTAGATAAGCTAGTTGATAGGAAACTCGAAGAAGCACTGAGCAAGTGGCAGGCATCTCAAACTGCCACTCAGCAGACAGTACCTATGGGATCCCGCTCTACTCCTACTACTGAGGTTGGGAGTAATCCTATAGACCCACCACCTAGAACATCCAATGTAAGTATTTTTATGACATAATAACTAGTCTTTTCAATATGATATGTATATATGTATATAACATTCTTTACACAAAAATTTGTAGGGGTTGAAGCCATGTCGTCTAAAAAGTAATGAATTTGTCGTTGCAGAGGTGTCGTCTTACCCATCCCTACCAGGGGAAATGTTTCATGGGTCTCCATTACCAGCTGGTTGGGTTCGTGTGAGCCCGCTACGTATATTCCCAAACTGGATGGATCTTCCATTTCCATATGCCCACCCAGATTGTGAAACGCTTGGTGAGGCAGAAGGCGGAGTGATATTGTGGCCAAAAGCGGATGTCCTCTATACTGATATTGTATGGTAAATTTACATTACGTGAAATTGTTAGTGTGTGTATATGATGTCAGTTGATCTGAAATTATATATATATATATATATATATATACATGTTAAAAAGAAGACACCCACAGCATCTAGGCCTCCACCTCCACCTCCTACATTACCAAGTTGGGTTCCACATGACCTACCTGTCCCGTTAGGTCCTAATTGTAGGGGTATGGGAATATAGTTAGGCGAACATGATATAAATTTCCCTATAACTATTTCTATAGATGCGGATGCTACAGGTCAATCATACGAAAGCAACCTATTTATACAAGATATTTTGGAGTTGTTTCGATATGATTGGCTGAATACATATGTGATAGAGCTATGGATAAGGTGAAATCTTCTTTATACATCCATATACCTTGTGTAGGATCTTGTGATCTGGTTTCTTATTTATTAATGCATACGTAATACATGTTTTGCAGCTACTTAGATAAGATATGTGCAGATTTTTCATTCGAAAATGTAGGATTTTTGATTCCATCTTTGATTAGTCTAGTAGCTAAAGACCCTCTGTCAGTTCAAAAATACTGTTGTGATGCTTTTACAACTTTTGCTCAAAATAAGAAGACGGTGATAATAGCTCCATTCAATGTGGAGTAAGTTTACTTTGCTTATAATTTGGACTTCAGAAAATTACATTTTTATTGTGGATTTTGAGTTTTATTAATTTTTAACTTTTTTACCTCTAGTGGTACGCATTGGGAGTTACTAGTTATTGTCCATGAGACGTTCACTGTCTATTATCTAGATCCTAAGGGGACTAAATTGAATTCAAAATATGGACACAAAATGAAAATGGCATTATTCTGGTGAGAAATATTTCATTTTCATATCCGTTTACATATGTTATTACATTACTATTTAATTATGCAATTGTGTTACATTAACATGTAGGGGCTTAGATGAGTTCAAAAAGGCTGGAGGAAAGGTCCCCAGGAAAAAGAACCAGCAAATAATTTGGACAAATGTGGTAGTAAGTTCCCGACTGCAATGTATATATTATTTATGTGAACAATGTTTAATTAGTTGTATTTTTTAATATTTTGTATGTTTCAATTTATAGTGTGCTACACAAGACAACGGATGGACATGTGCATACTATGTGATGTGATTTATGCACATGATTATCAAATATGCCGCAATGGACATCGATACCATTCCTGAGGTATTATATATAGTCTCATTAGATAATATGAAATATATCACTCTTATTTATATATTATTAATTATATATATACATCATTCTCTTTGTAGGTGTTTAAAACTGACCACAATATAGGAAAGGCCTTACCAGATGTACATGCTCCCTATACGAAAGAAGAATTAAATAATGTAAGAGAAGAATGGGCAACAGCCATACAAGTAGTTGGGGTTTTAACATATAATTGGGATGTTGATAATGAATAATGACTAAAGAATGATATTTTGTAAATGAATTTCTGAATTATAATATGTGTGAATATTTCTACATGTCTGAATGTTTCTACATGTGTCTGAGTGAAAATGAATGAAATTGTTGGTTGCTATATGAATGTTTCTACATGTGTGAATGTGAAAATGAATGGAACTACAGATTGCTACATGAATGTTTCTACATGTGTGAAAATCGAATGGAACTGCAGGTTGCTAAATGTGTGAACATTTATGTTGTTAATTTTGCAGGTTTGTGGCCTGTTGTTGGCTGATATCAATGGATGTCGTAAAACCTGTAGTTCAAAACTGAACTGCAGGTTTCTCATCCTGCGACCAGCCACAGCAAGTATGCAGACTGATAGAAAAAAAACATAAAATAGGCGTCGGTTATTTGTATAAAACCGACGACAAATGGTTACATTGTCAGTTTCCCTACTAGTAACCGACGTCGATTTCCCTAATGAGGCCAGACACCACGGCCGTGCTGGCCAACACGATCATGGCAGCGGGCCAGACACCACAGCCGGGTTGGCCAGCACGGCCGTGGCAGCGGACCAAACACCACGGCTGTGCTGGCCAGCCCAACCGTGGTAGCGGGTGAGATGGCGTCGATTATCACTAATAAACTGACGCCGATAGTGCCCCAGATGGTGCCCTATCTGTGGCGCGAAGGTATATGACGTCGGTTTCAAAGCTAATAACTAACGCCTATACCTCCAGCTGGCACGTTTTCAGTGGCACACGAAGGGTTGTGGCGTCAGTTTGAGAACCGACGCGTAACAGTTGGGCTTTTAGCGACGCCCACATAGGTGTCGCTTAAAAACTAACACTAAAGGCCTTAAATAACCGACACTAAAGGCCGGTTATGTACTAGTGAGTACTGAGCCGTATAGAATCTTGTAAAATTTTCTAAAATTCACAAATCTGAACATAAGCTATCAAAATATATTAAGTCATTGGGATAACATTAAAATTAGGTTCATTGAATGCAATTGAGTCACACGGGCTAATAGTAATAAATAATGCAAAAATTAATATGAAAATGAACAATAGGTGTCAAAATAAATAATAAATAGACTAGAAAAATGACAAATATACAATGTGTCAGGTGCCATCTGATGATTTATTTGCAAGGATGATGTCTCCAACATCTAGAGTAGACAAGAAAAGAAGCCCCATCTTGATCATTGTGGTAGGGTACTTAGTCTATTTGGGTGTCATAAGCACACATAAAAGGTAATATGTTTTTGAGGGAGAGAACAACATGCCCTGATAATATGATACAAAGCTAGGTGCATTTAACCAAACCCAATTGTAGGCCTATCAATAGCGTATTAGAATAGGTGTGAGGGAAACAATAAGATCAAAAAGTAAGGAAGCACCATTCCTATTCTTGCAAGAAATCTTTTGGTGGTGTAGACAATCTTCATAATGTCTAGTGTGGGATGACCTCAAAGAAATAGGTGTGTCAATGACTATCTTTCCAAGTGCCTATTTTTGTGAGTACAATTGTCATGAAATCATTTTTTCATGAGATTCCAATCCCACTACCTTGGTAGACAAGTTTAAAGGGATTTAGTGTTAGTTCATGAGTGGCCCAAACTCGTACACAAGAATATATTTAATAAAAATAACACAATTCTAGTTTACAAATGATGAAACACAAATTTTACATAGGGGCCCATTAGAAAATTGGATGAAAAACTTACAAAATGAAAATACTAATCAAGATAAGAGACCACAACATTAATCCCTTTTAGTAATTAGTCCCTCATGGAGTTCCAATTTGGTAATCATTGCTCAAGATTCCAACAAGTAACATAATCTTCAAGTAGATGGGAAGCAGTAGAGATGAAAACCTTCATCAATCACCTTCTAATAACTAAACTAGAAATCAAGACTCTATCATTGCAAACACAATGGTACTCTATGAAACATACATAATCTTGAGTCTAAAGAAAATAGTTTTCTTGACACAATTTTATAAGAAAAATTTCAATGTGACTCAAAAACTTTGTGTAATGTGACAACCTGTTTTCCCTTTTACATTTCCATTATAAATTTCTCCAAATAAGTTCTATATACACTTAATGTGGATAGAGGGTCAATTTTTATCATAAGTTTCATGTAAAAATCATTCAAAGGGAGTGTCACGGAATCGTTTGTTACCCAAACCCTAACTCCAAATGACTCTAAGGTCAGTAATGATAGGACCTAGTCATATGTCCCTAGAATGGTATTATCAAAGCAAAAATGTGGAAGCATAAATCATAGCATGCATGAATAGTTAATAGGATAAAATCACAAATCATAATCTCAACATTTAATAAGTATTATTAAACGACATTGTTTATTACAAGCTTTCAATTACATATTCAAGAGTACAATTTTCAAGTTTATTCATGTATATTAGGGATATTATAACAAATACACCTAACATAGCTCACCAAGCCCATAAACTTCTAGCCATCTATGAATCTATAAAAACAAAATATGAGAAACGAATAAACACACGAGATGTTGAGAATAGGGCTGAAATATACATATACATAAGCTTTGCATAGTTTGAAAAGAGAGTGCAAGAGTAAACATTCAAGAATAAAGATGTTAACTATTTGGCGAAATGAGAATCCATATTTTATGTCATTTTACTCCATTGTACCAACAATATCATGTATTCATAAGGCCTTTGACCAATTTCCCATTGGAAGGGTCTATAAGGGTGCTCAAGATTAGCTAACCCTTTTATACGAGAGGGACCTCGAGGCCATCACCAAGAGCTAACCCTATTTCAACAACTTTATAATAGAGTTATGTATATATGTGTGTTCAAGTTATAAAATGACGAGACGAGACAAGAATCGAGTACAATACTAGCATAATATATGGAAATATTTGAGCAAGTAAACAAGCATACATACATATCCATTTGCAAGAAAGAAAGCCATAGTCATATAACTATGTAAATCCCCTACCTGATTTAGAGATTTCATAACATATCCTTACCCATCTAGATCACAAGACAAACCTGATAAAGCATAAGATTGTATACATGCATTAGATTCTCAACATTAACCCTAATATACTCATTTTAGAGTTTTTTCCAAGTTATCTTCCAAGTTGCTTTATTACATGTTTGATGATTTCTTTATGATTTAGGTGTCATCATAAAGGCGTGGTTCAGGTTTCTAGTCATTTTGTGGTTCCCTTCACTTTGTATGATTATTCTAAGGTTTTATGTCACATGGGCACATTACAAGGTCGTAAGAGTCACAATAGGGCATGCTATGTTAAGGATCATCAATTCAAGGGTTCCAATCATAGAAACTTATTTAGATCAGCATGGTAAGGACAAGGTCAACATATCCCAATAATGGGTGTATGGTCACCTAAGTCTAACCTCATAAGGTTCATTGTTATATTCAACATTCCCACATACATAGCTTATAGATTCAATATGTGACTTAGGTGAGCCATTCACGTAAAGAGGGTCATAAAGATTAGGGAAAAGCCTGATTTGAGAGTGTGGGACACTAGAATCAGATTTATATCCTGATTGGGGCACATGGAGGATAACTAGCCATTTGAGGATACATTAGGTCATCATGGATGTATCTAGTGTCAGAAGTACCACCGTAGAATAAAAGTGGTAGGAATTTAGGCACTAAGGTTACAAAACATCATAAGATTATCGATTATTGAGCTCCAATATAGTTGGGTGCACAGATTAGGTCAAACCCATCATTTTTTCAAGTTCTGACCTAGCATTCACATAAATGGACATATACATGCACCAATTGTCCAATGAATCCACCATAGAAAGAAAGATATAAGGGGTTGATAATTAATTCAAGGAGTGACATGAATTACTTTCAAGTTTGATCATGTGTGTGGTGTCATTAGGGGGGGGAGTTTAGCACTTTAGGAAAGAATAAACACTAGTCCCAAAAACTAGTCATTTATGTACATCAAGAGTATTTCATGATTAATAGGTTGATTAAGTCCCTCATATAGTTCAAAACTGCAAAACGTTACTGATTAGTTGAGCAAAAGGGTAAAAGTGCACTAAAGGTTTAAGTTTTTATCATTAGTATGCACTAGATTTAGTGAAACATAGTCAAAGATTGTATTTTTTCCAAAACAGGGAAAATAGGGGCATAATTAGGTTATAAAACCATTCCAAGGCTGTAGATCTTTTTGAAAGGATCAGTTTGGTATATAATCTTATATATTTTGGATAAAACATGAGCAAGTTATGATTTTTATAACATTTGACATGAAAACTTTAGGACAAAAGGGGGTGTTACATGAATCATCTTATGTGAGATCTTGGGCACTCGTTGTTGATCCAGTGGATTCACACTCATCCCACACCTCACACGCCTACACGGTCCTATCCCTAGGACATGTGGTGTCACCAAATTGGCCAGATCCCCATGGCCTAGTAATGGTTAACCACAACTCATCCCTTTTAACCACAACCGCATGGTGACGAAATGACGTCCACCGCTCTTGACCGCTCCCTACCACGAATCTATCTATGACCACCCATGGTGCTGCTGCACCTGAAGCTCACTGGTGCATGGGCTTGCTGGGTGAATTGGGCCATGGGAACAACTACTATGGTGTCGGATGACCTCATCATGGCTCCATGAATGTTATGGCATTGTTGTTCTGCTGTGGCGCTGCTTGAAGGAGGGACACCTAAGCAACCTACTCAGGGGCGAAGGCATCTGTCCAGAGCTATACGAAGAATATAGCAGGGGGTTTTGGAAACACCCTAAGGTACTAATAAGAGAGAAAAGTGGGGGAAATGAGACGTAAGAAGAAACATAGTGAAATAAGAGATCAATTATCGAAATGGATGAAGGATGGGGTGTATAGGTGAGCTCCATGGGGGGTTTAGGTGGCCGCAACACCTATTGTGCCAGTGGCACGTATGGAAGTGGGCGAGATGAGTCCCCAACCCTTGGATCTCATGGATAAAAAATCTAACAGATGAAAGGAGAAGAAACTAGGGCTTCCCCAATGAGGGTGGTAGCTGCTAGGCTACATGACACTCATGTTCGGCCCATTAAGGTTCAAACATCAACAAAAATGATTAAAACAAGGATTAAAGTAGAAAGGTTCAAGTGGCCATAGCTTGAGCTACCAATTTCTGATGGAGGTGATTTTTTCACTGTTAGAAGGATAAATGAATCCTTTATTTAATAAAATGTATAAGAGATCTAGGTGATTATAATAATGAGGTTCAACATTGGGTGCTAGAAGGTGATGTGTGAAACCATGATACTTAATTAAATCTTCAAATTAATGTCACCTATTGGGAAATTTAGCATAAATGTAACCAAATCGGAGCATCACAACACTAAAGGCATGAAATTCATATCCAAACTAGAAAAAGGGTTATCATAGAATGAGGTGAAGCATAATCAAAGAGACAAAATATCATGGTTGTCACAGGGAGTCACTTTTTACCATATGTTCTGCATCAACCTCATTTGGAAGGAGGGTCAATTACATAATTAGTTCCACATCAACCTCACTTGTAGGGAGGGCCATTTTTTGCAATATGTATGTATAATGAACATATCATTCATATTTGCGTTCTAGCAAAGTTTTTTTTTGAAAAATAAAAGATAGCTAATTACGGAAAAATAGCTCATCCAAGTTAATAGACAAGGAAAGTAAGCATTATCTGCAACCATTATCAACAATACCACTTGGCTTCTCAAGAGAAAAATAAGCGTGCCATTAATTCAAATTAGGATTAAGAGTAAATCTTGAAAGTTTGGGGGTCATGATTTAGATCAGAGATATAGGGCATGCGAACATGAAATATGGATGGTTGGATATCAAAATTTGTATTACCCTTGACAAGAATGATAGTTGGGGGCTTGTATTCCTCCACTAGTTCATCTCAAGAGAGTGAAGGAAGTTATCATAATGGTGGAACATGCCAAAGGGTAGGAGAAAGGAGTATGCTATGATTGGGAAAAGCAAGTACCTGATTAGCCTTGATTTGGCGTCGTGAGTTCAATAACAAACTTGTCTCTCACCTGAAGGGCTTGGGTGATAATGCCCTAACACCAGAAAGTGCTTGAAGGATAGTAGAAGAGGGACAAGGTAATTGTTGGGTGTGGATCAGTCAACAATGGAGAAGGCATAAGTGGGCAAGGAGAGCTCTAATAGAGTTGAAGGGGGATTTTATAGGTGGCAAGGAGGGCCCAATTAAGGTTCTCCAATCTCTTCTCTCTAGAGTGAGATAGAGGAGAGCGGTAGAGTTTGAAATTCCAACATTAGATATCAAAAAAGGTCAAGCTTGTAGTCACCAAGATTGAGGGGACAATATGAGACATTCATTCCACTTGGTTTTGGCTAAGGAGGCACAAAGAGGTGACAAATTGTTAGGCCAGTCACACCCACTCCTCCTACTAATTGCAAGAGGTAGAAGTCAATGGCCTGATCCTTAGATTGGGCCCTGATATGATAGAACCTGATCTAAGGGCTCTGGTTGGTCAATCCTTCAATTCCTAGATCAATAACTTGGTCAATTTAGGAGAAAAATAAACAAACAAATTTTTATCTTATTAACTTTTAAAAATCATAGAAAATCATAGGAATATAAAAATATTAAAATTTTGGACCAAAGATCTAGTATAACTTATATTACTTACATATAGAGTATGAAAAGTTTGGTTGATGTTGAACCCTAAATTGGTTGACTATGGAACTAACATCTAGAATAATGTCTATTACTTACATAGAATGTTTAAAAAAGCATAGAAAATAGTAGGAAGTTAAAAAAATATGTAAATTTTGACCAGAGATCTAGAATAACATCTATTACTTGCAGAGAACGTTTGGAAGAATTGGGTTGATGTTCAGCCTTGAAATTTTTTATATAAATAATCTTTGATGAATGTTAGGGTTTCATGTAAAAGAGTGCATATTCAATTTTGAACTCTTAAGACAATAATAAGAAAGTGAACATTTGACCATGGACCATGTTAGATATTAACTGGGATTGTATTGAAACACATTAGGTACTTGGAAGGGCACAAAGGTAATAGAGTAATTCTACATGCTTCATGATAATAATATTTCTTTTTTTACTCTAATATTGTGATAAATATTTAATGCCAAATTAATTTCAAATCAAGATAAAAAGGAGCCTACACAACAAATGCCAAAAATCGTACTTTTTCATGTACTGTAATTGAACTAATATTCTATTTATTAATAAGTGTATAATGTTAAGAAAAATACACTATAAAATATTAAATATTATCTTAAGAAGCCATTAGGACCAATAGTTTCATGAAAAAAATTAATAATGCCTTATTTAGAAAATAAATTTTAGTTCCAAAACACACATGTTGTTCAAACTATGTGCTTGATCGAGTTAGTAATAAGATAAAGTATTAGTTGACCAAAAAATGATTCATGGAGTCATTGAGAAATCAAAGTTTGATCGAGAACCATATGCACTAAAGTATAGTCTCACAAATGGGATGCTCAAATGAATTTCTTGTAGAGCAAAAAATCATTGGGTTGCATGACTCTTAATATTCACACCCTTTGTTGAAGTTAAGCTTGACCAAAGTGAATCTTTATTGAAGTCACAATTTGAATGACTATGAATTTTTAATACTAAATGAATTAGTAGAACACAAAGTTGACTTCCTATAATGACTAAATGTTTCCTAGACATTCCTTCATGACCCTCTAGGATACACCACCATCCCTTTAAATATGAGCATATATATATCCTTCCCTACTACAATTGAGAAGTAGAAGCACCTTGATAAGATTATGAGGAGTAGCTCATTTGGTGTGACTCAACAAACTCCAATGAAGGGTTATAGGTTTGAACCTAAGTGAAAGTGAATTCTTCAAATTATTTATCTATCACGTAGGTTGGCCAAAAATTTTATTGAAATAGCTCTTCTTTATTGGGGGATTTTGCATTATGAGGATTTTACACTATAGGTTGGGTCACTAAGTGGTGCTTCTGGGGGGTTCTTCCCTCACAAATAAAAAATAAATATCTTGAGAAAACCTAAAACTATGCATTGCTTTTTGGTCTAGTTTTGGGTCTTCTCCTAGACTAGAATTTTGTTTATTTATCTATGGAAGATCAACAACAAGATGTTGGTCTGTTGCTATTAATGTTTACTATCGTACCTTCAATCCCATTTCACATGTTTTTTTTCCAAAACTACAAGTTCTTTAAGGTTAGGAAGAAACACATTCTAGTTAGGGATGTAAATGGGTACGGGTAGACCCACAGACCCGCAAATTCGGACCCTTAAAAAACCCATCACTAGTCTAATTTTTTATACCCGCATACCCTTGGACCCGTATACCCTTGGACCCGCATATAAGCGGGTCCAATAATGGGTATGCTTGGATCCATACCTGCTAGATCCATGTACCCGCTATACATAAGTAACTACTTAAATAATATGTTATATATATCATACTTTACTAGTCTAACTAATATAATTCTTGAGATTATATCCCACTCTAACCACAATAGGGTTAGGACTAGTCATATAATTAAGAATTAAGTATTCTAGTTACAATAATGAACATCATATGTAAACTTAAAATCAAAATGTCTACTAATTTACATTAATTTCTACATAAGTTAAATGTTATGATCATGACTACAAATATGTAAATGATTACTCAATTAATGTTAATGTATAGAATATAGCATTGTTTAATATAACTACTACATGTTAATATACTATACAATAACAATATCTTGTTCTATTAAATAAATATAACAGTCATTTCTCTTACATAAACAGTATGATGTTTTATAGAACCGCTTACCCTCATACCTGCACCGCATACCCGCTATTACTGCAGGTACGTGTATGGTGTGGGTCCAAGTTTTGTATTATGCGGGTCTAGAACCAGAACTAGACCCACTAAATTAGATGGGTATGGGTATGGGTATGGCCAGACCCACACCGTACCCGCACCATTTACACCCCTAATTCTAGTGTGCTTTAAGGAAGGAGTCATCTTGGTGCTCTTATGAAGTCAATAGAGAAGATGAGTATCGATATCTTGTCATCCTTGGTTAAAATAATAGATGGATGTCACTTGATTCCAAAATATATGGGACATATTAGTGATCCCTTGTGAAGATGAGACATACTGGTGATCTCTCGCAACCAATAGGTATATCTTCAAGTATTCATGGTTATGTTGTGGATTGCTATGCATAATATCTTCAATAAAGTACTTTCCTAAAGCCTAGTGGTCGTAAGTCCATTGGGAAATGGATGTAGGGCGTTTTCATCCTAGTCTATTTTAAATAGTACGTTCATTGTTGTTAAGCTCCTTCACCCTTGTCTTTATTTGTTAATTTTTCAAGAAAGTTGTTGTTAAATAGATTTTTTGTTTACATACATTAGATAATATGGGATTATATCAACCCATCCATACTTGTAAGTTGGTATTAGAGAAGGTCTAGGTATTCTTAAAAGAGGTAGAAGATGGAGCAACTTTTGTTGGGATGCTCAATTAGGAAGGACTCCATGATGGGAATCCTTCAATGTTTGATATACACAATATCTCTACTGAGCGAGAATGATGTAATTTCTATTTTAGGGTATCAATAACGACTTTTGTAATATGGTAATAAGTGAGTACAATGCACTAAAAAATGCTACTTGAAGAATGGGACATCGATGCTTAGAATAAAAATACACTAGATGTGAAATCAATATATACCCTTTACAACACTTGTTCTATTTCTAAATTTAATAATGCAATTTCATCTTCTTAGTTCACATTTTATATCTACCACAAATTTTTGTTACACTTGTGGGCAATAACCAAGTAATTAATTCAAGATCAATATGTTTGTCATAAATTAGATTTAGTTTTTTGGATAAAGTTGAATTCATTGCCCAAATGTAATAAATGTTATTCGTCATTGTTAATGGACCAACATATCTTGGGAAGAATGTTTAATAAGGGGCATGGTGGCAAGAGATATGAGTCACTATTCAGGTCACTCACACCCAGGTATGAGAAGCAAGTGACAATGATTAAAGAGTCCAATGATGTCACTAAGCTACTAGTGGAAGGGGTGTTTGGGAGTCATGAAACCTAGAAAATGAAGCTCAGATATGTCAATAACCAAGAATAAAACCAACCAAAGAAGATAAGCCTAATGTTCATCACTTCAAACTCATCATCAAATAATTCATTTGATTAAGAATCTAACCTCTTCAAAGGTATGTTTCTTTAACAAAATGTCTAACAAATGCCTTCTTGAATTAAAACTAAAGAATGAAGGAGGGGACACACCTAAAGATAGTTCCCAATACTTAAGAAGAAAGGAAATTTAAGTGAAAGCACAAAGGGAAGGACCAAAATGAAAAGGTATTGAACTCATGATATAGAAGAAAAAGAAGCTCCTTAAGTGGAGAACAAGAATCAAACATTTGTAACATGGACGTACAATGCCTTATTTTGATTTAAAAAAATCCCAACTTGGATGCAAATTGGTGACAGATCTTATAAAACTATGGCAATAAAACAAAGAGGGATTAAAATTCAATATGAAAATGAAGATGGAGATAGCTACCTTGCAAGTTATGTTATGACTAGTAAAGAAAAAACAAATGAGGAATGAATGATTGATAGTGGATGCTCAAAGAACTTAATTTATGACAAGAAGTTCATCGCAAAGAAGGGAGGATAATGGAAAAGTAAATATAAATGAAAATTGATAATATAATAATGAACCATCCACCAAAATATTGTTCTACTAGATATAGTTCATAATAACAAGATTACTTTTGGTCATATCTATGAAAATTAGTTTACATTTTTGTTTAAAAATATGCATGTAAATTACCTTCTAGAATACTTGTTTTGTTGTACATGAGGGCAAGAGAGATGGTATACATCTTCTGTTGTGCTTAAGTTTTAATATTTATAAACTCTAGAAGTACCCCATAGGTATATGGGTTCCTGTAGTAAATGAGATCGTCCAAGGGAGCAAGGAACAATTCAGCACAAGTGTATTAATGATCAATAATCTAGATCGGTTTGCAATAGTTGAATTGGATTATGATTCACTACTTGCAATTAAAAGAAACAAAGAACTAATATAAATGGAATTATATCATATTTTAAAAGATCTTGGACATAAGATTTCACTTCCATACAATTACTCACATGAAACTATCCAATTAACATGCCAATTAACTTGCGAAGGAGGTTGTCGTCATCATACACCTCCGAGTGATATGAGACGGTTCTCACTTTAACATAGCACTCTCGTTCCTATATCAAAACTCAAACCGCCACCTTAGATCCTCAATGTATCCCATCCACTCCTGTGGACAAGAATTTGTTTCCAAGAAGAGCTACTCCTTACTTCTCTACACATTCTCCGAAATTTCATAAAGTAGCATAAAACATGTAGGTTTGATGGCCAAGCAAACATACAAGAAACTTAATACCACAAAAATTCTTGGAAAAGCAAGATAACTAGAATTAGCTAAGAATTTCAAGTTTACATGAGAAATGGAATAGGAGATACTCTCCCATGCCAAAGAAAAAGGGTTCTACTTATACATAATGAAGAAACACAAGTGCTTGGGACATATTTCAGAGTTTAGCATGATTAGAGAGAGGAATGAGAAAAAGAAACCAAAGAATGAAGTTGAGTGAGGTAAATATCTAGCTTGAGGATAGAATTCCACCCTTTTAGCTACTTCTACTTGGACTTCTTTCCCTCCCGAGAAGGACAGACGGATTAGAGAAACTCTGATGCACCCTTAAAAAAAGAAATGGTGAAGAGTGGTGGTTTTCTCCCAAGAAACCTCTTCTTCCTCTCCAAAATCACCCTCCTCTTATTCTGCACCTTTCTCTGATCGTAAAGTGTTTCAAATGATGAGAAAAAATACCCCATACAAGTGTTTTTGTATATAAAAGGTGGGAGATTGTCTTTTTAAAATTACATAATCTTTCAATGACACGACATGTTTGAGAAGGCACACAAAGTGTTAGTGTGTGTAACTGCTGACTAGAACTGCTCTCGTGAAAAGTACACACTGTGTCACTGAAAGACATGTCATGTTTCTACTGTCTGAAGTCTACCTACGCACTTAACACACACCGTGTGCTATTTAGCACACATTGTGTCTCTAATGCAGGGCTCAGGAATCCGTAAGACACATCGTGTTAATTAAGCATAGTTTGTGTCAGCTTGATACAACAACCATGTTGATTTCTTGAATGAGTGAACATGATGTGTTTGTTAAGGAACATGTCGTGTTGCTACTTTGTCATTGAGGAATCCCTTTTCTATAATGGTACACAACATATGTAAAATGACACACGCCGTGTCTTACTCTAAAACTTCTAGAAATCCTATAGATCAATTGCTAATCAATCAGGAAATCCAAACTAAGGTCAGATTTGGGTTGTATTAACCCATTTCATCATATCTACCTTGTACATGGGTCAAAATTATGCAACAAGTAAAACAACTAAAATGGTGACAAATTAAGTATGATTAGAGGAAAAATAGAGAGAAAGAATAGGCTAAATTTGTGTGCAGAAGTGGATAAAAGTCTATATAAATTTTGCACATCACACACACACTTATACATATACTTATTCCCAATTATAGTATTCCTTCAATGGTAATGTTTGGTATCTAGATAAGAAAATGAACACCTTTATTATATGAGGTTAAGACATATGAGCATGAAACTCCCAAAAAATCGACATGTTTAGAGGACTACCCAAGATACCTTTTTAGGAACAGTGAGAACAAGAACATTGTATGAAAAGTAAATAAACCAAAATCTCATTCAAATCCAAGAGTATCTTATCCAAACATTGATCTCAAGAGCCTATACACATGGACCTTCTTGGACCATTGAGAACACAAACTCTTGGTTAATAGAAGTATTATATATTATGTGTCATTGTGGACTATGACTTTAGCTGAACCCTAATCTCTATCTATTGTTGCTTTATTAGCATGATAATGTGTTATATTATTTTGTAAAACCAATTGATTAAGTGAAATGTTTGATTTGGTTCAAATTGTACTTTGTTTGCACTAATATCTAGTTTTCTTATAGTTCATGGACCAATTTGTAAGTTCAACATTGTAAGAGGATATAATTCAAAACTATGAGCTATATATGGATATGGAGGCATAGAATATGTATGGTGAGCTATAACAATGATTAAAGAGCCTAACATTTCTAGGTTAATAGATAATTGAGCATGCCATGATGTTGTGAGGATCTCATCTATTTCATATTATGGCCCTGGGCACTTTCCAGCTTGCTCAGCTGGTCAAGCCTACTGCTTGTGAAGCACAGGTTATAGGATCAAATCTCAGTGAATCTTGTTGGGCACTTCTGTAAGGACTAAAAGCCCTTTATAGATGTAATTGGCTACTCTCTCTCCTGATTACCCTGGACAGGGGTGAATGTCCCCACTATGAAAAAAAACTATGGCCCTGGCCTATAAATGGACCTTTCTAGACCCCATCAAAGAGGACAACATGTATTCAAAGTTTTCCTGGTGTTAGCCAAGAAAAAGACACCTAGGACCATTGAGTTATCTACCTCTAGCCATCTACATAATACACTCTAATGAAATAGATTTCACAAAAAAATAGATATATCTGATCTTGATTGGCCTTCACCCCTAGCTACAAGTCATCCCCGCATTTTCCATATATGTGGGTTAGGTCCTTCAAGACCTTTTTGAGCTCTCTTCAACTTGCTCATGGCTAGGTTGATCGATTTTGGGTCAAACAGGTAGAATCTAAATATTCAACCTTTGAGAAGTGCCTACACCTAATTGCTTAACCTGATGTTCCCATTTCTTTCTTACCCATCATGTGAAAGGTGCATCGTCCAAGTGAGTGTGCCTATTGTTTGCTTCTTCAATTGGTTTTTTGCTTCAAATCCCTTGTTCTCTATTGCACTTCCCAATGGGGTTTCTTGTTGAGAAGTGTCAAAGATTTTCTTTTCCTTCATTTCACTACTTGATTGAGCATTGAGATAAAGTGGTAAAAAGATCACTTTCATTTGACTTCCATTCAACCTTAGTTTCCTTGATATATGACAGTTTCATGAATGTTTTTGGAATAATGCGCAATTTTTTCATAATTGGGAAAATTGATTTAAAATTGAGTAAAATGTATCTAAGAATATGTACTGATGCATAATCTTTTTTTATTGATTGAACTTTGGATGTTTTGCGAACTTAGATTTGTATGAGATTCCTTTTCTTTATTTAGCCTTGATCTTAATCTAGTAGGTGTGTAGACGGAGAGGCTTGATAGAAATAGCCATGTGATTTGGTAGCTCTAGGGCTCTTAACACTCGATAGGCCCTTTTTATTAGGAAGACTTTCCATAGGTTGGGCCTCTATGTGTTGAACCACTTTACCCTTTAATAGCGTTATAAGTAAGGTGACTATTCAACCTTTTACCTCTTTCATTCACATACAACCTACATCCCATGATCATGTAGTCTTATTTGCCTATCAAGAAACCTTCTCTAATAAGAATTACAATATCCAGACATGTATACCTTGCTCAGAGGGTGGTACCTTGGATCAAGTGCTTTCATGTTGATGCATGGCAATGCATGTTGAATATCAAGCAACTCAATGGTATTTTTAAGCTTTTCAACCTTTTATCTTGCATTAAAAACATAAGATAATTTACACCTATATCTTTTTCCTCCTATTCTTTACGTCTTATTCCTATTTCTCCCAAAATTCATAATTTTCCATGTTGGAAACTTGCTCATCTAGCTAAAGAACCCTCTTTTCTACTTGTTTGTCCTAGATTTACTATGGGTAAGTCATCTTGGATCTGGAGAGATGATCTTAGGAGTCAAATGAATATCTTATTTACCTACTTGTGCACACTAAATTCTAACTTTGCCCTAGAATGCTTAAATCTTTCTATATGCATCTATAAAATGATGAAGAATCTACATACTATTATGTATCATCTAAAGGACTCCCTTGGTGATAACGATATTCTCCCCTAATGCCTTATGACATGAAATTCAAAGTTTAAGCTTTTTGTCCTAAGAATGTCCTTTGTGAGGCCATATTGACGAGAAATGAATATATGCAACTCTTTACTATTTGTGGGATGCTATGAGAACTTTTAAGTAATTTCCCTCTAGATGTTATGCTAGAAAAATGTGGGTTGGAAAAATCACTTCTGTGAAGGCGAATCATCCATTATGTACTTTGGCCCTTACACACTGTAAACAAGAACCAGTAATAAAATTGATATATATTGTAGTTTTAGGTAGACATTTTTCCTAAAACCATGTTTATGTATTTTAAGTCTATGTGAAAAATTTCATGAGGCTATTCTTTTCCTATGAGGTATTATCCCTCTTTTACTCTTAGTGGTGTTTTAGGACTAAATATGTCCTAATTTGGAAAGTAGGATAACTTCCATATCCATTCCACTATTTCCCTAACAGTTTGAGTGTTGTTTGTTTGTGGTATGTTGAAGAAATGTGAAAACATTATACGGACTTGACAATCTATGAGAGGTTATCTTTATTTTGGACTTCATGGTATTTTGGGCCTTAATATGCCTTAATTTGGTGTTTTGGCCCCTATTAAGACCAATAATGATTAGATATAACATGCTTGAGTTGTTATTGAACCTAAATGTTGTTATGAATCCATAAGAATAATTGTATGCATTTGCATAATGTTTTTATTTGATCCGATTAACCATGTATTTATGAAGTGGTATGGGGTTTTACAAACCAAACACAAGTTTCATGTAATTGAGGGAAACCTTAATTGAATGATGCCACCTAATGGAATATATAACTTTTTAGGTTATTATTAAAGTGTCTCTTCCCTTCTCTTCATGTTATGTTATGGAATAAAATAAGTTTTACGTAACGTATGACATCATATGGTGAGCTTTGAATATGGGTTATACAAGTGGTATGATGCTTAGGCTTTTATCTTAATGTCAATTACGAGGGTAACATCATTGGGATAATGGTACGTGTTCAAGGGTTAAAGTTCAAATAAATGATTGGATATAAATGAATTTTGATAATAGAAGTGTTTTTTATACATGAATATGTCATGTGTAATTGATACACTCATCCTTGAAATAATGAAATATTGTTTACTACAAACAAGTGTTATGAAGAAGTCATATGTCTTTAATAGTGATGTAAAAATTATGATAACTATGTATGTTCTAAAAGAGAGATGAAGTTATGAACTATTGTCTTAAATTAAATATTCTTATTAACAATGCCAAATGTAGTTCTTAATGGAAATCTATTACATGAAAAGAGTGATGGTTAATGTTGTTGCATAATCTAGATTTATTTTGAAAGACGATTGTGAGAATTTTTATGTATGGGATAATAGTATACCTTCTATCATACTATTTTCATTTTGAAATGAAATAGTGGAACAATAAATATCTTATATTATGCCATATTAAGGATGACATACCATGATTTAATATGTTGGGCCTTATTGTGGGAAGATTGATATGTTGGGCCTTGTGATGTCTGAGATTGATATGTTGGGCCTTATAGGATCCTAACTTGATGAATTAGGCCTTGGTATGGTCAACATGATTACTTGTACCCTGATTTGAGGGGTTTGGTATATGTAAATACATGTTATATATTTTGGAGTTGTGGACTAGATAAAGATGCAATTTCATCTCTATGCCTTGTTTGTAACTTGATTGATGCAAATGAAATATGAGTAGTTGGTCTAACTAATAGTGTGCAATCCTAATCATCAAGTTAGGATCCTATATGAAATAGATCTATTTTACTGGGTCAGTAGGGTAAATAGTGAAACAACTTAATCTTGTGGCAAACCATAAACTATGAGAAGACGCCTAGAGCATTTATTTTTGAACATATGAGGGTGTGTGGGGTTGGTATACCCTAACATCCATAAGTTTTGTTGAAATTTGATTGTGCACAATGGTCCAGTGATATGTGATGGAGAGAAAATGTTGTTGTGAATCAGTATGTTGGGTTTTACACCATGTTTTCTTGGTGCAATGACTTGTGTACCCAGGGAAAGCCTATGATATTTATGGATCCACTTTTGAGCTATTTCAAGTTAGATCCTGACTTTGAGCACTCTACCATTCGTTATCCTCACTTCATCCTGTGATGTACGGAGAGACATAATGGAAGATGGACATCCTTACATCTTATACATACGATTGGAGAGGCTTCATAGCGGCTATCTTGTAGTTTGAGTGGTACACATACCTCAAACCACTTTGGGCATAATAAAATGTGTAATTCAACTATATTATGTCTCTATTTAGGTTTAATTAGTGAACAACATAAATGAACTTTTGTATATTCTATTTTTATTGTCTTACTTCATGCAAGTATCGTATTTTATTTGATAATATATTCTTATATCTATATTTTTCTAACATATTCTTAGTACGTATTTTACTTCTTTTTGCACTACATGCACCATGGAGTATACTTATATGATCTACTCATTCTTGTAAGTGAAAGAAGTTGTTAGTAGTTATATCATAATAGTACAAATTGGGATCTCACTCATGTGGTTATCCACATCTTCTAGGCATGTTGACGCATCACAAAGGATGTGATGACCAAGGTTTAACAACAAACAACATAGTTAAGTCTTGAGTGTCCCTACATTGTATCTTTCTTGAGTGATGGATGGGTAGTTTATGATGCACTTGAGATGTTTCTTTATCCATAGGTGGCCTTCATATAATTATGTGTTTTAACCAGATTCTATATTGTTGTTACTCTATAGATACTATTTAAGTTGTAAAAATTTTGATGAAATTAAAAAAGAGAAGGGTCGATTGATTCTCGATCATGTCTACATGTGAAACGATATAGATATGTAATGGTACACTTATGTATGATGTCATGCAAGATGTTATGAGGTTTGTTGTAAATGGATCTTTTTCTGGATCGTTTTATTCAAAAAATTTGGCTCGGTTTGTAGTGTTTTCTAGGTTTTGTTTTGAGTTTGGTCTGGAGATTTGTCCAATGATCATTAGGATTTGATCAGTGGGACATATGCTTACAAGTGTTGCATCAGAGTATATGTTAGCTAAGTTTACGTGGACAATAGGAATTATGATTAAAATGTTGACTATGTGATGAACATGAAATCATCATGATGCATGCTACTTGAACTCAAGATTTGGATGCCCTGACTAGGTATCCAAGTATTGAGGGAAGAGCTAGTGTGGAACTCTCAGATTGTTTTTCTTCTAATTACTCTAACTAAGTATTCAATTGGATACAACCGAAAGAGTAAAATAAATATGAAAACATGATGAAAATAATAAGATACAATTTGACAAGAGATGCAAAACATAGGTTAAGTACAGCCATGTTGAACAACAACTATGCATCAAATTGGTTAGATAAGTGACCAAAATACTAAAATAGTTGCTTCAGTAAGAAAAAAATCTCATTTTAACTCATCAAATCTTAAGAATTTGATGATCAAAGAAAGACATATGCCAATATGATGCTTAATTTAATTATAAATAATGTAAAAGTTCTTTCTTGAAACTTGGAAGAACACTTTGTATGGATATGAATATAGTGTTTGATGATGAGATTCTAGATAATGATGAGGTTAAGGAAGGGTGACTATATGTATGGAGCTTTTACTATTTCGAGGAGTAAGGGGGATCCTGACATAGCGTGTCTAGTCTATGCATGTGTACCTGGAAGTTCATAGAGAATATAAGTAACAAGAAGGATTTAAAGTGTAAATCCATATAAGAAAAGGAGAACTGAGATGATAATTATGAAATGAGATGATAGAGATGTAGAATGTAAAATGATAAGATAAGAACATAAAGTGATCTCAGGTCATCTTGTGTGTTCTATGAAAGTGTCACGGTAAATGACATCATACGATGATGATATTAGATAAGATACATAGGAAATGTTCTCTTGTGGATATGAGAATCTGAAAAATCATGAGGATTGAAGTGATTGTGAATAAAAATGACAAGCGAAATACCCTAATCTGATTTATAGATTCCTAACATAGATGCTTGGTCATAATTAAGATGAAAATTGAGAATAATATAAAGAAGGGAAATTAAAATATGCTAATACAATGGTCCTAAAATAAGTAAATCTACACCATAAAGAAATGAGAACGAGTGATGGACTAATGATTGGAAGTGATGCTATCCCAATTCCTTTATGTTATTAGAGGATGACAGATGTATGAATCATATGTTTTAGGAGTAGGATTGTTTGGAAAGAGCATGTTTCAACCAACCAAAACCAAGATGGCTATGATTAAGTGGAAACTATTAGTATGTGTAATATACCCATTTGTTTATGAGTTTGTTGTGAATTTATTACATTAAAAAGGTTGTTACCTAGAAGATATAAATGGATCTATGTACATGATGTGTCCTTTTATTATACGAGTTTCAAGAACACATGAACTAATAACCTTGTTGCAAGATATACTATACACAAAAGTCTAATAAGAATATTTAATTACCTAAGAATAAATGTTAATTATGATGAATCAGTCATTAACAACAAAATGACAAGTACAATGACAAGAAAACAAACATAAGAATGGTTAAGAGATAACAAGCGACGACAATGAATAATAAAAACATAACCTACAATCCACTAAAGGATGCATAATAAGTTGAAGCTTGAAATAAATAATAAAAGAATGTATCTAATAATGAAGGAGAAACTTCTTGATAATCATTCACTAATGCTAATAAGGTAGCATAAAACGTTTCTAAAAACTTTTGAGATAGGGTTAAATGTTTCTTGTTGTTCTCTTACCTAACTTGGGATTTTAGGGTGAAATCCTTCTGAGGGGTTTATGGTTGTGAGACCATGACCCTAGATTAACCCTATATATCATGCTATTCATGCTTTATTACCATAATAATGTCCTTGATTAAGTTTCGAGAGAAATTGATTTAGTGAAATATTTAATCTGGTTCAAATTGCACTTTGTTTCCCCTAGTGTTTAGTTTCCTTATAGTTTGTGGGCTAGTTTGTAAATTCAACATAGTACAAGGATCTGATTAACAATTATGGAAAAAGTATCTAAGATTTTGTTTTCCTTCATTTTAATTTTGGATTAATCCTTGGATAGATTTGTAAATATTTCATTCTCACTTGACTTCAATTTCACCTTAATTACCTTAATATGGAAATTTAAAGAATGGTTGTGGACTACTGTCCAATTTAAACATAATTGAGAGGGTAGATTTCAAAGTGAGTAAAAAGAAATTATTAATGTAAAATATTTTGTAATTGGTTGAAATTTGGATGCTTTTGGAACTTAGATTTGTATAAGCTCCCTTTTCTTGATTACTATTCTTGAACTTAGTCTAGTGGGTGTATAGATGAGGAGGCTTGTTAGATATAGTCATATGATTTGGTAGCTTCATGGCTCGTGACACTCAATACACCCTTTTTCTATGAGGTGATTCTTTAGGTCCTCTCATTTAATTAGCATAAACACCAACCATTAGAGAGAAACCCTAAACCTAACCAAATTTAAGAAAAAAGAACCACATTCTCGACCAACATGAGTAACACAATATACAAAAATTACAAATAAATCTTTCCTTTTTCTTTTTTCATTAAGCCTCATAAATCAATGTCCCATTATCATAAATCTTATACAACTATATTAAAACTAGAATCAAATCTTATTGCTAATATGTAGTTCAGTTTACATCAATCATTTTTACATTAAGAACCAACTCAGTAGTTACATGTAAGAACCAACTCGGTAGACATAAATCTCGGGAAAGAGAGTGTATAGGGAGATTCTAATATACATTATTATGTTTACATATTCTTTGCCACAAACTCTCCACTAGACATCATTATACATAAAAATATTTGAAACAACCTCATGGGACACATGGAGCCCCACTGAGTGGATACCCACTCAAGTTGAGTACCTGCATCAAGATCACATTAAGTATATTTAGCTTATAAGAAACATGTAGATATTACTAAGTCTAATAGATAATTCTCGAATTTAGCACATCCATTTTATAGAAATAATGTAATAAATCATATTAGGTATTCACTTAAGCCAATTCCAACTTTAAAACATCTTTAAGAGTATGCCTATGAACAAATAAATAGATGTTCATTACTTCAAGACGTCAATATAATTGTGGGAGTAACAAGTCAAAATCTAAAAAATTTCTATAAATACATGACAATAAAATCATCTTTGTGATAGCTGACCGGCCTAAATCGCGCGTCCAAAATTGGAGGCGGATTTGAAGTTAGTCGGACTTTTAAATTTATAAACCTGAATTCTTCTAGGCCCCCACAACTTTGTTTACGGGGTCGAAGTAGATATATGGGGTCAAACACAGGGACAAGGGTGGTAGTATTGGGAACCCAGAATCGACACGCTACACTCCGGCAGGTATAAAGAGATGATAAATTCCCAAAAAGGGAAACAACAAGATGTCACAAACTAAACAAAGAAAACTATCTCCAACTGAAGCTACTAGAAAGATTTAAGGTTTTAGTCATTTAGCAGTTTTTAAGGGGTTTTCATGCAACAGAAATAGAAAGATAAAACTAGAGCTAGAGCAAGGTATGAAGGATAAGACTTCGGTAAAACAAGCGGCAACAGTAACATCCTGCAACCCTCCTCTCAGAGAGGGTGCCTCTAACCAAGCATCAACACCCCTCTCGAGGTTTCTAGACTTAAGTTAGAGTGGCATGTTACTGAAGCAACTCCGTTCCAGGCACTCTCGTACTCCAGAATCGGACCAAACACTAGAGCCACAACACAACTCTCGAAGTTGTTGTGACGGGAAAACACGATTCGGTAGTTAAGCGGAGCGCGATCCAACATGCAAGCTAGAGTTCAGATATCAAACATAACAGTCATCCAACAAATGCACCAAGCATAGAGAAGCAAGTAATTAAGCTTTTCTATTTCCATAAACATTAAAGGTCTTAGTACATTGTGTAAATAAAGAATTAAATAACAAAATTAAACATATGTGTCACCTTCTTGATGTAGAAGGACGACGGGCTACTGCGGCTCTCCAGCCCGATACAGCAGTGTCGGGTGGCACACCCTCTCGGGTGGCACGCATGACAGCCGACTGTATCGCTCAAGGACCCTAGTCGATACGCTCATGTCGGGCGGCGCACCCTCTCAGGCGGCACGCATGACGGGCGTAGCGTATCAGGTTCGATATCGTGTCGGGGACTTGTGTTGCTCTTCTATGTTGGCCGATATCGGCCCACAGTGTCGCCCGGGGGGGGGGGTCCTAAGTTAACCATCCCCTCCCTCTCGGGATGAGGAAAATCTCACCTAGTGTTGCCCGACACGAGCACTGGGGCGCGATACTCTCTCTCTCGTAGTTTCCTCTGAAGATAGCTCAAAGTTCCCAACTGTCCAAACTGTCTTTTCGGCTTCCTGCAGCTGCTATTTATAGGCAACGGTTGGGGGAAGTTATGGTGCTCGAAGCGCCACACGTCCTCCTTATTCGCGGGTCAGTGGACGGTCGATATAGGTATCGCTCGGCGTGGGGGTGTCGGTTGTCGGTCACGTGACGGGCGGCGCCTGCCGGTGGGTGGCCTGTGTCGCGCGACAAGCTGGTGTTGTCGTGGCGAGCTCGGCTCCCGGTTGAGTAAAAGATGTGTCATCCATCAGTTTCTTCTCACGCGGCGTCCCCATATCGTGCGTCGTTATGTTGCTCTGCCCTGTCGGGCAGAGGTTGTATCGGGCGTCAGGAAGGCCGATGCGGTTTAGACTTATTTGTGGGCCGGGACGGCCTTATTGATGATAAAATGGACCAAAATGAGGAAAATCACTACAAAAGATGGAAGTATTGGATTAAGAGCGTGATTTGGCCAATTATTATAAAAGTACTTATAAAAGAGAGGAAAATAGCAAAAAAGGGTAGTTTTGATAACAGAATAAAGGGCGAAAACGTCACCAAAATTGGTGTTATCAATAGCCCACCGGTCAGACTTAGAACACATCTTGTAGTCCTGAAGCTGAACTACACATAGGATGTGTCTACCAAACTATTCTCCTCAAATGATAAGTAAATTAGATCAAAATCTGTTTGGATATTAAATCCCAACATCAACCACTTTTCAACGTTTAGAAAAAGATTCTAAACTAGATCAAATAAGAATAAGGAAACAACTTCTCTTTAGAAAATAATGATTCATTTCGACAACATGAAACATATTCAACAACTTTAGGTCTATCAACTAGAAGTAAAAGGCATTTAACAAAATTCAACTTATATTCTACACAGATTGTGATATTTTATTTGTCTGCCACAAAACTACTTGGCTCGTACCTCACCAAGTAGAATTCACCACTCTTGATTCTCATGCCAATGACTCACCGTCAATAACTAAGGGTTTACTTGACCACCATAAGACATCAATAATAGACCCTGGTCCACTATAGGGTTGCCTAAAGAGGCTCACATCCTCTTCGAAGGTACATGAGATAGGGACCAACATAACTAAATATCACATGTCATCATTGAATAACAAATACGATCTTATTTCATATGTTTCATAGTATTTATCTCATCATTCTATTTTTAATGTCCAAGGATTTGAGGCATTGGATAAAAAGATCTTATAAGGAATGATTCGACTACCCATATCACCAAGGTGCACCTCCTTTTCTGAGAGACCATCACTAAAGAACTCCATAGTTAAGTGTGATCGGCTTGGAGTAGCACTAGGATGGGTGATCAGTCGGGAAGTCTATCCTAGCTTGCGTGTGAGTGAGGAAAAAGCATGCAGTTAAGTCTAGTGGTGTTCTGTGGGACCAGTCATCATTCTTGAAAATCTACTAGAGCCTCGGGCAGTGGGCCCGAACTTTACACTATTCCTCATGGACATAGACTTTCACAATAGAGGATATAGGGCCAAAATCATGTCGTGTAATTCACTCCTAAATCTAGGTGGTCTGACTTTCAAGGTCTTGATCTACATTTTGGAAATCCTTCTCACAATTCTCCGGTTACTACAAGGAGATCCATTTCACTTTCCCAGAATGGACCTTAGGGGAAGCTCATAGTGTTCAGGGCACCTAACTAGACGTGTCATCATTTTACTTGTTATTTAATCCATTTACTAATCTTAAAAAGAATTGAATCATCAATCATCAAGTGTGTGTATTCTTGAGCAACTAGAATGATATAAAGCATATTAGGGTTAACAAGAAAGATGATGATTGAAAGAAAAAGAACACCAAATCTATAATTTGCAACATGTGTATTTAGTTTCATTTCACATCATCCCATCTTACTCATCATCAATGGCCATCGAATGGAGACATATTCTCATTATCCAAAATTTACCCTAGATAGGGTTTCTCAAAAGTAATCAATGCATGTTAATTTAATCTCAACCTATTTGTTATCATCTTATTCCATATCAAAGTCAAATATTTGTAGAGACTTTAGAGCTGGAAGTAATATAAGCATATAGACATATTTTTTCATTCATCATGCTCAAATAGGTTTATCATACAATATATACTTACTCCATATGATTTCTATACATATCAATAATTTCAAAATAAAAAAATGTACTAACAAATATGTGATCTCATTTGAAATCTATCAGATTAGACCATTCTCAGAATACAAGTGTTCCACAAACAATTACAATCCAAAAATGTATACTTATAAATCAAATTGCATCCTTGAACATCACCTTTCAATTGAACTAGAGTATACTTATGTGCATTCCTTAATCCCTTGTCTCAAATTATTATTCACTATTATCACATAGCTCGACACATTGGGATTACAATTAGGTTGCTAGATCCAACTATCAATTTTCTTCATTTTTCCTTCATTTCATAATCATTAATTATAACTTCATTGATAACATGTTCACTACTATTCTTGGAGTGAATTACTCTAAATTTACTGAATGCATAAAATTTCATTCACATTCAAATCTTTCATAGCCTAATTTTAGCATATTTCATTCAATTTAAGCCAACCCACATATATTTAAAGTAAATAGATGAATGACTTTCTCATAGTCATTAAATTAAAATTCCAATACTTATATTCATTTCGCCCTGGTCCATTTCTTTTCTTATATTTAGGTACATGTACCATGTCTTTGGATTATGATGACATTTTGGTATATAACAACAATCCTTCTATTCCTTATAAAACTTTCAATTCAGGGAGTACCACAGACTAGGGTTGTGCTTTCTTACTCTTTAACTTTTAGTCATCTTCCCAATTCATTATTATGTGCCTTGTATTAAAGTCTAGCATTTATGTAGGGTTTACTCATTATTACAAAAATTATACTACCAAATATGTATTAGGATTATATCATTATAATTAGACTTTCAAACTCAATTGAAGTAATAATATCTACGATTGGGCATTTAATCAGTAGATGGTTGTATTCATTACATCGTAAGAAAATTATTATTCACTAAGGAATTCAATACATCACAAGAACATTATTATTCACTAAACACATCAAGTTGTACATCATTTCATTAAGTCTACTGAGACACATGAAAATCTTAGTTTCCATTTAGTACAAATCATCCATAAATTATAAGTATGCATTGATTCATTGGCTCATTTGAGTTGATTAGACAAAACTAATTCTAGGCATGAAATACCTACATTTGAAATGATCATACTAATCCTTATTCACATGCCATATATAATTTTAATAAACCCTAAAAATACAATTAGTAACTCATTCTTGTTAAGTTCATACATGATTTTGTACTTGTCAACTAATTGTCCAAGCATAACATTTGTTGGACCAATTTAAAGCACTATATGTTTGAAACAACATGGTTCTTTATCAAGAATATTTTTCATAAAAATGTTGTGCATGCTCTGAATTTCTAGAAATACAACCAACTTGTACGGATTCAACTCATTTGTTGCTCTTTTCAACTTAAGAACCCAAGAACAGAAGAACAAGAGGGTAAGAAAGAGAAAAAAGGGTGATTTTATATCATCATGATTCAAATCATCTCTAAAGAAGGTAAACTTACTTTCTTTCAATACTGCTAAGAAGAGAAAACCCTAGATCACCATCTCTGCCTCCTTTCACACTGAAACTCTAATTCTTCATCTCTCTCTAGAATTTTATTTCTTTGGAATGAATAAAAAAATAGGGGATATAATAAGGTTTTATGTTACCCATATAGAGTAATTAAGTTTCTTGGAACAATGACAAATTAGCCCCATATTTACTATTTCTTTTATTTAAGCAACACTTTCTATTACAAAAAGTTAATTGATACAATTATCTTTCATCAATAAAAGATAATTCAAAAATTATGAATTGTTGTCTGAAATTAACTTTCAGAGCTTCAGTTAAAATTTCAGATCATGCAGACTTATCAGTAAATAATTAAGAATCAAACATTGTACGACTATACTGTAGTATGCAACATGGTCAATCAAATTACAATTTGAGTGCCCAACAAATCCAAACAACATCTAGAAATTCTGAAATTAGTTTTTTTTGCATCTATTTTACTTATCTGGACTAAAGAAAAATGTAATATAAATCTAAGATTTCCATGAAATACTAAAAATAATTTACTACACCACTATATTTATCAAATTATGTATTCATGTACTTTTCAAACTCTAAATTTCAACCCATTAAGGTATTCACCTAAGCATCCTAATTATTTAAATCAAAGCATGTTTTAAAATGTATAAAAAAGTTTAAAATATCTTAACAAATGATCATTATTTATCAAGATAAAACTAGGATAAATAAATTAAAGCATGTAATCGTCCAAGTAAACTCTAATGAGATGGCTAAGTTGGAACTTGGTCATTAATAGTTTCATGGGTTGGCCCTTACAACCTTGAGCCCAAGTACCTCTGTTCCTTGGACTACTTTTCCCTGTAATAAATTTGTAAGCTGGGGGGATGTTTGGTATTTTAACTCTTTCATTTACATAAACCCAAAATCCTATGACCCTCTACCTGATTTGTCTATTAACAAACCTTATGGAACAAGGAGGAGATTCTGACATGTATACCCCTTCTTGGAGGGTTGTAGCATTAATCAAGTTTCTTCTTTACCTCTTCTTCCTCCGTTGGACAAAATGCATGGTTTTCCAAGGTGGAAACTTTCTTATCTAGCTAAAAGACCGTCTTTTCTTCTCTTTTGTCCTTATTTCCCTAGATCCACCACGAAGAACTCATCTTTGAGCTGAAGAGGTTATGCTGGGCATGGAAAGGATGTTTCCTATAGGTGTTCTTGTTGTTCTTGTGACGTCCCCATATTATCTAAAACTTAATCTAATGTGTGACGTCCAAATTGAAACCTCACCTCAGCAAGAATCTCAATTTAAACACCCCACACTAGGCTAAGAAGAAGAAAATCAGAGGAAGTCAGAAGGAAAGAATAGTAGCACATGCACATGAACAAGAATAAAGACATACAACACATGTTCACCATTCAACATATAATTGCAACATGAATTGTTACAACATTTGATATTACATATTGAACAGTAAAGTATTACATATGCATTTACTACCACTAAATAGCAGGATCTTAAGACAACTGGTCCACCTGTACATCAGCTTGCCATACATATCTCAACTATCCTTGTTCTTCAAGATCATATGTCCACAACCTAAACAAAATATTACATGTGGTACACATCAACACAATATTCATGAACATTGTACTGAGTACGTCGACTTGTCTTTTAATATACCTCTCATTACTAAGCTTGGAAATAAGATAAAACTAATACTTGGCAGCGTTAAACAAATATAAGAAAAGCATACTTGAACAAATAATGTTTATTAGCAAAAGAGAACACATATTTTAGGTACATTTTCCATTATATTCTCATACATCTACCTACCAATGGGATAGATGCATTCAGGCCTTATGATCTACTTACCAAAGAGATAGATCATTGTACATGTGATCCGCTTACCAAAGAGATTGATCACTCACTAGCAATATGCTTACCAAAGAGATATTGTGCTTTCATATAACGGAACATATATATTACATTTCATGTATTCACAGCAATAAGTATGGAAAATCAAGCAAGATATCATACAAGAACAATCATTTCATCCTATATCATATGCCAAGTGTTTACTACACATATAATGCAAGCATACTATATAGTAAGCCAAGTAAGGGGTAATGGCATACCTTCCAAACAGATATTCCTAGTCATATTCCTCATGTCATCTATATCTTTGTGTCAACTATATCTCTGTCAATCATGATTACAACAAGATCATGTACTATCATCAGATTCCCATCATCTTAACCCTAGTTATGTTCACTTTAGGGTTTAGCTTAGTTCATTAGTCTATTCCCATCATTATTCCATGTCTTACTCTTCTTATTATTTGAGATTGATGTTACTGATGTTGCATTTCACATTATAATCAGCTGCATGAACATTAGTTTCCATATCATTGTTTGCATGTATTAACCCTAGTTATATACATTAATCCAATTAGGGTTTTCTCATCATTATAGGATCCTTAAACATGTAACCTTATTTATATGCTTAATTATGATCTCATAATTGTATATTAGCTTCCAGTTACTGATACAAGCTTACTCTGCAATTTCTAGGTTTTCTTGAACATATTTGTAATTATTACACATTAATTAGGGTTATAACCCCTAATTGCCATATTAGGAAAATTACATGATTTTTTGCACCAACATTACAATTACTGACATTAAATGGATTATAAGTCACATTTAGGATTTAATGGAACATTTCCATAGTTTTAGGTCATCATTTAATAGTTTTTATCCATATAATAAGCATTTCACATCTTACATGATATCACTGAGATTAGTGGATCAAAAGCCTGATATTATGCTTTCATGTTGGTCTACACATTTTTTTGAACATTTTGATACCTTGTTTGTATTTTTTTTATAAACGAGCTATTTACTGTGATTTATCTAAGATATGAGATTTTTTGAGATAATTACCCCTTTGGGCCAATCCGAGACCCCTAGGTGTCCAATGAGGGTGCGGTTCACTTGGTCTGGCCGCCTGGTTCGTTAGGTCTGGTTGGAGCCGGCCGATTCGTGACTGGTCCAGTTGGTTTTCTCCATCTTCTGGGTCTGGGACTCTTGTCTCCCTCTTTCCTCGTGTTCCTTTCTCACGTTCATTTCTTTATGCAAAATTCCATCGCGAGGTTGTGTTTTGGCCACCGTGATCCTCCTCTTCAGCATGTGACTTCTAGTTCAAATAGGGTTTGGCTCTCCCATCTTTCTCTCTCCTTGTAATGAATGCTATCTTCCTCCCGCCATGTTCAATGCTTGCATGCGTCATCTTTACAACACTACGGTGTTTGCTCAACGCCAGTGAGAGACCTCCCTTCAGATACTACTCCTCGCCAACTACTAGTACCACCATGAGCTTTAGCCAAAACCTCACTAGATCATCGACCTCTCTAGATCTCACATGATCTGTGTCTCCTGGTCACGATGCATCGTGCGTCCTCCCGACACAAGCTACCAGCTTGGAGGGATTATCATAGGTCTACAGAGGTTGATCCAGCCAGGTCCGGTGAGTTCATCGTCTCTGTGGTGGATGAGAAAAAGGAGAATGATGACGTTTCTCAACACCCGATCCCTACGTGTGCCGCATGCTCTATTTTGCTATTGTTCTCCCGTGTCGTGATCTTCCCCCGATCTCCTCCTTCTGTAACCTCTACCTCCCACCTGTAAAAGTCAGATGGACAAGCAAGAGGATGGGGTTTGTAAATATCTTGCACCAAACTACCTCACACCTGTATTAAGTGCTTGAACTACACCTCTCAGCAATCCAAGGAAAAAAGACTGGTTACTCATTCTTTTCACCCCATGATCAACGATCTTGCTTGAATGGGCGGTCAGTTACCTCCTCGCCTCAACTACATAACTGCATAGTGGGAGACGATTGGGTGTCATCCGATTCTATCCATCGAAAGGGTCAATATAGGGACATGTAGTCAATCTGTGGGTCCTCAAGTCTGGGGCGCGTGACACTGATGCATTAGAGACTAGGTTGCAAACTATTGGAACCTTACACATCAAATTCAGCAATGTACACATAGGTCCCTTATATTCAGACTATTATATCTCCCTCTAGGAGCATACAAACATAATCAAACCTCTTCCACAGATTCATTATATTCCAACCCACATGTCATCCATTTTGGTCCCAATTTATCAATATTTAATCAACCAGTTAAATACTTCAATATGTCATATATTAAGGGGTACAAAACATAAGACTAACATAAATTGGATTCCAAAATACAACAAACTCATTGATATGCACTTGTATTATTAACCATACTTGAAAGGACACCATTTGATAACAAAATCTTATAAGACCATCTACCTTCATAGTCAACTTCATAATTCCAAAAAGACATACAAGTGACATTGTCATCACATAAAAAAAATCCATTCTCAACTCATGAATTAGATTATCTAATTGGGTATCCAAGAACCCCAAAAGTCAGCCCATCACAATCTACACTCCTTAAAAGAAATTTTGCCTTTGAAATTAAGCCAAAATCTAGTCCATCACATCATATAAATTTTTAAAAGAAATTTTGTCCTCAAAATCAAGCCATCCTCTTACACCAAGGAAAGCCAAAAAGTTTTCACTCATATGTAAGGCACCACTCTAGGTGTCACTTATCTGCAAACAAAATCTCCAATGCTATATCTATGTCTTCTAGGAGATTTCAAAAGAATCTAATGTTAACTACACCCTTCGTATAAGGGTCAAGCATATGTTTATAAGCTTAGGTTAGGTCAAGCCATATTCATGCTTTAGGATTTACATCCTTATTTTATGAAAGAACTAAGGATTCCATCAATACATTCATCAAGTTATAAAGGAGTTAATTAAAATTAACCTACTTTATCCATCTTAACTAAATAATCATTTTCATCATTTTATGTTGTGCTATTCTTTTCCAGACTATATTCAACATATTTATTAAGCACTAACATTATCACTACTTGGCATATATCATTAAATTGATCTCATTTCACCTTCATGTTAAGTTACAAGTTTTTTAGTGAATTCATCACTAGATTCACCGACCATATTATGTCATTACGATTCATGTAACACACATCATTAGTGTCATTTCATTGTACTTTCCTGTATGAGGTTGTAAACTCTAGTAGAGATTCATCATGAGATTAGCCAACTATCATATTGTCATCTTTATTCATGTATATGGTTAACCAGTTATGCATTCATATCTATTAAACCATCTCCAAGTTTCCATCATATCATGTCTATATATCACATCTCAAGATTAGATCACATCCTTACATATATTATATCATGGTTGTGCTAAACAAACTTATGTGAGTGGCTTGTTAAACATATATCAAAACTTTATCTAGTCCAACTGAGGTTCTCCTGACCCATAACATGAGGGTAAAGTCATGCTCAATATCTCTTAGTTACTCATCTCTATGAATATCATATATGCACAAACTTTATCTTCCCTCTATGTCTAGAGTTCTCAAGTCTACCTCAATGGAACCAAATGATAGGTTTACAAGCTCTAGCCACATAAGTACAAACCAAAACATGATATGACATTCTATTTATAGGTTCTCTACCTAGAAGATATGCTTACCCAAAACTATCTTGTCAACACATCCACTAGATTCCTACAGGAAACCACCAACCCTAGCATGAGACTTTCACAGAAACTAACACATTTACCTCCTCTAGGATCTTGGGACTCTCTCTCCCTCGCCCAGATGGCAGGTACTCATATTCAAGTTCACATGTTCATATATATACATCCTCTCTATGACTCTTGGGTTTGGTCTTCCTAAGGACATCTAGGGTTTAACAAGACTAAAGTAATCATGCATAACATAACTCAACTCAATCACTCAGGAGTATTCTAGTTTAGGACATATCATATCACATATTTTTCATCATTCTCATATCTTGAAGTTTAGGTTTTCTGACCTTCTCCCTATGGGTCTCACACTCTCTGGAGTTAACCCTAAAACTGG
This sequence comes from Alisma plantago-aquatica, assembly GCA_963693085.1. Lineage (NCBI taxonomy): Eukaryota > Viridiplantae > Streptophyta > Magnoliopsida > Alismatales > Alismataceae > Alisma > Alisma plantago-aquatica. Next base: position 52,767,014 of record OY856411.1, read on the forward strand.
TCCTAACTCTAGAGGTCTTCCTTTGTAAAAGAGCTTGAGGCTCATGCTGACTCACAACTTATCTTAACTTATGGAAGCATAATTACTTGCATCATCAAAACTAATCTTTCATCCTCAAAACTGAACTTAAGTCCTCAAAGACAAACATATATCATCACAAACTATCTCATATCATCTCTATACAACTTAGATCGTCATCTAATCTTATTTCATCTATTCCATGTATCACATATTCTAACAAGGCTCTAGATATCTAATCTAGAACTAGTCTCTCTTCTAGATTGATGTCATTCACTTTCACTTAGGTTGCATGACCACCTCCTACTCACACATGTGTGGGGACACATTTTTGTAATACATACATATATAATAAAATATTATATACTTTTTCTCTAATAAAACATGCGTCAGATAAAACTATCGAAGTTCGATCCGATTGGAATCAAACACCAAATCCATAAAATGAGTGTCCCATAGATAGTAGAGAGTCTAGTGCCATGTCACCTAGTGAAAAGGATGAGAACATGGTGCATACTAGTATAGCTACCCAAAATATAGATGCATCATATGTCTAAAGTTTCTCTTCCCGTGATGTACATCATTTCCAAATAATGCAATGCCCCATACCACTGCACTATAAGAAAAGAACGACACCTAAAGACCTCATATACAACAAGCACCAGTCTAGACCAAGTTCTCAGACATCTAGGTGCTAACCTAGATGCTAGGTCAGATCTAGTCTCAAAAAGATGTGTTGCGACCCCATCTCCCGATAACCCATTGTAACATCCCAGGATTTGAGGCCTGGGATAACATGATCTTAAAAGGAATGATTGGACTACCCATATCACCAAGGTGCACCTCCTTTTCCGGGAGCCCATCACTAAAGAACTCCATAGTTAAGCGTGCTCAGCTTGGAGTAGTACTAGGATGGGTGACCAGTCGGGAAGTTGATCCTGGTTTGCGCGTCAGTGTGGACAAAGTGCGCAGTTAAGGCTAGTGGTGGTCTGTGGGGCCAGTCGTCATTCCTGAAACACTACTAGAGCCTAGGGCAGTGGGCCGAGGCGTTACAAATGGTATCAGAGCCATAACCCCTCCAGTAGGTGGGGCTCACATGGGCATGTTGCATGCTAGTCTTGAGCCGTGCGGTCCAGGCAAGTTGGAAAGGGCTATCCGTAGAGACGAGATGGAGCCGCCCTTGCGCTGGTAGCCGTGGACGGGAGTTGGGTGTCCATGGGCCATTGTGGGTCTGCACTGAAATGGGGTCAGATTATGAGGCCATATAGTTGAGCCTTGACGAGGACGTCAAGAGTCTAAGTGGGGGAGATTGTAACATCCCAGGATTTGAGGCCTGGGATAACATGATCTTAAAAGGAATGATTGGACTACCCATATCACCAAGGTGCACCTCCTTTTCCGGGAGCCCATCACTAAAGAACTCCATAGTTAAGCGTGCTCAGCTTGGAGTAGTACTAGGATGGGTGACCAGTCGGGAAGTTGATCCTGGTTTGCGCGTCAGTGTGGACAAAGTGCGCAGTTAAGGCTAGTGGTGGTCTGTGGGGCCAGTCGTCATTCCTGAAACTCTACTAGAGCCTAGGACAGTGGGCCCAGGCGTTACAAGATGACTAATCTAACCCTAAAGATTATTAAGTGCAAGATTATTTATTTTCATTTTGAGTTGCATAATGAGAAAATGCCAGGCTTTTCTATTGTTCATGCTCTGATACCACCTGTGACGCCCCCAGGTTTTCTTAAACTTAATCTAATGTGTGACATCCAAATTGAAACCTCACCTCAGTGAGAATCTCAATTTAAACACCCCACACTAGGCTAAGAAGAAGAAAATCAAAGGAAGTCAGAAGGAAACAACAGTAGCACATGCACATGAACAAGAATAAAGCCATACAACACATGTTCACCATTCAACATATAATTACAACATGAATTGTTACAACATTTGATATTACATATTGAACAATAAACTATTACATGTACATGTACTACCACTAAACAACATGATCTTAAGAAACAGGTCCACCTATACATCAGCTTGCCATACAAATCTCAACTATCCTGGTTCTCCAAGATCATATATCCACAACCTAAACAAAAGATTACATGTGGTACATGTCAGCACAATATTCAAGAATAGTGTACTGAATACACCTGTGTCTTTTTATATACCTCTCATTACTAAGCTTGGCAATAAGATAAAAGTAATACTTTGTAGCATTAAACAAATATAAGAAAATCATACTTCAACAAAGAATGTTTATTATCAAAAGAGAACACATGTTTTAGGAACATTTTCCATTATATGCTCATGCATCTGCCAACCAATGGGATAGATGCATTCAGGTCTTATGATCTGCTTACCAAAGAGATAGATCATTGTACATGTGATCTGCTTACCAAAGATATAGATCACTCACTAGAATTATCTTACCAAAGAGATATAGTGCTTTCATATAATGAAACAAATATATTATGTTTGATGTATTCAGAGCAATAAGTATATAAAATCAAGCAAGATATCATACAAGAACAATCATTTCATCCAATATCATATGACAAGTGTTTACTACACATATAATGCAATCATACTATATAGTAAGCCAATTGAGAGGTAATGGCGTACCTTCCAAAGAGATATGCCTAGTCATATTCCTGATGTCATCTATATCTTTGTGTCAACCATATATTTGTCAATCATGATTAAGACAAGGTCAAGTACAATCATAAGATTCCCATCATCTTAACCCTAGTTATGTTCACTTTAGGGTTTAGATGAGTTCATTAATCTATTCCCATCATTATTCCATGTCTTACTCTTTTTGTTATATTAGATTGGTGTTATTCATGTTGCATTTGAGATTATAATAAGTTGCATAAACATTAGTTTTTGTATCATTGTTTGCATGTATTAACCTAGATTATATACATTAATCCAATTAGGGTTTTCTCATCATTATAGGATCCTTAAACATGTAACCTTATTTATATGCATAATTATGATCTCATAATTATATATGAGCTTCTTGTTACCGATATAAGCTTACTCTGTAATTTCTAATATTTCTTGAACATATTTGTAATTATTACACATTAATTAGGGTTATTAGCCATAATTAGACATATTAGGCAAATTACATGATTTTGTGCACCAACATTACAATTATTGACATCAAATGGATTATAAGTCACATTTAGGAGTTACTGGATCATTTCCATAATTTTGGGTCATCATTTGATATTTATTATCCATTGAATAAGCATTTCACAACATACATGACATCACTAATATTAGTGCATCAAAAGCCTAATATTATGCTTTCATGTTGTTCTACACAATATTATAAACATTTTGATACCTTGTTTGTATTTTTGTGATAAATGAGTTATTTATTGTGATTTATCTAATATCTGAGCATTTCTAAGATAATTACCTCTTTTGGCCAATCCAAGACTGCCATGTGTCCAGTGAAGGTGCGGTTCACTTGGTCTGGTCGCCTGGCCTATTAGGTCTAGCTGGAGTTTCTTGGTTCATGACTGGTCCAGCTGGTTCACTCCATCTTCTCGGTGTGGGAATCTGTCTCCTTCTTTCCTTATGTTCCTTTCTTGCGTTCAGTTCTTTCTACAGGAGTCCATCATGGTGTTTTGGCCGCCGTGATCCTCCCCTTAGGGATGTGACTTTTGGTTCAAATAGGGTTCGGCTCTCCCATCTTTCTCTCTTCTTGCATGCAATGAATGCTATCTTCCGCCCGCCATGTTCAATGCTTGTATGTTTCATCTTCACAGCACCGTAGTGTTTTCTTAACGCCAGTGAGAGACCTCCCTTTAGATACTACTCCTTGCCAACTACTAGTACCAGCATGAGCTTCGACTAGAACCTCTTTGCATCATCAGTCTCTCTAGATCTCACATGATATGTGTCTCCTAGTCATGATTCATCGTACGTCCTCCTGGAACAAGCTACCAGCTTGGAGGTATTATCAGAGGTCTGCAGAGGTTCATCCAGCCAGGTCTAGTGAGGTCATCGTCTCTATGGTGGATGAGAAAAGGGACGATGATGGTGTTTCTCAACACCCAATCCCTACGTGTGTCGTATGCTCTGTTTTGTTTTTGTTCTCTAGTGTCGTGATCTTCCCCCGATCTCCTCCTTTTGTAACCTCTGCCTCCCACCTACAAAAGTCAATAGAGAAGATAGAGGGTGGGGTTTGTAAATCTCTTGCACTAAACTACCTTACACCTGAATTGAGCGCTTGAAATACAACTCTCTGCAATCCAGGGAAAATTGACTAGTTCCCCATTCTTTTCACCCCATGATCAACGATCGTGCTTGCATGGGCGGTCAGCCAGTCACCTCCTCGCCTCAACTACATAACCACATGGTGGGATATGATTGGGAGTCATCTGATTCTATCCACCTAAAGGGTCAAGATAGGGTCACATATCCAATCCGTGACTCCTCAAGCCTGGGACGCGTGACACTGATGCATCAGAGCCTTGGTTATAAACAACCAGAACCTTACACATCAAATGTAGTAATGTACACATAGGTCCCTTATACTCAGACTATTATATCTCTCTCTAGGAGCATACAAACATTATCAAACCTCTTCTATGAGTTTATTATGTTCCAAACCACATATCATCCATTTTTGGTCCCAATATATCAATATTTAATCAACCAATTAAATACTTCAATATGGCATATATTAAGGGGTACAAAACATAAGATTAACATCAATTGGCTTCCAAACTACAATAAACTCATTGATATGCACTTGTATGATTAACCATTAACAAAATATCATAAGACCATCTACTGTAAGGAGGCGGGATCACCCCCTTACTAAAAAATTTGAAGAATTAACATCCATTCCAAACACACTCAAAGTTATGTTGGAATAGGTATAAATTTTCCAAATTTATTATAATGGTATGCAAAAGACCAACGTGTAGTAGTGGAATAAAACTAACTGACTATATTTAACATTCATAAAAGATTATACAAGTACATAAAAATCTCTGAATTGGGTTTACAACAAGATACAACAAAAAGGATCTAGATAGAGGGAAGTCTAAACTACTTCAAATCTTGTCTCCAGAGCAACATCTCCAAGTGCTAGGTCCATGCCCAAATCTATGTTCTCCTTATTCAACTCAACATCTTGTCCTAACCTAGGTGGTTGGGAAAAACACCCAACAAAAGGTAAAGGAAAACAAAGTATGTGTCAACAAATATGAACAAGATATCAAGGTAAAGAAAACATGTAAATAAAGGCTAGTTTTCATCATAAGATGAATATTTCAAGAGTATGAGACTATTTTTAAATATGTGCTTGCCATAAAAAATATATAATGAAAGGTTATGTGTATGATAATTATGACTACATTAACTAAGTAGGTTTGAAGCACCTACCAGACCTCAACCTATATGTGAGGGGAGAATTAATATATTCCCAGTCACCTACACATATTTTTATGGGGGAGAATAATACATTCCCAAGGGAAAATTAAAACATGCCCTATCTATGGGTGGTTGTGCATAAGTACCACTACTGTAGCTAAACAGTCCATAAAATCAACATACTAGAAAAGAATTCATGGCAAGTAGAAGAATCATATCAATTAAAACATGGCAGTGGGGTACAAGACCCAAGAAAAAGAATATCATTACTGATTTTGAGGCAATTTAACAAAAGAATCATGAATAGAGGAAATAGGGTTCATATAGTGCCTCATTAGGGAATATATGGTTTGGTTTGCAAATATTCCAACTTAGGGTCTAAGAAATGCACATACCTCTGTTACTGATATCAGTTACTAAGTTTCACCACTTTAATTGAGTCCAAGTTCTAATTTGCTAGGGTCATCCAGGCTCTGACACCTGTTTGAGGAGGAGGGGAGCGGGGTCTCCCTAAGACTAAAAAAAAGTTCTAATTTGCCTATTTTCAATGTATTAACATGTATTAGAGTACAAAATGCACATTAATGAATAGAAATCCTAATTTTAGAACTTTTTATGAAAACTCAAATTTAGATTTTTAAAATATCACCAATAAACTTATTAGGTTCTCCTGATCAAGAAAACATATTTTTATGTTAATTTTGGAGTTATGATGATTAAGATGTACTTTTTATGGATTTTATGCATTAAATTCATTTTACAAAAACCACCCTTTGTAAAACCATGAAATCAGACCTTGAAAATATTATTAGATATAGATTAATTTTCGAATTTCAAAACATATTTATTTGTCAAATTTAGATGAGCGAATTAGAAGATATTAATTTTTCAATACTAACCAATAGGAAATTGCCACATCATCAAACTGGTCGAGATAATTGAAGAGAGAGGGACATAGAGAAAACACCATTTGACCCATGAACATGTTTGAAGTTGCATAGGTAACCAAACTAGAGCTTCTAGAGAAGGTAAAATAGTAAGAAACCAAAACCCTAGAAGAACATGGTAAAAAGAGATGGAGATCATCGATTTTAAACATAGAAGTATGAGTTTTAAGCATGTAGTAAGCAATATATGAGAAGGGGGTTAACAAAACTCGCCTCTAGGAAGGTAAGAAGGTCCAAATAGAAAGGATCTCGAGATTAGAAGGTGTGGTTGCTCCAAGCCAAGCTCCTTTCTTGAGCAAAGATCACCTTCTCCACTTTAGAGGTACAAACCCTAGCAAAAGAGCATGGATATGAGATGTTTTAGGGCTCTAGGTGAAGTTTTACCATGGAAGGTCATGGTTCTGACCTGGAAGAAGGTGGAAGGAATACTTATAGTAGGAAAATATGGAAGGTAAGGAGGATACTTTCTAGTTTTGGTCGAAATCACCAAGGAGGAGCTTAAGAAATCCTAAATAGAGAAATTTGGAACCCTAGGAGCCTTCTTCACCAAGGTAGGCACCCTCTTTTACCTTGGGATAGAAACTTCATGGATAAACATAGAAGGAACAATACTATAAGATGGGGGAAAGAGAAGGAGAAGATTTCTTATTAGATTGGGAGGTGGGAAGGGGTAGGAATGGCTTTATAAAGAAGGGGGCAAGCTTGAGGTGTCTATGGGACTTTCCATGTGTCCTTAGGCTAAGACTTAATGTCCATGCAAGAGGATAGCACATAGAGACTTCCTGTATGTCCAAGGTTGGTCCTAAAAGCCCATGGAGACTTCTAGGCTACCCCCACCATCCTCCAATCAAAGAAAGAACCCCATTGGTTGATAGCTTTTAAAGACAAGCTCATTTATAAAGAGGGTAATCCCTATAATGCCCTTGGAAAGTAACACCTTCAAAACAAGGTGAAACTAGGTGCCCCAAGGTTAAAAAACTTGATAATCCTAAGGGAATATCTAAATGTTATAATGCATGTGACAATTTACAAAGAAAACCTCCGAATTGGGTAAATTGTATAAAAGTCCAAAATGTGCATATAATTGCATAACTTGCACAAACAACATCCAAATTAGACCAAACTTTAAACTTAATCTTGTCTCATGATTTCAAAACACCTCACAAGGTTATATTAAGGTTTATAGTACTGAATTATGGTAGTTAATCTTGTTCAATACATTAAGTAAGGTTTGGGGCCTTACACTTCTAACATGGATTTATTTACCATTGTTCCACTTAAGTAGTGATTTTACATTTTAGATCCTTAAATAAGATTTCACCGAGGTATTTGTTCATAAACCCTTACATTGGTATAATTATTGAAGAAATGTTCACCAAACCACTATAAATTCCACAATTTAAGCATCAAGGCCAAAAAGGATAGAAATGATAGGAAAATATTGGGAAAGGACCAAAAAGAGAATATGTCAAAGTTTCGGTATGTTACAACACTCCACCCCTTAAAGAAGATTGCATCCTAGAAATCTAAAGCAAAGTGAGGAAGGTGAGTATGCAACATCTCACTACTAAACTCCCAAGTTGAATCTGTTAAACTTCCACCAAAATTTTACTAACTTAAACTCCTTATTTTTCAACTAATTAACTTGGGAGTTCAGAATCTTCTCAAGCAACTCAACCTAGGTCAGGTTCTCATGGATCACCTAAAGGTTCCTTATTACTTGTTTTATGATTTATTTTTAAAATTTTTATCTTATTAGAATTATATTCATTAGGATATTACATTATCATTATTATTCTTTTAATTGGGTCATGTCATATTTACTTTGTTTCCAAAAGAGTTATATTTCATTATTATGCCCAACCCAATATATTTATTATTTATCTCATGAGGAATTTTAGCACAACTAGAGTTATAATAAATTATCTTAATATGCATTATTATATCCGACCATTATCTTTAATAATTTGGATTTAGACTCCATTATCAATTGTATCAATTATTTTGTATGAAATAGGACACTTTATCCAATTTGATACAAATAATCCAACTAATTTCACATTAATTACTTATATGTATATTAGAAAATGTTACTTTACCGTTCTTTCTCACATTAATGCCATCATTAATTATTCTCTCATATTTGTTCACTTCTTATTATTGATTATGAACATTTGTGTGAATCAATTACTTGTTATCCATATTGAAGTCATTATATATATTTTAATGATCAAGGTGGGACATATTACATAATAATCATTTGATTCACATACTAACTCATTAGGTGATTAATTAGGTGTGTATTAGAGAACAAGGTGATATACATTTCATATTGATGACCTGATTAATCTAAGATTTATGTGTATTAAAGTATTTTATCTGATTATGACACCTAGTGACACTAATGTATCATGAATGTCATTAAGATGTATATGTTAAGGTTAGATGACTACAACTTAGGATATAGGTTGACATGATCATTATTCTTCACCTATACCTTCTTATCATGCATTAAGTCCAAGGTTAGATTACAATTATCTTACCCCTCATATCATTAGGGTTTATTAGTTTATGACATGGGAAACATCATGCTCATCCACTATTACTATTAAAATGTGATTTACTCTTATTATGCCCATTAGATATTCATTAGGGTTCAAACATATGCAATATTCATTAGATAATCGTTATATGTTCTTTTGGATACCAAGAAACACGTGGTTACAACTACAACTTGTTTGGTCAAAACTAAGGATTCAAGCACACTATCTTCCTAATTAGGGAGTTAGGGTTTGTAAAGTTAGAGTAGCTAGATTTCAGTATGTTACATGACTCCATCCCCTTGGAAAGGATTTCATGCTCAAAATCTAACTACCAAAACATCATCAAACCAACTACTCTACACCCCTTAAAAGGTTTGACCTACCATGCCAAACTAATATAGAGGCAAAAGGGTGAGTCTAACTAGACCATATACAAGATCCTTCACGCTTCACTGCACACTTTGATTGCTTACTAAACACCAAACTTCAAAGTCTAGGTTCTAGGGATAACTATCCAAACATGTGGTTATATGGGTCATAAGGAAACTACATTGGGTATCCATCATCAAACAAGTCGTTACACCTGGGAGACTAGTTCAACAGATTAGGGTCCCTAAAGATAAATCATATAGATGTCTAAGGTTACTATAAACTAAAAAATGCTATTTTGGACAATTCATATCAGCTAAGGCCAGGCCGATATCATATGGATTCGGGAGTCCTTGTAAACCAAACTAGTGGTGTGGAGGAAATTCTTTCCAGCCCCCGAACCCTGATCCTTTCTAGACACCTTTGCTTTTTAACTTCATGTCCTAGTAGCTGCCTAAAGGACAAGCTATACAACCAAAAGTTACTATGGTTACTTATTCATCTTTTAGTTATAAGTATTTTATATATCTATTCATCATTATTCTAATGTGAAACTATAGGATCCTAAATCAACCAATCATCATATATTGATCAACTCTAGGGAAAACATGTCACTTAAAGGTAAGGCAAGTATTCTAACTAGGGAGACAAAATTGTAATAGTCAGATTCCAACTACCATAGGCTCTGATACCATGTTGTAAGGAGGCAGGATCGTCCCCTTACTTAAAAGAAAATTTTGAAGAATTGTCATCCATTCCAAACACACTCAAAGTTATGTTGGAATAGGTATAAATTTTCCAAATTTATTATAATGGTATGCAAAAGACCAAAGTGTAGCAGTGGAATAAAAATAACTGACTATATTCAACTTTCATAAAAGATTACACAAGTACATCAAAATCTCCCATTTGGGTTTACAACAAGATACAATAAAAAAAGATCTAGATAGAGGGAAGTCTAAACTATTTCAAATCTTATCTCCAGAGCAACATATCCAAGTTCTAGGTCCATGCCCAAATCTTTGTTCTCCTGATTCAACTCAACAACTTGTCCTAACCTGGGTGGTTGGGACAAACACCCTACAAAAGGTAAAGGAAAACAAAGTATGTGTCAACAAATATGAATAGGATTTCATTGTAAAGAAAACAAGTAAATAAAGGCTAGTTTTTATCATAAGATGAAGATTTAAAGAGTATGAGGCTATTTTTAAATAGATGCTTGCCATAATCAAAATATAATAAAAGGTTGCATGTATGATAATTGCGACTACATTAACTACATAGGGTTGAGGCACCTACCGAACCTCAACCTATAGGTGAGGGGAGAATTAATACTTTCCCAGTCACCTACACATATTTTTATGGGGGAGAATAAGACATTCCCAGGGCAAATTAATACATGCCCTATCTATGGCTGGTTGTACATAAGTCCCACTACTATAGCTAAATAGTCCATAAAATCAACATTCTAGAAAAGAATTCATGGCAAGTAAAAGCATCATATCAATTAAAACATGGCAATGGGGTACAAGACCCAAGAAGAAGAATATCGTTACTGATTTTGAGACAATTTAACAAAAGAATCATAAATGGAGTAAATAGGGTTCATATAGTGCCTCATTAGGGAATATAGGGTTTGGTTTGCAAATATCCTAACTTAGGGTGTAAGAAATGCACATACCTCTCTTACTGATATCAATTACTAAGTTTCACCACTTTAATTGAGTCCAAGTTCCATTTTGCCTATTTTCAATGTAATAACATGTATTAGAGTACAAAATGCACATTAATGTATAGAAACCCTAATTTTAGAATTTTTTTATCATTTAGACTTTGAAAATATCACCAACAAACTTATTAGGTTCTCATGATCAAGAAAACATATTTTTATGTTAATTTTGGAGTTATGATGATTAAGATGTGCTTTTTATGGATTTAATGCATTAAATTCATTTTTACAAAAATCACCCTTCGTCAAACCTTGAAATTATTTTTATTAGATAGAGATTAATTTACAATTCCAAAATATATTTATTTGTCATATTTGGATGAGCAAATGAGAAGATACGAATTTTTCAATGCTGACCAATAGGAAATTGCCACATCATCAAACCGATAGAGATAATTGAAGAGAGAGGGACAATGAGAAAACACCATTTGACCCAAAATCAGGTTTGAAGTTGCATAGGTAACCAAACTAGAGCTTCTAGAGAAAGTAAAACATTAAAAAACCAAAACCCTAGAAGAACATGGTAAAAAGAGACGGAGATCATCGATTTTAAACATAGAAGCATGAGTTTAAGCATGTAGTAAGCAATATATGAGAAGGGGGTTAACAAAACTCGCCTCTAGGAAGGTAAGAAGGTACTAACAGAAAGGATCTCGAGATTAGAAGGTCTAGTTGCTCCAAGCCAAGCTCCTTTCTTGAGCAAAGATCACCTTCTCCACTTTAGAGGTGCAAACCCTAGCAAAAGAGCATGGAGATGAGATGTTTTAGGGCTCTAGGTGGAGTTTTACCATGGAAGGTCATGGTTCCGACCTAGAAGAAGGTGGAAGTAAGACTAACAACATGAAAACAAGGAAGGAAAGGAGGATACTTACTAGTTTTGGTCGAAATCACCAAGGAGGATCTTAAACAATCCTAAATAGAGAAATTTGGAACCCTAGGAGCCTTCTTCACCAAGGTAGGCACCCTTGTTTACCTTGGGACAGAAACTTCATGGCCAAATATAGAAGGAACGATGATATACGTTGGTGGAAAGAGAAGGAGAGTATTGCTTCTTAGATTGGGAGGTGGGAAGGGGTAGGCATGGCTTTATAAAGAAGGGGGCCAGCATGAGGTGTCTATGGGACTTTCCATGTGTCCTTAGGCTAAGGCTTCATGGCCATTTAAGAGGACAACTCATAGAGACTTCTTGTATATCCAAGGTCGGTCCTAAAATCCCATGGAGATTTCTAGGCCATCCTCACCGTCCTCCAATCAAAGAAATAACCCCACTGGTTGATAGCTTTTAAAGATGAGCTCATTTATAAAGAGGGTAATCCCTATAATGCCCTTAGATAGTAACACCTTCAAACCAAGGTGAAACTAGGTTCCCCATAGTTCAAAAACTCAATAATGGTAAGGGAATATCTAAAATTATAATTCATGTGACAATTTACAAAGAAAACATCTGAATTGGGTAAATTGCATAAAGTTTAAAATGTGCATATAATTGCATAACTTGCACAAACAAAATCCAAATTGGACCAAAATTGAAACTTAATCATTTCTCATGATTGCAAAGCACCTCACAAGGTTATATTAAGGTTTATAGTACCTAATTATGGTAGTTAAGATTGTCCAATACATTAAGGTTTGGGGCCTTACACTTCTAACATGGATTTATTTACCATTGTTCCACTTAAGCAGTGATTTTACATTTTAAATCCTTAAATAAGATTTCACCGAGGTATTTTTTCATAAACCCTTACATTGGTATAATTATTGAACAAATATTCACCAAACAACTATAAATTCCACAATTTAAGCATCAAGCCCAAAAAGGATAGAAATGATAGGAAAATATTTGGAAAGGGCCAAAAAGAGAATATGTCAAAGTTTTGGTATGTTACATCTACCTTCATATTCAATTTCACAATTCCAAAAAGACATACAAGTAAAATATATATTACATCAACAAACATCCATTCTCAACTCATGAATTTGATTAACTAATTTATCTAAGAACCCCAAAAGTCACCCCATCACAGTTCTTCATTTTCATTACCAAACCAAGATAGTGATATAACATCTAACACATTCTTTGCCTAGTTGTGACACTAAATCCTAACTTTATCCTAACATACTTAAATCTTGATCTATATATATAATAAATAGATTTCCTTGTGAACTATTTTTTGCTGATATGAACTGATCACGAATCTTCATCCTCTTATGTATTCTCTAAAGGATTCTCTTGGTGATAAGTATATGTTTCCCTAATTCCTTAGGGAAAGAAATTAGAAATTGATTCTTTTGTGCCATTGTGAGGTACAATTTACATCTAAATGTGATCATCTATTGCCTCAAACTAAATTTATCTTGACGAAGAAAAAGTTACACATGAACCCATATGACTTTTGTGATGTTGTATGACCTTTCTAAGGCTTTTAACCCTATCTATCATGCTAGAAAATTTTGGTTTTGCAGAAATTACTTTTATGAAGGTAGCTCATCCATGCCCTAGATTGACCCTTACACACCTTAACTTGAGTCAGTAACAACTTTTACATTTTTGGAGTTTTAAGCTATGTTTGGGTTACTATCATTTTTATGCATTTTAAAGCTATGAAAAGATTTCATGAGGCTATGAGTTTCCTACTAGGAAGTATCCCTATTTCACTCTGAATGGTGTTTTAGGCCTAAATATGACCTAATCTAGAAATTAATCCAAGTTTCATATCTAACTACCAAAACATCATGAAACCAACTACTCTACACCCCTTAAAAGGTTCGTCCTACCACGCCAAACTAATCTAGAGGTAAAAGGGTGAGTCTAACTAGACCATATACAAGATCATTCATGCTTCACTGTGCACTCTGATTGCTTACTAAACACCAAACTTCAAAAGTCTAGGTTCTAGGGATAACTATCCAAACATGTGGTTCTATGGGTCACAAGGAAACTACATTGGGTATCCATCCTCAAACAAGTCATTACACCAAGGAGACTAGTTCAATATATTAGGGTCCCTAAAGATAAATCATATAGATGTCTAAGGTTACTATTACCTAAAAAATGCTATTTTGGACAATTCATATCAGCTCAGGCCAAGCCGATATCATATGGATTCGGGAGTCCTTGTAAACCAAACTAGTGGTGTGGAGGAAAATCTTTCCAGCCCCCGAACCCTGATCCTTTCTAGACACCTTTGCTTTTTAACTTCATGTCCTAGTAGCTGCCTAAAGGCCAAGCTAAACAACTTAAAGTTACTATGGTTACGTATGCATCTTTTAGTTATAAGTATATTATATATCTATTCATCATTATTCTAATGTGAAACTATAGGATCCTAAATCAACCAATCATCATATATTGATCAACTGCAGGGAAAACATGTCACTTAAAGGGAAGACAAGTATTCTAACTAGGGAGAAAAAATTGAAATAGTCAGATTTCAACTACCATGGGATCTGATACCATGTTGTAAGGAGGCATGATCGCCCCCTTACTTAAAATAAAAATTTGAAAAATGAACATCCATTCCAAACACACTCAAAGTTATGTTGTAATAGGTATAAATTTTCCAAATTTATTATAATGGTATGCAAAAGACCAAAGTGTAGCAGCGGAATAAAAATAACTGACTATATTCAACTTTCATAAAAGATTACACAAGTACATCAAAATCTCCCATTTGGGTTTACAACAAGATACAACAAAAAAGATCTAGATAGAGGGAAGTCTAAACTGCTTCAAATCTTATCTCCAGAGCAACATATCCAAGTGCTAGGTCCATGCCCAAATCTATGTTCTCCTGATTCAACTCAACAACTTGTCCTAACCTGGGTGGTTGGGAAAAACACCCTGCAAAAGGTAAAGGAAAACAAAGTATGTGTCAACAAATATGAATAGGATATCAAGGTAAAGAAAACATGTAAATAAAGGCTAGTTTTTATCATAAGATGAAGATTTCAAGAGTATGAGGTTATTTTTAAAAAGATGCTTGTCATAATCAAAATATAATAAAAGGTTGCGTGTATGATAATTATGAATACATTAACTACGTAGCGTTGTGGAACCTACCGAACCTCAACCTATAGGTGAGGGGAGAATTAATACTTTCCCAGCACCTACACATATTTTTATGGGGGAGAATAAGACATTCCCAGGGTGAATTAATACATGCCCTATCTATGGGTGGTTGTACATAAGTCCCACTACTATAGCGAAATAGTCCATAAAATCAACATTCTAGAAAAGAAATCATGGCAAGTAAAAGCATCATATCAATTAAAACATGGCAATGGGGTACAAGACCCAAGAAGAAGAATATCATTACTGATTTTGAGACAATTTAACAAAAGAATCATTAATCGAGGAAATAGGGTTCAAATAGTGCCTCATTAGGGAATATAGGGTTTGGTTTGCAAATATCCTAACTTAGGGTGTAAGAAATGCACATACCTCTCCTACTGATATCAATTACTAAGTTTCACCACTTTAATTGAGTCCAAGTTTCATTTTGCCTATTTTCAATGTAATAACATGTATTAGAGTACAAAATGCACATTAATGTATAGAAACCCTAATTTTAGAATTTTTTTTATCAAAACTCAGATTTAGACTTTGAAAATATCACCAATGAACTTATTAGGTTCTCATGATCAAGACAACATATTTTTATGTTAATTTTGGAGTTATCATGATTAAGATGTACTTTTTATGGATTTTATGGATTAAATTCATTTTTACAAAAATCACCCTTCGTCAAACCATGAAATCAGACCTTGAAATTATTTTTATTAGATAGAGATTAATTTCCAATTCAAAAATATATTTATTTGTCAAATTTGGATGAGCAAATGAGAAGATACGAATTTTTCAATACTGACCAATAGGAAATTGCCTCATCATCAAACCGATCGAGATAATTGAAGAGAGAGGGACAAGGAGAAAACACCATTTGACCCAATATCAGGTTTGAAGTTGCATAGGTAACCAAACTATATCTTCTAGAGAAGGTAAAACAACAATAAACCAAAACCCTAGAAGAACATGGTAAAAAGAGATGGAGATCATCAATTTTAAACATAGAAGCATGAGTTTAAGCATGTAGTAAGCAATATATGAGAAGGGGGTTAACAAAACTCGCCTCTAGGAAGGTAAGAAGGTAGAAAAAGAAAAGATCTCGAGATTAGAAGGTCTAGTTGCTCCAAGCCAAGCTCCTTTCTTGAGCAAAGATCACCTTCTCGACTTTAGAGGTGCAAACCCTAGCAAAAGAGCATGGAGATGAGATGTTTTAGGGCTCTAGGTGGAGTTTTACCATGGAAGGTCATGGTTCCGACCTAGAAGAAGGTGGAAGGAAGACAAAAGAATGAAAACAAGGAAGGAAAGGAGGATACTTACTAGTTTTGGTTGAAATCACCAAGGAGGAGCTTAAACAATCCTAAATAGAGAAATTTGGAACCCTAGGAGCCTTCTCTACCAAGGTAGGCACCCTTTTTTACCTTGGGACAGAAACTTCATGGCCAAATATAGAAGGAACGATGATCTAAGTTGGGGGAAAGAGAAGGAGAGTATTGCTTCTTAGATTGGGCGGTGGGAAGGGGTAGGCATGGCTTTATAAAGAAGGGGGCAAGCATGAGGTGTCTATGGGGCTTTCCATGTGTCCTTAGGCTAAGGCTTCATGGCCATTTAAGAGGACAACTCATAGAGACTTCATGTATATCCAAGGTCGGTCCTAAAATCACATGGAGACTTCTAGGCCATCCTCACCGTCCTCCAATCAAAGAAATAACCCCACTGGTTGATAGCTTTTAAAGATGAGCTCATTTATAAAGAGGGTAATCCCTATAATGCCCTTAGGAAGTAACACATTCAAACCAAGGTGAAACTAGGTTCCCCATAGTTCAAAAACTCAATAATGGTAAGGTAATATCTAAAATTATAATGCATGTGACAATTTACAAAGAAAACATCTGAGTTGGGTAAATTGCATAAAATTCCAAAATGTGCATATAAGTGCATAACTTTCACAAACAACATCCAAATTGGACCAAACTTGAAAATTAATCATTTATCATGATTTCAAAACACCTCACAAGGTTATATTAAGGTTTAGAGTACCTAATTATGGTAGTTAAGATTGTTCAATACATTAAAGTTTGGGGCCTTACACTTCTAACATGGATTTATTTACCATTGTTCCACTTAAGCAGTGATTTTACATTTTTGATCCTTAAATAAGATTTCACCGAGGTATTTTTTCATAAACCCTTACATTGGTATAATTATTGAAAAAATATTCACCAAACAACTATAAATTCCACAATTTAAGCATCAAGCCCAAAAAGGATAGAAATGATAGGAAAATATTTGGAAAGGGCCAAAAAGAGAATATGTCGAAGTTTCGGTATATTACATCTACCTTCATATTCAATTTCACAATTCCAAAAAGACATACAAGTAACATCTATATTACATCAACAAACATCCATTCTCAACTCATGAATTTGATTAACTAATTTATCTAAGAACCCCAAAAGTCACCCCATCACTGTTCTTCATTTTCATTACCGAACCAAGATAGTGATATAACATCTAACACATTCTTTTTCTACTTGTGACACTAAATCCTAACTTTATCCTAACATAATTAAATCTTGATCTATATATGTAATAAATAGATTTCCTTGTGAACTATTTTTTGTTGATATGAACTGATCACGAATCTTCATCCTCTTATGTATTCTCTAAAGGATTCTCTTGGTGATAAGTATTTGTTCCCCTAATTCCTTAGGGCAAGAAATTAGAAATTGATTCTTTTGTGCCATTGTGAGGTACAATTTACATCTAAATGCGATCATCTATTGCCTCAAACTAAATTTATCTTGACGAAGAAAAAGTTACACATGAACCGATATGACTTTTGTGATGTTGTATGACCTTTATAAGGCTTTTACCCCTATCTATCATGCTAGAAAATTTTGGTTTTGCAGAAATTACTTTTATGAAGGTGGCTCATCCATGCCCTAGATTGGCCCTTACACAACTTAACTTGAGTCAGTAACAACTTTTACATTTTTTGAGTTTTAAGCTATGTTTGGGTTACTATCATTTTTATGCATTTTAAAGCTATGTAAAAGATTTCATGAGGCTATGATTTTCCTACAAGGAAGTATCCCTATTTCACTCTGAATGGTGTTTTAGGCCTAAATATGACCTAATCTAGAAATTAATCCAAGTTTCATATCTTACTACCAAAACATCATCAAACCAACTACTCTACACCCCTTAAAAGGTTTGACCTACCATGTCAAACTAATCTAGAGGTAAAAGGGTGAGTCTAACTAGACCATATACAAGATCCTTCACGCTTCATTGTGCACTCTGATTGCTTACTAAACACCAAACTTCAAAAGTCTAGATTCTAGAGATAACTATCCAAACATGTGGTTCTATGGGTCATAAGGAGACTACATTGGGTATCCATCCTCAAATAAGCCATTACACCTAGGAGACTAGTTCAACATATTAGGGTCCCTAAAGATAAATCATATAGATGTCTAAGGTTACTATTACCTAAAAAATGCTATTTTGGACAATTCATATCAGCTCAGGCCAGGCCGATATCATATGGATTCAGGAGTCCTTGTAAACCAAACTAGTGGTGTGGAGGAAAATCTTTCCAGCACCCGAACCCTGATCCTTTCTAGACACCTTTGCTTTTTAACTTCATGTCCTAGTAGCTGCCTAAAGGCCAAGCTAAAAAACCTAAAGTTACTATGGTTACGTATGCATCTTTTAGTTATAAGTATTTTATATATCTATTCATCATTATTCTAATGTGAAACTATAGGATCCTAAATTAACCAATCATCATATATTGATCAACTCTAGGGAAAACATGTCACTTAAAGGGAAGGCAAGTATTCTAACTAGGGAGACAAAATTGAAATTGTGTGTTGTAAGGAGGCATGATCGCCCCCTTACTTAAAATAAAAATATGAAGAATTAACATCCATTCCAAACACACTCAAAGTTATGTTGTAATAGGTATAAATTTTCAAAATTTATTATAATGGTATGCAAAATACCAAAGTGTAGCAGCAGAATAAAAATAACTGACTATATTCAACTTTCATAAAAGATTACACAAGTACATCAAAATCTCCCATTTGGGTTTGCAACAAGATACAACAAAAAAGATCTAGATAGAGGGAAGTCTAAACTACTTCAAATCTTATCTCTAGAGCAACATATCCAAGTGCTAGGTCCATGCCCAAATCTCTGCTCTCCTGATTCGACTCAACAACTTGTCCTAACCTGGGTGGTTGGGAAAAACACCCTGCAAAAGTTAAAGGAAAAGAAAGTATGTGTCAACAAATATGAATATGATATCCAGTTAAAGAAAACATGTAAATAAAGGCTAGTTTTTATCATAAGATGAAGATTTCAAGAGTATGAGGTTATTTTTAAAAAGATGCTTGCCATAATCACAATATAATAAAAGGTTGCGTGTAAGATAATTACGACTACATTAACTACGTAGGGTTGAGGCACCTACCGAACCTCAAACTATAGGTGATGGGAGAATTAATAATTTCCCAGTCACCTACACATATTTTTATGGGGGAGAATAAGACATTCCCAGGGCAAATTAATACATGCCCTATCTATGGGTGGTTGTACATAAGTCCCACCGCTATAGCTAAATACTCCATAAAATCAACATTCTAGAAAAGAAAACCTGGCAAGTAAAAGCATCATATCAATTAAAACATGGCAATGGGGTACATTTCCCAAGAAGAAAAATATCATTACTGATTTTGAGACAATTTAACATAAGAATCATGAATCGAGGAAATAGGGTTCATATAGTGCCTCATTAGGAAATATAGGGTTTGGTTTGCAAATATCCTAACTTAGGGTGTAAGAAATGCACATACCTCTCTTACTGATATCAATTACTAAGTTTCACCACTTTAATTGAGTCCAAGTTCCATTTTGCCTATTTTCAATGTAATAACATGTATTAGAGTACAAAATGCACATTAATGTATAGAAACCCTAATTTTAGAATTTTTTTATCAAAACTCAGATTTAGACTTTGAAAAAATCACCAATGAACTTATTAGGTTCTCATGATCAAGAAAACATATTTTTATGTTAATTTTGGAGTTATGATGATTAAGATGTACTTTTTATGGATTTTATTCATTAAATTCATTTTTACAAAAATCACCCTTCATCAAACCATGAAATCAGACCTTGAAATTATTTTTATTAGATAGAGACTAATTTCCAATTCCAAAATATATTTATTTGTCAAATTTGGATGAGCAAATGAGAAGATCCGAATTTTTCAATACTGACCAATAGGAAATTGCCTCATCATCAAACCGATCAAGATAATTGAAGAGAGAGGGATAGGGAGAAAAAACCATTTGACCCAAGATCAGGTTTGAAGTTGCATAGGTAACCAAACTAGAGCTTCTAGAAAAGGTAAAACAACAATAAACCAAAACCCTAGAAGAACATGGTAAAAAAGAGATGGAGATCATCGATTTTAAACATAGAAGCATGAGTTTAAGCATGTAGTAAGCAAAATATGAGAAGGGGGTTAACAAAACTCGCCTCTAGGAAGGTAAGAAGGTACAAACAGAAAGGATCTCGAGATTAGAAGGTCTAGTTGCTCCAAGCCAAGCTCCTTTCTTGAGCAAAGATCACCTTCTCCACTTTAGAGGTGCAAACCCTAGCAAAAGAGCATGGAGATGAGATGTTTTAGGGCTCTAGGTGGAGTTTTACCATTGAAGGTCATGGTTCCGACCTAGAAGAAGGTGGAAGGAAGACTAACAGCATGAAAACAAGGAAGGAAAGGAGGTTACTTACTAGTTTTGGTCGAAATCACCAAGGAGGAGCTTAAATAATCCTAAATAGAGAAATTTGGAACCCTAGGAGCCTTCTTCACCAAGGTAGTCACCCTTGTTCACCTTGAGACAGAAACTTCATGGCCAAATATAGAAGGAACGATGATCTAAGTTGGGGGAAAGAGAAGGAGAGTATTGCGTCTTAGATTGGGAGGTGGGAAGGGGTAGGCATGGCTTTATAAAGAAGGGGGCAAGCATGAGGTGTCTATGGGGCTTTCCATGTGTCCTTAGGCTAAGGCTTCATGGCCATTTAAGAGGACAACTCATAGACACTTCTTGTATATCCAAGGTCGGTCCTAAAATCACATGGAGACTTCTAGGCCATCCTCACCATCCTCCAATCAAATAAATAACCCCACTGGTTGATAGCTTTTAAAGATGAGCTCATTTATAAAGAGGGTAATCCCTATAATGCCCTTAGAAAGTAACACCTTCAAACCAAGGTGAAACTAGATTCCCCATAGTTCAAAAACTCAATAATGGTAAGGGAATATCTAAAATTATAATGCATGTGACAATTTACAAAGAAAACATCCGAATTGGGTAAATTGCATAAAAGTCCAAAATGTGCATATAATTGCATAACTTCCACAAACAACATCCAAATTGGACCAAACTTGAAACTTAATCATTTATCATGATTTAAAAACACCGCACAAGGTTATATTAAGGTTTAGAGTACCTAATAATGATAGTTAAGATTGTTCAATACATTAAGGTTTGGGGCCTTACACTTCTAACATGGATTTATTTACCATTGTTCCACTTAAGCAGTGATTTTACATTTTAGATCCTTAAATAAGATTTCACCAAGGTATTTTTTCATAAACCCTTACATTGGTATAATTATTGAAAAAATATTCACCAAACAATTATAAATTCCACAATTTAAGCATCAAGCCCAAAAAGGATAGAAATGATAGGAAAATATTTGGAAAGGGCCAAAAAGAGAATATGTCGAAGTTTTGGTATGTTACATCTACCTTCATATTCAATTTCACAATTCCAAAAAGACATACAAGTAACATCTATATTACATCAACAAACATCCATTCTCAACTCATGAATTTGATTAACTAATTTATCTAAGAACCCCAAAAGTCACCCCATCACAGTTCTTCATTTTCATTACCGAACCAAGATAGTGATATAACATCTAACACATTCTTTGCCTACTTGTGACACTAAATCCTAACTTTATCCTAACATACTTAAATCTTGATCTATATATCTAATAAATAGATTTCGTTGTGAACTATTTTTTGCTGATATGAACGGATCACAAATCTCCATCCTCTTATGTATTCTCTAAAGGATTCTCTTAGTGATAAGTATATGTTCCCCTAATTCCTTATGGCAAGAAATTTGAAATTGATTTTTTTGAGCCATTTTGAGGTACAATTTACATCTAAATGATATCGTCTATTGACTCGAACTAAATTTATCTTGACGAAGAAAAAGTTACACATGAACCCATATGACTTTTGTGATGTTGTATGACCTTTCTAAGGCTTTTACCCCTATCTATCATGCGAGAAAATTTTGGTTTTGCAGAAATTACTTTTATGAAGGTGGCTCATCCATGCCCTAGATTGGCCCTTACACACCTTAACTTGAGTCAGTAACAACTTTTACATTTTTGGAGTTTTAAGCTATGTTTGGGTTACTATCATTTTCATGCATTTTCAGGTGATGTAAAATATTTCATGAGGCCATGATTTTCCTACTAGGAAGTATCCCTATTTCACTCTGAATGGTGTTTTAGGCCTAAATATGACCTAATCTAGAAATTAATCCAAGTTTCATATCTAACTACCAAAACATCATCAAACCAACTACTCTACACCCCTTAAAAGGTTTGACCTACCATGCCAAACTAATCTAGAGGTAAAAGGGTTAGTCTAACTAGACCATATACAAGATCCTTCATGCTTCACTGTGCACTCCGATTGCTTACTAAACACCAAACTTCAAAAGTCTAGGTTCTAGGGATAAGTATCCAAACATGTGGTTCTATGGGTCATAAGGAAACTACATTGGGTATCCATCCTCAAACAAGTCATTACACCTGGGAGACTAGTTCAACATATTAGGGTGCCTAAAGATAAATCATATAGATGTCTAAGGTTACTATTACCTAAAAAATGCTATTTTGGACAATTCATATCAGCTTAGGCCAGGACGATATCATATGGATTCGGGAGTCCTTGTAAACCAAACTAGTGGTGTGGAGGAAAATCTTTCCAGCCCCCGAACCCTGGTCCTTTCTAGACACCTTTGCTTTTTAACTTCATGTCCTAGTAGCTGCCTAAAGGACAAGCTAAAAAACCTAAAGTTACTATGGTTACATATGCATCTTTTAGTTATAAGTATTTTATATATCTATTCATCATTATTCTAATGTGAAACTATAGGATCCTAAATTAACCAATCATCATATATTGATCAACTCTAGGGAAAACATGTCACTTAAAGGGAAGGCAAGTATTCTAACTAGGGAGACAAAATTCAAATAGTCAGATTTCAACTACCATGGGCTCTGATACAATGTTGTAAGGAGACATGATCGCCCCCTTACTTAAAATAAAAATTTGAAGAATTAACATCCATTCCAAACACACTCAAAGTTATGTTGTAATAGGTATAAATTTTCCAAATTTATTATAATGGTATGCAAAAGACCAAAGTGTAGCAGCGGAATAAAAATAACTGACTATATTCAACTTTCATAAAAGATTACACAAGTACATCAAAATCTCCCATTTGGGTTTACAACAAGATACAACAAAAAATATCTAGATAGAGGGAAGTGTAAACTACTTCAAATCTTATCTCCAGAGCAACATATCCAAGTGCTAGGTCCATGCCCAAATCTATGTTCTCCTGATTCAACTCAACAACTTGTCCTAACCTGGGTGGTTGGGAAAAACACCATGCAAAAGGTAAAGGAAAACAATGTATGTGTCAACAAATATGAATAGGATAGAAAGGTAAAGAAAACATGTAAATAAAGGCTAGTTTTTATCATAAGATGAAGATTTCAATATTATGAGGTTATTTTTAAAAAGATGCTTGCTATAATCAAAATATAATAAAAGGTTGTGTGTATGATAATTACGACTATATTAACTACGTAGGGTTGAGGCACCTACCGAACCTCAAACTATAGGTGAGGGGAGAATTAATACTTTCCCAGTCACCTACACATATTTTTATGGAGGAGAATAAGACATTCCCAGGGCAAATTAATACATGCCCTATCTATGGGTGGTTGTACATAAGTACCACTACTATAGCTAAATAGTCCATAAAATCAACATTCTAGAAAAGAATTCATGGCAAGTAAAAGCATCATATCAATTAAAACATGGCAATGGGGTACAAGACACAAGAAGAAGAATATCATTACTGATTTTGAGACAATTTAACAAAAGAATCATGAATAGAGGAAATAATTTCATATAGTGCCTCATTAGGGAATATAGGGTTTGGTTTGCAAATATCCTAACTTAGGGTGTAAGAAATGCACATACCTATCTTACTGATATCAATTACTAAGTTTCACCACTTTAATTGAGTCCAAGTTCCATTTTTCCTATTTTCAATGTAATAACATGTATTAGAGTACAAAATGCACATTAATGTATAGAAACCCTAATTTTAGAATTTTTTTATCAAAACTCAGATTTAGACTTTGAAAATATCACAAATGAACTTATTAAGTTCTCATGATAAAGAAAACATATTTTTATGTTAATTTTGGAGTTATGATGATTAAGATGTACTTTTTATGGATTTTATGCATTAAATTCATTTTTACAAAAATCACCCTTCGTCAAACCATGAAATCAGAACTTGAAAATATTTTTATTAGATAGAGATTAATTTTCAATTTTAAAATATATTTATTTGTCAAATTTGGATGAGCAAATGAGAAGATACGAATTTTTCAATACTGACCAATAGGAAATTGCCACATCATCAAACTGATCGAGATAATTGAAGAGAGAGGGACAGGGAGAAAACACCATTTGACCCAAGATCAGGTTTGAAGTTGCATAGGTAACCAAACTAGAGCTTCTAGATAAGGTAAAACAACAAGAAACCAAAACCCTAGAAGAACATGGTAAAAAGAGATGGAGATCGTCGATTTTAAACATAGAAGCATGAGTTTAAGCATGTAGTAAGCAATATATGAGAAGGGGGTTAATAAAACTCACCTCTTGGAAGGTAAGAAGGTACAAACGGAATGGATATCGAGATTAGAAGGTCTAGTTGCTCCAAGCCAAGCTCCTTTCTTGAGCAAAGATCACCTTCTCCACTTTAGAGGTGCAAACCCTAGCAAAAGAGCATGGAGATGAGATGTTTTAGGGCTCTAGGTGGAGTTTTACCATGGACGGTCATGGTTCTAACCTAGAAGAAGGTGGAAGGAAGACAAAAGAATGAAAAAAAGGAAGGAAAGGAGGATACTTACTGGTTTTGGTCGAAATCACCAAGGAGGAGCTTAAACAATCCTAAATAGAGAAATTTGGAACCCTAGGAGCCTTCTTCACCAAGGTAGGCACCCTCATTTACCTTGGGACAGAAACTTCATGGCCAAATATAGAAGGAACGATGATCTAAGTTGGGGGAAAGAGCAGGAGAGTATTGCTTCTTAGATTGGGAGGTGGGAAGGGGTAGGCATGGCTTTATAAAGAAGGGGGCAAGCATGAGGTGTCTATGGGACTTTCCATGTGTCCTTAGGCTAAGGCTTCATGGCCATGCAAGAGGACAACTCATAGAGACTTCTTGTATATCCAAGGTCGGTCCTAAAATCTCATGGAGAGTTCTAGGCTATCCTCACCATCCTCCAATCAAAGAAATAACCCCACTGGTTGATAGCTTTTAAAGATGAGCTCATTTATAAAGAGGGTAATCCCTATAATGACCTTAGAAAGTAACACCTTCAAACCAAGGTGAAACTAGGTTCCCCATAGTTCAAAAACTCAATAATGGTAAGGGAATATCTAAAATTATAAATTATGTGACAATTTACAAAGAAAACAGCCGAATTGGGTAAATTGCATAAAAGTGCAAAATGTGCATATAATTGCATAACTTGCACAAACAACATCCAAATTGGACCAAAATTGAAATTCTCATTATTTCAAAACACCTCACAAGGTTATATTAAGGTTTAGAGTACCCAATTATGGTAGTTAAGCTTGTTCAATACATTAAGTAAGGTTTGGGGCCTTACACTTCTAACATGGATTTATTTACGATTGTTCCACTTAAGCAGTGATTTTACATTTTAGATCCTTAAATAAGATTTCACTGAGGTATTTTTTCATAAAACCTTACATTGGTATAATTATTGAACAAATATTCACCAAACAACTATAAATTCCACAATTTAAGCATCAAGGTCAAAAAGGATAGAAATGATAGGAAAATGTTTGGAAAGGGCCAAAAAGAGAATATGTTGAAGTTTCGGTATGTTACATCTACCTTCATATTCAATTTCATAATTCCAAAAAGACATACAAGTGACATCTATATTACATCAACAAACATCCATTCTCAACTCATGAATTTGATTAACTAATTTATCTAAGAACCCCAAAAGTCACCCCATCACAATTCTTCATTTTCATTACCAAACCAAGATAGTGATATAACATCTAACCCATTCTTTTCCTACTTGTGACACTAAATCCTAACTTTATCCTAACATACTTAAATCTTGATCTATATATCAAATAAATAGATTTCATTGTGAACTATTTTTTGCTGATATGAGCTGATCACGAATCTTCATCCTCTTATGTATTCTCTTAGTGATAAGTATATGTTCCCCTAATTCCTTATGGCAAGAAATTAGAAATTGATTCTTTTGTGCCATTGTGAGTTACAATTTACATCTAAATGCGATCATCTATTGACTCAAACTAAAATTATCTTGATGATGAAAAAGTTACACATGAACCCATATGACTTTTGTGATGTTGTATGACCTTTCTAAGGCTTTTACCCCTATCTATCATGCTAGAAAATTTTGGTTTTGCCGAAATTACTTTTATGAAGGTGGCTCATCCATGCCCTAGATTGGCCCTTACACACCCTAACTTGAGTCAGTAACAACTTTTACATTTTTGGAGTTTTAAGCTATGTTTGGGTTACTATCCTTTTTATGCATTTTAAGGCTATGTAAAAGATTTTATGAGGCTATGATTTTCTTACTAGGAAGTATCCCTATTTCACTCTGAATGGTGTTTTAGGCCTAAATATGACCTAATCTAGAAATTAATCCAAGTTTCATATCTAACTACCAAAACATCATCAAACCAACTACTCTACACCCCTTAAAATGTTTGACCTACCATGCCAAACTAATCTAGAGGTAAAAGGGTGAGTCTAACTAGACCATATACAAGATCCTTCACAGTTCTCTACGCACTCTGATTTCTTACTAAAAACCAAACTTCAAAGTCTATGTTCTAGGGATAACTATCCAAACATGTGGTTCTATGGGTCATAAGGAAACTACATTGGGTATCCATCCTCAAACAAGTCATTACACCTGGGAGACTAGTTCAACATATTATGGTCCCTAAAGATAAATCATATAGATTTCTAAGGTTACTATTACCTAAAAAATGCTATTTTGGACAATTCATATCAGCTCAGGCCAGGCCGATATCATATGGATTCGGGAGTCCTTGTAAACCAAACTAGTGATGTGGAGGAAAATATTTCCAGCCCCCAAACCCTAATCCTTTCTAGACACCTTTGCTTTTTAACTTCATGTCCTAGTAGCTGCCTAAAGGCCAAGCTAAACAACCTAAAGTTACTATGGTTACTTATGCATTTTTTAGTTATAAGTATTTTATATATCTATTCATCATTATTCTAATGTGAAACTATAGGATCCTAAATCAACCAATCATCATATATTCATCAACTCTAGGGAAAACATGTCACTTAAAGGTAAGGCAAGTATTATAACTAGGGAGACAAAATTGAAATAGTCAGATTCCAACTACCATGGGCTCTGATACCATGTTGTAAGGAGGCAGGATAGGCCCCTTACTTAAAATAAAAATTTGAAGAATTAACATCCATTCGAAACACACTCAAAGTTATGTTGGAATAGGTATAAATTTTCCAAATTTATTATAATGGTATGCAAAAGACCAAAGTGTAGCAGCGGAATAAAAATAACTGACTATATTCAACTTTCATAAAAGATTACACAAGTACATCAAAATCTCCCATTTGGGTTTATAACAAGATACAACAAAAAAGATATGGATAGAGGGAAGTCTAAACTACTTCAAATCTTATCTCCAGAGCAACATATCCAAGTGCTAGGTCCATGCCCAAATCTATGTTCTCCTTATTCAACTCAACAACTTGTCCTAACCTGGGTGGTTGGGAAAACCACCCTGCAAAAGGTAAAGGAAAACAAAGTATGTGTCAACAAATATGAATAGGATATCATGGTAAAGAAAACATGTAAATAAAGGCTAGTTTTTATCATAAGATGAAGATTTCAAGAATATGAGGCTATTTTCAAATAGATGCTTGCCATAATCAAAATATAATAAAAGGTTGCATGTATGATAATTACGACTACATTAACTACGTAGGGTTGAGGCACCTACCGAACCTCAACCTATAGGTGAGGGGAGAATTAATACTTTCCCAGTCACCTACACATATTGTTATGGGGGAGAATAAGACATTCCCCAGGGCGAATTTATACATGCCCTATCTATGTGTGGTTGTACATAAGTACCACTAATATAGCTAAATAGTCCATAAAATCAACATTCTAGAAAAGAATTCATGGCAAGTAAAAGCATCATATCAATTAAAACATGGCAATGGGGTACAAGACCCAAGAAGAAGAATATCATTACTGATTTTGAGACAATTTATCAAAAGAATCATGAATAGAGGAAATAGGGTTCATATAGTGCCTCATTAGGGAATATTGGGGTTGGTTTGCAAATATCCTAACTTAGGGTGTAAGAAATGAACATACCTCTCTTACTGATATCAATTACTAAGTTTCACCACTTTAATTGAGTCCAAGTTTCATTTTGCCTATTTTCAATGTAATAACATGTTTTAGAGTACAAAATGCACATTAATGTATAGAAACCCTAATTTTAGAATTGTTTATCAAAACTCAAATTTATACTTTGAAAATACCACCAATGAACTTATTAGGTTTTCATGATCAAGAAAACATATTTTTATGTTAATTTTGGAGTTATGATGATTAAGAGGTACTTTTTATGGATTTTATGCATTAAATTCATTTTTACAAAAATCACGCTTCGTCAGACCATGAAATCAGACCTTGAAAATATTTTTATTAGATAGAGTTTAATTTCCAATTCAAAAATATATTTATTTGTCAAATTTGGATGGGCAAATGAGAAGATACAAATTTTTCAATACTGACCAATAGGAAATTGCCACATCATCAAACCGATCGAGATAATTGAAGAGAGAGGGACAGGGAGAAAACACCATTTGACCCAAGATCAGGTTTGAAGTTGAATAAGTAACCAAACTAGAGCTTCTAGAGAAGGTAAAACAAAAAGAAACCAAAATCCTAGAAGAACATGGTAAAAAGAGATGGAAATCATCAATTTTAAACATAGAAGCATGAGTTTAAGCATGTAGTAAGCAATATATGAGAAGGGGGTTAACAAAACTCGCCTCTAGGAAGGTAAGAAGGTCCAAACAGAAAGGTTTTCGATATTATAAGGTCTAGTTGCTCCAAGCCAAGCTCCTTTCTTGAGCAAAGATCACCTTCTCCACTTTAGAGGTGCAAACCCTAGCAAAAGAGCATGGAGATGAGATGTTTTAGGGCTCTAGGTGGAGTTTTACCATGGAAGGTCATGGTTCTGACCTAGAAGAAGGTGGAAGGAAGACTAACAACATTAAAACAAGGAAGGGAAGGAGGATACTTACTAGCTTTGGTCGAAATCACCAAGGAGGAGCGTAAAAAATCCTAAATAGAGAAATTTGGAACCCTTGGAGCCTTCTTCACCAAGGTAGGCACCCTGGTTTACCTTGGGACACAAACTTCATGGCCAAATATAGAAGGAATGATGATCTAAGTTGGGGGAAAGAGAAGGAGAGTATTTCTTCATAGATTGGGCGGTGGGAAGGGGTAGGCATGGCTTTATAAAGAAGGGGCAAGCATGAGGTGTCTATGGGACTTTCCATGTGTCCTTGGGCTAAGGCTTCATGGCCATGCAAGAGGACAACTCATAGATACTTCTTGTATATCCAAGGTCGGTCCTAAAATCCCGTGGAGACTTCTATGCCATCCTCACCGTCCTCCAATCAAAGAAATAACCCCATTGGTTGATAGCTTTTAAGGATGATCTCATTTATAAAGAGGGTAATCCCTATAATGCCCTTAGAAAGTAACACCTTTAAACCAAGGTGAAACTAGGTTCCCCATAGTTCAAAAACTCAATAATGGTAAGCAAATGTCAAAAATTATAATGCATGTGACAATATACAAATAAAACCTCCGAATTGGGTAAATTGCATAAAAGTCCAAAATGTGCATATAATTGCATAACTTGCACAAACAACATCCAACTTGGACCAAACGTGAAACTTAATATTACTCATGATTTCAAAACACCTCACAAGGTTATATTAAGGTTTAGAGTACCTAATTATGGTAGTTAAGCTTGTTCAATACATTAAGTAACGTTTGGGGCCTTACACTTCTAACATGGATTTATTTACCATTGTTCCACTTAAGCAGTGATTTTACATTTTAGGTTCTTAAATAAGATTTCACCGAGGTATTTTTTCATAAACCCTTACATTGGTATAATTATTGAAAAAATATTCACCAAACAACTATAAATTCCACAATTTAAGCATCAAGGCCAAAAAGGATAGAAATGATAGGAAAATATTTGGAAAGGGCCAAAAAGAAAATATGTCGAAGTTTTGATATGTTACATCTACCTTCATAATCAATTTCACAATTCCAAAAAGACATACAAGTGACATCTATATTACATCAACAACCATCCATTCTCAACTCATGAATTTGATTAACTAATTTATCTAAGAACCCCAAAAGTCACCCCATCACAGTTCTTCATTTTCATTATCGAACCAAGATAGTGATATAACATATAACACATTCTTTGCCTACTTGTGACACTAAATCCTAACTTTATCCTAACATACTTAAATCTTGATCTATATATCTAATAAATAGATTTCCTTGTGAACTATTTTTTGCTGATACGAACTAATCACGAATCTTCATCCTCTTATGTATTCTCTAAAGGATTCTCTTGGTGATAAGTATATGTTCCCCTAATTCCTTATGGCAAGAAATTTGAAATTGATTCTTTTGCGCCCTGAAAATTATCTATTTGATGCATTTAGATGAAAAAGTTAACCCTATGACTAAGTAAACCCTATATCCTTAATTGTGAGGTACAATTTATAAAAACTAAGTAAACCCCAAAAGAAACATTATGCGATCATCTATTGACTCGAACTAAATCTTCTAAGAAACATTACCATATGTAGTTCTTCATGGAAATCCATTACACTACAAGAGTCATGGTTATTCTTGTTGTATAATACAACTTTGTGCTGAATGATGATTAAAATAATTTCTATGATATAATATTATAATTTTTGTGATACTAATTAATATGGGGAATGAAATAGTGGAAGGAGAAATATTCCAAATTATGCCTTGTTTCAGGATGATGTGGCAAGATTTAATATATTGAACCTTTTCATAGTCAAGATTGATATCTTGGGCTTTCTGGTGGCTGCAATTCATATGTTGGGCTTTGGAAGGTTCATAGGATTACTTGTATCCTTATTTGAGTGGTTATGTATATGTAAATACATTTTATATTTTATAGACATCTCTATGCCTTGTTTTTAACTTATTTGCAATCGAAATATGGGTAATTAATTTAATTAATCAAGTGTATCCCTAATCATGTAGTGCCATGAGTCTGTAGATCATTTCTTTGGGTCATTGGAGAAAATAGTGAAACAAGTTAATAATTTATCAATTGATAAATTTTAAGAATATTTTCAAAGTGTATATTTTTGAATATACGGAGGTATGTGGGGTTGGTTTCCCTAACATCCACAAGTTTTTTTGGGACTCAATTGTGACCGATGTTCTAGTGATATGTGATGGAGAGAGGATGTGGTTGTGCCTGAATTTTTTGGTTTTATACATTGATTTATTGGTATGTTGATCTGTGTGCCTGAGGCAATCCTATGATATTTGTGGATTTGCATTTGAGACAATTTTGGAATGAATCCTATCCTTGAGAACTCTATGTTTTGTTACCCTTGCTTTGACTCAGGTGTGCTGAGAGATCTATTGGAAGATGGATTTCTTCAAATCTTATATAGATGGTAGAGAGGCTTCTTAGTGACTAGATTGTAGTTTGAGTGGTACACCTCAAACGAAAAGGGCATAATAATGTGTGAAAATCCTCCATGTAGTATATCTATTTAGATTTATTAGCGAATAACATGGATATACTTTTGTATGTGATATCATTACTCTTTTACTTCCTATATGTATCTTATGTGATTTCATAGTTTGCTCTTATATATTTATGTGTGCTGACATAGGTCAGTATAGTTTTAACTTCTTGTTGAACTACATGCACTGTGAAATATACTTATATGACCTACTCCTGCTTGTAATTAAAATAAGTGATAAGTTGTTTCATAATTTTTTGGGACTTGGTGTCTCACCCATGTGGTTATCCACATCTTTTAGGTATGTTGGTACATCAAAAATGTAATGATCAAGATTTACCAAGAGACAAAATAGTTAAGTCTAGAGTTTCCGTGTGTTCTCTCTTTCCTAAGTGAGGGGTAGGTAGTATATGATGCACTTGATCGGTAAGTTTGCCCAAAAATGGTTTTCTAATGATTACAAGTTGTAGCTAGATTTAAGAATAATATACAATTGCAACTACATGGATATTATTTATCGTGTAATGCTTATGATGACTCATGCCTAACGTTTTATATGTGTAGTGGTACACTTTTATACAATGTCATGCAAGATTTTATGATGGTGTCCTATAAACAAATCTTTATGTGGGTCATTTTTTTTCTAGATTTTTTGGCTCATTTTTTTTGTTTTGATTTAGTTTGTAGTGTTTGCTAGGTTTTGAGTAGGGATTTTCCTAATTCTCAATTAGGATGTGATAAATAGAAAGGCTGCTTACAATCATAGTAGGTGACTTTCCTAGATTCACCTAGGTCAATATTTCTTGATGAAAATCATAAAGCCATTGATATATTCATAAAGTTTTATACTATTGTGGAAAATGATATTAAACCAAGATTATCACCATTATGAGTGACCACATATGGGAGTATGTTAACACAATTTTAAATGATTTTTTGTTCACTAAGATGATGGATGCAATTTCTCATCTACTAAAACATGTAAATATATTGAACTAGAAAAAAGCAGAATAGAACCCTAAAAGGGATATCTAGGACAATGCTTGTTGAATGCAACTGTGAGAACCCATTACACTAAACGAGATTACTCAAAACATAAAACACAGTCAATCACAAATTAATCACATACCCAAAAATATGGGTAAATTAAAATCGATTTCAACGTCAGCATCTTCTCAGAAACATTTGCATAAGAGCCCAACATCTTTCTTATATCCATACTATGCCAAGAATTTGATATAAATTGTTCTATTGCCTTAGCCACAACATATATACAGAGGAGAACAATATTCGTATATGCCATACAAACAAGCATTAATATGCTAACAAAAGTCTTATTCATTTGAAACACCATATACAAACTTTTTCCCGCCCGAACCTGAGAGTACAGGGATGACTCTAGGACACACTAGACATCTAATCAACTTTATCATAGATTCATTACTATAGATCCTCTTTGCTGCCACATGTTTGTTTTCATCACTTTAGATTACCAAAAAAAAATGTGGTGAATCACAAGGGTGAGACCTAGTCCCAACAAGAGATATAACCTCCAACAATGTTTATTGATTACAAGATTTTTAAGTAATTGAATAGTTAAGTGATGTAATTTTACCGTGCGTATAAACGCAAGTGAACGCGTCGAGTAGTACAGGCCTTTGTGAGGCCCGAGTCGAACTCAGGGATACGTGCAATCGTCGGGGACTCCTACTAACTACTCGCGATCAGCTAAGCCGATTAACAAGTTGAGAGTTGTTGTTAAAATTAAAAGAAGAATAAAAAGAAAACAAAACAAGCAATCGATTAAATGTTGATTTAATCAATTCAAAAGGGTATCTTTAGGATTGCGGTTTCACCGCGGGTTTTCATTGTATTAAATTCTATATAGCTACTCAATTTTATCTCTCTATCCGGGTAGTGGCCTGAAAACAGAATTGCCCACTGTCGTGGTGCAATTCACTACCTAAGCTTAGGTCGGTTCCACCGTCGTAGTAACCTATACCCTAAGCTAGGTGCATTATGAACGATCTCTCAGTTTCCACCATTAATTTTACACCGCCTTGTTCAAGGGATTTATCAATTAATGTAAATTCCATCTCTTTTCAGTCGTTAATCCTTCTTTCAAAGTGATTAAGGGCATTGGTTTATTATTATGGTGATCAAGCATAACAATATATTGAGAACACGAAACTATACCACATATTTAAGAGATAAGATATGAATCACTATTGTAAAATCGTCATACAATGAATTCCCGGGCTACTCCCGGTCCTAAAGATAAAGGGGATTAGCCCCGCATGTTCATCTCACACAAGTACATGGTAGAAATAGGGGAAAACATGTGAAAAACATGGAATGAAAGGGAAAACCCCTGAACGGAGAAGAATCAGTTGATCCTCGGTGTAGAATGCGTGCTCTACCGCCTCTCAGTGGTGGAATCTGTCTCCTTTGGCCTCTGGATCAACTGGTATGAGCTTATAGCCTCCGTTCTCTCTCTCCCACTCCTCGGTACTCGTACAATGGCTAATCCTCCTCCCTTTCTGTCTGGGCGGCCGCCATTAGGTATATATCGGTCATTAGGTCGCTAATTAACCGTAGCCGTCCGATTGAGATCATTAGGAAGCCAACTCATATCCTACGGTGTCGATACCATCGACGTGAGTCGATGGTATCGACCAACTGTAGTAGCGGCCGGCTGCAAACCCTTTCTTTGTCGCGCCCAATACCATCTCGATACCATCGACGCGGGTTGATGGTATCGACTCGCTTTAGGCATCGTTGTAGCCTCTGTGCGTCGATGGTATCGACTTGGTGTCGATACTATCGACTGCTTCCTCGCCAACAACCTGATGGTAGCTCGATACCATCGACATCCATGTCGATAGTATCGACGCTTTGCTGCTCCTTTCGGCTGGCAACCTGTGACCATGTCGATGGTATTGACTTCCTTCGATGGTATCGACGGAAGCAAATACTCATTTGTCCTGAAATTCAAACACAAGATCACATAAGTTGACACAAATAATAATATTTTCACAATTAATGCTCAAAATAATGAATTAAAGGGGATTTGACATAGAATATTAGCAAAGACCAAAGTGAATGAATTATGCCACATTAACCATAAAAAAATGACTAATAAAAGCATAAAACACATATGAAACAGGTCTATAAATGCGACTCAAAATCATCGCATCAAACTCCCCTAAGCTTGAACGTTGCTCGCCCTCGAGCAACCAATCCTTAGAATAGAATTGCTAATGTCAACTGAAGAACAACACACCACAACCAACATCTCATATGACTCCCACCGAACATTCTCATACCGGCCCTCTCTAACCACAGAACGGTAATTACCCTGAAGGCGACAGTAATCATCCATAAAAGAAATTGACCTCAAAACTGATGAACACTATCACATAAGGCAGTTAACATAATAAAACTCGTCGGTTCAGACTTGGTGCATGTTGTGATCTCCTATACTACGTTGCTCGTCCTAACTACCATCTACATGGAAGCAGTTCTCCTGATATACCTTAGTGAGGAGAAATTCACGGTGGCCTACCAATCCGAGCAACGGGTGGATGAAGATGGGTGGTTCATGGAAGAAAGTGGAAATATTACACAGTTTCAACATGCACAAAACAAAAATGTCCTAAATGATGCAAATGCACATGAAAAATGCTCTAATGCCTAAAATTGGGTGGAATGATGCATGTACTAACCATCCATCTCAAAACGAAATGGACATCTATTTAAGCTACATCATGTACTCAATTATCTCGAAATGCAGGTGATATTATGTTCCTTTCTCCTTATTCTTGTTGCTTCTAAATAGGTTTTTTTTCAGTATGCAGATTTTTCAGATTTTTCTCTTTTTTTTCAAACCCTTATATCCATAATTGATAATGAATATTTTTTTGGGCTTATTTTCTTCATACTCAGAAATTTGCACTATTTAGAAGGTATGGAACAATTCGATTCACCATTAGAGAAAAATTGAGACACATGATGTACATTATGCATGAAAAATTATGAATGCAACTACATGGCATGCACCTAAGGGTAATGTGCATGTATCACTATTCTCATTTTTTTCTTTCTTTTTATGCAAAACATATGGAAAAAGAATTAATGCAAGCCCTATCTACGTGAAATGCAGTCAAAGAGGTTAAAATTGTAGCATACTTCCAATTCTTGCGGTGGATTGTGAAAAGCGAAGAGGTGGAAAAATCACAAGACTAGGTGACTGAACCTTAGAAAGATATTATGTGTCCCTCCTTACTGACCTGTGTAGTAGTTAAGAGATTTCTCTCTCTTACATCCAATTAGAGTCTCATTACCATTTGGTCAGTTTAGGCTCAAACAACCATTTTCGTCCACTTTCATGAATCATTAGGAGTACAGTTGTGAAATTTTGTTTTATAAGTTGACAAAACCAATTATTTTCGTAGGATATGTGCCCAAGGTTAAACAAGACAAGCTTTCCAAACACACAAAAATTTTAAATTTCCCTTAATTTTCCCATGCACAATTAATAAGATGACAGAACTTTATGACATCCACGATTACACTAGATAGCATGTGGATCCTACAAAAACTAAAAATGCAAGAAACAAATAACAAGAACAAAAACAATAAAGTTAAAAACTAAAAACAGTAAAAGATAAAGTTGTTCCAACTACCCCCCTAAGCTTGAATTCGACTATGGACTCATAGTCAAAAACAAACTTAAAGATTGGAACAGTGATACCGGACCACTCCTGTGGTGGTGGAGGCGGGTACTGCGGAGCCGTAGGGTCCCACGAAGGATACTCCCCCTGGAAGTGTGGATCAAACTGGGCCCTGGGTGGAGGTTGTGGATAACCTCCAAAATAATTTTGGCTCCAATAGTGGTCGTAGAAGGACTCCTGCTGCGTCTCCATCCGATTCAATCGATCATGTATCTGTTGTTGGTTGTCAAGGAGAAGATGCTCATTCTCGAACATCGCCCTTTGGTTGTCCAGTATCCGGTTCGTAGTGTCTTGAATACTGGAATACATCCCCATTTGCTGCTGCTGCGACTGTTGTATATCATGCAGCATAGTGTACATGCCCTGCATGGAATAGACATCCTCGCTTGTCTGCGAGGGCGGTGGTGGTGGCGGAGTATGCTGGGATGATGAAGATGCACCCAGATGCATCCTAGGACACTTCTGTGGTGCTACTCGTGCTCGAAGAGGTGTAAATGCCTCCTCTTCCTCCTCAGCCTCGTTGCCATTTCCGTCGTCGCCGCCTTCTTCATTAGAGTCTGCGATGGCTATGATTGGCCACCGGAAATGTTGCACACCATCAATATTGAAAACAGGATCGGGAAGAGAACATTCTTTCTATGCTTGATTTATGTGGCAGTGCGCAAACGCCACGCCATCTCGGAGAAGTAGGAGATTGGATCTATGCAAATGTTGCAAGTTTACCTTGCTCCTAGTAGAGAGAGGAGTGAGGGTCTGGAAATTCAAGCCGAGGTATGAAGCCAGCTTGGTGATGAGCCCGCCGAAGTGAATCGGTGCTTTCCTTGTACTCCTCTTCACGTCCAATACTCGTTGCAGAAAGAAAGCACCCCAGTTGCATTCTTGTTTCTTCAGGAGTTTATACAGAAAGAAAAGGTCCGACCCCTGAAATTTGCTGAGGGCCAGATCACCCCGAGCAAAAACTGTGGAACTGAGCATCCGGTGCAAGACCCGGACGAAAGGGTGCTCGAAATCGGATACCGCGGCATTGTGGTAGCTCACCGACTTTCCCTGCGGCACCGTCACCAGCTCGGCGAAGATCGTGTTGTAGTCGGTGCGGTTGTCCAGCCGCCGGTAGTCGTACTGGGAATGATTCCAGTTGAAAATCTTGTTAAACTGCTTGAGCGTGAGGGTGTAGTCGTGGTTGTACAGCTGGAAAGACACTCGGCCCTTGATCCACTCACGATTGGTAGCTACTATGTCGTTGGGCATGACGCAGACGTCCAACGACGCCATAAACTCCGCCACCAACTCTTTGTACATCGGCCAGTCGTTGAAGAACGACTGACCATCAACATGGTATTGCAACTCGTCAGGCCTTCTACTTGTATGTCGGGCTTGCCCCTGCCGAACGTAGGCCAAGTTGGCCTCAAATCCGAGATCTCGGATCATCTCCCGGTCCACACACCGGGTGGGCTCTATCTTCCTCCGCATGATCTCCTCGTAGATCTTCCGGACCTCTGAGGAAGGATGGACAAGTCGGGGATGTGCGATCAACGATGGAGGTGGTGGCACGAACTCTGGAATGCCCATCGGATCCGCGTGCGAGGATGAAGCTCCGGCCACATGCACCATGGTGGCGATGAGAAATGGGGATCAGAAAGAGAGCTCGGCGAATATTGGAGAGTTGAATCTCCGCTCGAATGAAGACCTTCTCTCATTGCTGCTCTTCTTCGGGCTTGGACGGCTCGGGGGAGTGCTCGGCGCAAAGGGAGGAGATCTCTCTGAAGGTGTGACGTCAACTGACGTAATGAATCTCCTTAAATAGACTTGGCTGGCGCCACTGTTGACCCGTCGATACCATCGACGCGAGTCGATGGTATCGACACTAGTCGATGCTATCCGCCCCCATCGCGAGTATCGACGGTTGTCAATGGCTGGATCTTTAAACCCGGATCGCTGACGTGTCGATACCATTGACATGGGTCGATGGTATCAACGCTTCACCCAGACCGATGACGTGGAAGCCGCGATTGCCGTTGCTTCGTTTGTGCGGATTGGTGACGTGGATGGTCGATACCATCGACGGGAGTCGATAGTATCGACCCTCTTATTAGGGTAAATCCTCGCGAGACCGGCCACCGCCTTTTTCACTTGAAGTTGTCGATACCATCGACCCACCCGTCGATGGTATCGACTTCACTGAGTCAATTTCTTCTATAAATCTACAGAGATCTCGATGGTATCGACTGGCATGTCGATACCATCGACCTTTATTTTTCGATCTGCCTGTAGGTCTGTCGATACCATCGACGAGGCCATCGATGGTATCGACGCAGTGCGAAATCTGCAGTCGTCAACCTATTCCATGGTCGATACCATCGACCAGTGTGTCGATGGTATCGACTCTGCCTCAGCCTGCACAAAGAAAAAACCGATCACGATATCTTTTTTACATTAAAAATTAAGTAAAAACAAATTAAACTATGAATGTGAATGAACTAAACTACGGTACCAATGGTTGGGTTGCCTCCCAACAAGCACCCTTATTTAACTTCTTAGGCTAGACGGCTTTCGGCACCTCATGTCTTCGGAACGGAAATGAGTTTGACCTCATTCACCTTCCTCTTGTAGTTATCACCAAAATAGAGCTTCAACCTTTGTCCATTTACCAAGAACGTGGTATCACCATCACGCACTAAGATCGCGTCGTGTGGTTTGACCTCCTCTACCACGAACGGTCCACTCCACCGGGATTTTAGCTTCCCGGGATGTAATTTGAGTCGTGAATTGAACATCAAAACACTATCTCCCTTCTTGAACATGCGCAACTGGATGTGGCGGTCGTGGATCAGCTTGGTGCGCTCCTTGTATATCCGTGCGTTCTCATACACCGTCATCCGTAGCTCATCCAACTCATTCAATTCCAACAATCTCTTCCTTCCCGCTTCATTGTAACTCAGGTTTAGCCTTCTTAGCACCCAATGCGCCTTGTGCTCCAACTCTACCAGTAGGTGAGATGCCCGACCATACGCCAACCTAAAAGACATGGTGCCTATAGGTGTTTTATAAGCCGTCTTGTATGCCCACAAAGCATCCGACAGTAGGGCACTCCAGTTCTTCCTCGTGGACACCACCGTACGCTCTAAAATATTCTTAATTTCACGGTTGGAGACCTCCACCTGGCCTTGGGTTTGCGGATGATATGGGGTACCTATGTTGTGCTTAACCCCATATTTCTTCAATAATGTAGAGAATTTTTTATTCCTAAAATGTGTACCCCCATCACTGATAATCATTCGGGGCACCCCAAACCTGCAAAAAATATTTTCTTTCACGAATCTGCACACTACAGCGGAATCATTAGTCCTTGTGGGTATTGCTTCCACCCACTTCAACACATAATCAACTGCTAACAAGATATATAAATTGGAATTTGAGGACACAAAGGGTCCCATGAAATCTATGCCCCACAAGTCAAATACCTCCACTTCCTGAAACACATTCAGGGGCATTTCCTGTCTCTTTGAGATATTACCGGCTCGTTGGCAGGAATCACATTGCCTTACAAACTCGTAGGCATCTCGGAACAAAATTGGCCAATAAAGGCCACTTTCCAGAACTTTTGCTGTCGTACGCGAGCTGGCATGGTGTCCTCCCGTAGGTGATGCGTGGCAATGACATAAAACGCTCTCGTACTCCACTTCAGGCACACACTTGCGTAAGATACCATCCCTGCATTGCTTAAGAAGAATCGGGTCATCCCAAAAATAATATCTCAAAGAATGGAAGAATCTCTTCTTCTCCTGATATGACCAATCCTCCTGGATGATCCCGCAAGCTAAATAGTTTACAATCTCAGCAAACCAAGGATCCTTAGAGTTAATTTTCAAAATCTATTCATCCGAAAACGTCTCGGTTATGGGTATATGTAAATCTTTTTCATCCACCCTTTCTAACCTAGACAAATGATCAGCAACAACATTTTCAATCCCAGATTTATCCTTGATTTCGATGTCAAATTCTTGTAAGAGCAAAATCCACCTAATGAGTCTAGGCTTTGCGTCTTTTTTCTCCATTAAGTATTTAATTGCAGCATGGTCAGTCCATACAACTACTTTAGATCCAACTAAATACTGCTGAAATTTTTCAAAAGCAAACACAACGACGAGTAATTCTTTCTCAGTAGTTGTATAATTTAGTTGGGCATCATTTAAGATTTTTGAAGCGTAGAAAATCACGGCGGGTTTATTGTCCACCCGCTACCCCAACACGGCTCCTACCGCAAAGTCTGAAGCGTCACACATTAGTTCGAACGGTTTCGTCCAATCTGGCATTTGAACAACCGGTGCAGAAATCAGTTTTTCCTTCAAAACGTCAAACGCATGTAGACACTTGTCATTAAAATAAAAAAGAGCGTCTTTCTCTAAAAGCTCGGATAGAAGTTTCGCAATTTTAGAAAAATCTTTTATAAATCGACGATAGAACCCGGCGTGTCCCAAGAAACTTCTTACCCCTTTAACAGAATTGGGTGGGGGCAACTTGGAAATGACTTCAATTTTGACTGGATCTACCTCTAAGCCTTTGCTAGACACCTTGTGTCCTAGCACTATCCCCTCAGTCACCATCATGTGACATTTTTCCCAGTTGAGGACCAAATATGTGTCCTCACAGCGCTATAAAACTTTATCCAAATTATAGAGACATTCATCAAATGATGCACCATACACCGAAAAGTCATCCATAAAAACCTCGAGACAACGCTCTACCATGTCAGAAAATATGGCGAGCATACAACGCTGAAACGTCGCAGCTGCATTGCATAAACCAAAAGGCATTCGGCGGTACGCGAAAGTCCCATAGGGGCAAGTGAAGGTAGATTTCTCTTGATCCAAAGGATCAATCGAGATCTGGTTGTACCCTGAGTAACCGTGTAGAAAACAGAAGTGTGATTGGCCGGCAAGACGCTCTAGGATTTGATCAACGAAAGGTAAAGGAAAGTGATCCTTTAGCGTGGCGGCATTCAAACGGCGGTAATCAATACAAACTCGCCACCCGGTTACCAATCGGGTGGTGACAGGTTCATTCAATATATTTTTGGTGACAGTAATTCCCCCTTCTTAGGAACTACCTGTGTGGGACTCACCCATGTCGAGTCTGATATGGCGTAAATGATACCTGCAGCAAGAAGTTTAATAACCTCCATCTTCACAACCTCCATAATGCTCGGATTGAGATGTCTTTGAGGTTGAATCACGGGCTTGGCTCCCTCCTCGAGTCGAATCTTGTACTGACATAGAGTAGGGGAAATCCCCTTGATATCTGCAACGGACCACCCAAAAGCTCCCCGGTGGTTCTTCAGCACTATCAACAGTTGGTCTTCCTCTTCCGCACTCAAATAAGCAGATATGATCACTGGTAACTTGTCCTCCTTAGCTAGGAAGACATATTTGAGATGCGGTGGCAGCGGCTTTAATTCTAGATCCGGAGGACTTATCAAAGATGATTGAAGTGGCGGGGGAAGTTCACCTAAATATTCATAATGCCTCGCATAGAAGCATGGAAGCATCTGGAGCATCTTAGCGCACTCCTTGAGAGAATTTCTCCTTATCCAGTCATGTGTAATATTTACCAAACAAGCCTCCAATGGCAATTCTGGATATGCATCAAAAACAGACATAGCAATAACATCATCTTCCATGGAAGGCGAAATGTCCTCCTCCTCATCATTCGAGAATCCTACAGCCTTGCACAGAGAAACTACTTTGGTCTGTTCCATGATATCCACAGCCAAAGTTCCATTGTCCACCTTGCTCATCACATGAGCCATGTCTAGAAATGGCTTCCCAAGACAGAGTGAAATGTTACTATCCAGATGTTTTACCATATTGCATTGTTCCTTTGCTTTAGATGACACAGTACTAGAAGGCATGACCATCTCAAAGTGGTCATCGGCTATGCCCAAGGTCAAACGACCTCTTCCTA
Organism: Alisma plantago-aquatica; assembly: GCA_963693085.1. NCBI lineage: Eukaryota > Viridiplantae > Streptophyta > Magnoliopsida > Alismatales > Alismataceae > Alisma > Alisma plantago-aquatica. The sequence continues at coordinate 52,810,117 of OY856411.1, forward strand.
TCTCTAAAATCATGTCGGTTGTCTCTTGGAAAGGACGTCTAAGTAACAGCTCGTTGCCATGTTCATCCTGCATCTCTATGACTACAAAATCTACCGGAAAGACAAACCTATCCACCGTTACTAAAACATCTTCACAGATTCCATAAGGCTTTACCACAGAGTTATCTGCCAATTGAATAGTCATGTTGCTTGGCCGTGACTCCTTCAATCCTAGATTTTTGAATGTAGAAAGGGGCATCAAGTTGATGCTTGCCCCTGAGTCACATAACGCTTCACCAAATTTAACCTTCCCAATATAACAAGAAATATTAAAGCACCCTGGATCTTGCCTCTTTGGCGGCAAAGTGCCCATGATGAAGGCACTCACTTATTCCTTAAGCACGATAACCTCTGTATCCGAAATTCTCCTCTTCTTCGTGATAATGTCCTTTAGAAACTTCCCGTATGAAGGAATTTGTTCAATGGCTTCCAGTAAAGGGATATTGACTGAAAGCTTCCTGAAACTGTCTAGGAACTTCTTAAATTGCGCATCTACCTTCCTTGCCTTGGCACTGTTTGGATATGGGACCGGGATGGCTTGTGCCCTTTGGTGAGGTGGAACATAAGGTTTTTTTTTCTGAGGGTACTCCTCTGCAACCTGTTCTTCAGTATCATCCACGGCTGTGTCATCAACCTATCCTGTGACTGGTGGTGGCAGCTCCTCATTGGCTTCACCTTCTACTTCAGCTTGTGGTGTGCTTGTCTCCTCGGCCCTTGGATTTAACAATTTCTTGCCGCTTCTGAGCAAGATTGGTTTTGCCTGCTGGTTCCCCCTGGAACATTGGTATTTCCCGGAAAACCTTGATTTGCTAGTTTCTTCAAACTGGCTATCTCTGCTGCCATCTGTGCCATAGATGTCTCAATGGTTCTCATCTGCGCCCCATGGCTCTGCAGGGTTTGCCCAAACTGATTCATGAACTCCCCTTGTTGCTTTATCTGCTGGCCAAAAGTAGCCATGAGTTCTTGGTTCTGCTTTATAACTTGATTGAGCAGCTCTGTGCTCTTGTCCTCCACAGCTGGTTGGGGTTTGGCATCCGGATCCTGCAGAAAATTGTTTGGATCCTTCCACGAGAACTTCTTGTCTTTTCTCCATGAATAGTCGTTGTTCCTGTAACCTGGCTGCTACCTCATAAATTTCACTTGAGCCTCGTCCTCGGACTCATTATCCTCCTTTGCAAACAACTTCTTTGTGAGAAGATCCATCTTCTCATTCAGTTCTTTTATTGCATTAGATTCTCCTACTGCTCGGACCTGCTCCACGACACCTCTTTCACCCCATGATTGTTTTCTAGCCATATTCTTTAGTATCTCCCAGCATCTGGTGTCCGTATTGTTCAGAAAGAATCCTGACCCAGCTGAATCCAGGTTACTCCTATCGTGCTCAGAGAGAGCAAAATGGAAGATCTTTACTTGTGTTTCTTTATCCAGCCCGTGATGTGGGCACCGTCTCAGCATGACCTGAAACCTCTCCCAGGTCTCAGAATATGTCTCACCTGCTTGTTGGGTAAAGTTATGGATTTTCCTGATCATGTCGTTGGTCTTCTCAGGAGGAAAGAACCTCTCAAAGAAAACCTCCACCATATGGTCCCATGACTCCACAAACTCATCATCTAAATTGTGTAGCCATTCTCGTGCGGCTCCTGCCAATGAACTCGGGAAAAGCTTAAGATACAGTGCATCCTGTGGAAACCTGTCAATTTTAACCATGTCACAGTTCTCAACAAATTGGCTTATGTGCGCGACGGGGTCCTCATTCTTGAGCCCATGAAAAGCATTGGACTTCCCCAAATTTATCAAAGCTGTATCAATCTTATATGTCAGAATATTCAGCGCTTGCTTCTTTATAGGCCCCTTGGACACAGATGCGGAAGAAGCCTTGATCTTCTCCCATATTGTCTGTGGCTCGTCCTCCATCTCTTCTTGTCCCTCGAGTTTAGACTCTGTATCCTCTAGATGATCTTGATTGTACCCATCCTCATCTTCAGGTCCCGTCAGTAGCGGAACCTCTGATGCGCGACCTGTGTAGTCAGCACTACGCGTCTGCACCATGCACAGTACCTGAAAATAGAAAGATTATATTTAGTACGGTGCTTGACGATTGAAAATATTTAGAAAATAGACTGTGAATTTTTGGAATGATAAAAAAAATAAAAGGTGGCCTAGAGTGGCCGCTCACAGCACTCGAAGTGCCAACAAATTGCCGTATCCCCAGCAACGGCGCCAAAAACTTGACGCAATTTTACAGTGCGTATAAACGCAAGTGAACGCGTCGAGTAGTACAGGCCTTTGTGAGGCCTGAGTCAAACTCAGGGATACGTGCAATCGTCGGGGACTCCTACTAACTACTCACGATCAGCTGAGCCGATTAACAAGTTGAGAGTTGTTGTTAAAATTAAAAGAAGAATAAAAAGAAAACAAAACAAGCAATCGATTAAATGTTGATTTAATCAATTCAAAAGGGTATCTTTAGGATTGCAGTTTCACTGTGGGTTTTCATTGTATTAAATTCTATATAGCTACTCAATTTTATCTCTCTATCCGGGTAGTGGCCTGAAAATAGAATTGCCCACTGTCGTGGTGCAATTCACTACCTAAGCTTAGTTCGGTTCCACCGTCGTAGTAACCTATACCCTAAGCTAGGTGCATTATGAACGATCTCTCAGTTTCCACAGTTAATTTTACACCGCCTTATTCAAGGGATTTATTAATTAATGTAAGTTTTGTCTCTTTTCAGCCGTTAATCCTTCTTTCAAAGTGATTAAGGGCATTGGTTTATTATTATGGTGATCAAGCATAACAATATATTGAGAACACGAAACTATACCATGGATTTAAGAGATAAGATATGAATCACTATTATAAAATCGTCATAGAATGAATTCTCGGGCTACTCCCGGTCCTAAAGATAAAGGGGATTAGCCCTGCATGTTCATCTCACACAAGTACATGGTAGAAATAGGGGAAAACATGTGAAAAACGTGGAATGAAAGGGAAAACCCCTGAACGGAGAAAAACCCGGTTGATCCTCAGTGTAGAATGCATGCTCTACCGCCTCTCGGTGGTGGAATCCGTCTCCTTCGGCCTCCGGATCAACTAGTATGAGCTTCTAGCCTCCGTTTTCTCTCTCCCTCTCCTCGGTACTCGTGCAATGGCTAATCCTCCTCCCTTTCTATCTGGGCGTCCGTCATTAGGTATATCTCGGTCATTAGGTTACTAATTAACCGTAGCCGTCCGATTGAGATCATTAGGAAGCCAACTCATATCCTACGGTGTTGATACCATCGACGCGAGTCGATGGTATCGATCCACTGTAGTAGCGGCCGGCTGCAAACCCTTCCTTAGTCGCGCCCAATATCATCTCGATACCATCGACGCGGGTTGATGGTATCGACTCACTTTAGGCGTCAGTTTTGTCATTTTGCGTCGTTGTAGCCTCCGTGCGTCGATGGTATCGACTTGGTGTCGATACTATCGACTGCTTCCTCACCAGCATCCTGATGGTAGCTCGATACCATCGACATCCATGTCGATAGTATCGACGCTTTGCTGCTCCTTTCGGTTGGCAACCTGTGACCATGTCGATGGTATCGACTTCCATCGATGGTATCGACTTCCGTCGATGGTATCGATAGAAGCAAATAATCATTTGTCCTGAAATTCAAACACAAGATCACATAAGTTCACACAAATAATAATATTTTGACAATTAATGCTCAAAACAATGAATTAAAGGGGATTTGACATAGAATAATAGCAAAGACCAAAGTGAATGAATTATGCCACATTAACCATAAAAAATGACTAATAAAAGCATAAAACACATATGAAACAGGTCTATAAATGCGACTCAAAATCATCGCATCATTAAGCAGTTTAATCAGATATAACAAATAAGCTCAGCAGCACTGACGATAAACAAAATACATAAACAAGCAGATAATAACTATCATCCTTTATCTTGTTGACAATATAAGAAATTCAGTAGCATATCCATATCTTTTTTGAGAAAGGGCGCCCGCCATTTTATTAAGTAATCAAATCATTTAGAACCAGTACAAGGATCCGATCCTCAAACCCTCCACTAATACAGTGAGGGTTAACAAAATGACAGGCAGAAGTGGCTAAGGCATGTGCTAATCTATTGCCTTGCCTTCTAATAAAATAGAAATTAAAAGAAAAAAAGCTATAAGAGAGCTCAATAATTTCCTAGGTGATGATGTCATCATAACCACGTCCGCCACAGCCTTTCTTCACAGCTTCCACAAGCAAAAAACAATCTGTCTCCACCACTATGTCCAAGTAGCCTTCCCTAAGAGCCAGACGCATGCCGTGTAGGACAGCCATACCCTCCGCACTAAGCACTGAGTATGGATGTTCATGCTAAACATAACTAACAACATGACATATCTAGCATCCTAATTATAATCAGTAGTAGTAGTATAGATATCAACATAAGCATGACTATTGTATGTACTCATTTACAATATTATGAATATACACAACATAAGTATATATGCTATCTCTTAATTGCACTAAGCATCATATTTATGTAAAGAGAACAAACATGGGTTATCATCCAATGTGAAGCATCGTGTATAACCCCAAATAGATATGCTATACGGCTGTATTACATCTTTTATTATGCCCTGGGGAATTTGAATCGTACCATTCAATGTCCAACTGACCCCTACAAAGGGCTATTCAGTTCCGTACAAGATCTAGGAAGAGTCAGACTCCTAAGATCTTCTCTGCCCGCGGTCAGTACGGGTCCGCCACAGTGACACATAAAGTCAAGCTGCTAACATCCTACTCTGTCCTTGGTACAGGTCATGACACTAGTGAAAGGAGGTGGGTACTCATACCCTACCATCTGAGGTACAATCGCAGTTGTCCTCTAATCACATCATGTTATAATCACTGAGACACAACCACAGCCGTTCTCAATCACATAAGATGTATGAGGCATGATCATAGCCAACCTCCACAATCTGCATTGTGGATGATAAGGATATATCCTCAACTTGCCACCCCCGCATACTCAATAGTATGCGCTCTGTGTTTCCCTTAGGAATACTCGTTTCACCATCTGGAAAATTCTGACACTCAGATGGATCTATGGCACATGGCACTACTTGGTTAGAGTTTCACTTGATTAGTTATGGCAATTGGGTGAATTAAGGTTGCATCAAACAAGTGGACGTACAAACCCTAATTCACTTCTAACAAGTGCATAAATATCACAACTTCAAAATATATAAAATGTGTGAAACATAATTTCTCATCACATGGTACTATTCACTTGCCATTCATGAGACCACACTAGTCATCATACTATCACAAGATATGAATCCTTTTCACAATATCACAAGGTATCAACCCTTATCAACACAAGAGGATTACACCTCATTCAGGGCTCAACCATGCCCAAAGGTCATTAAGACCATCATACTATCATAGGATATAAATCCTTTTCACAATATCACAGGGTATCAACCCTTATCAACACAAGAGGATTACACCTCATTCAGGGCTCAACCATGCCCAAAGGTCATTAAGACCATCATATTATTCCCTGCAATATTATCATTATCTTTCCATGCCTTATAACAAGGCTCAACAACATTACTTACATATAATACACCAGATCAAGACAATATTGCACTAATGAGCTAGCATATATTCATAAACAATCATAGCAGGGTTATATTAACATTAAGAACATTCATTTATTACATCAACATGCAAGGAATCTAGATATGATTAACACTCATCATATTCATAATGCACATGTTTAGCATAAGAAAGTATCAACCATGTGGCTATGATAACCACCAATTAACACATTAAGGTTATGATAATGTTAAGGAGGTTATTCCACAATCATTACATCATATAAGAATGTTAAACATGAATACTCATATATATCTATTTGCATTGGAGTTAGGTTCAACATGATAAATTATATCAATGATACTAATCAACACTTATACCCAAACCCTAACTCACGTCATCCCCATTGTATCATAGATGCATAAGGTGAAGCATCACCATCACATTCCATACTATTCTCAAGTTTGAAACCACACATAAACCAAGGTGTAACCATCAGGTTATAACATACTAGGGTTTCAACAATAGTAATAGAGTATTCCATGATTGTATTAGTCATTCAAGGACTATTCATTCCCAATTACTATCATTTAGTTATATTAAAGCTAGGTATAACAAGCTACACCTCATTAGGGTTACATATCAACACAATATGATTATCATCCCTTCTATTAACATGAGTGAATAGGTAAGACTACCTTATTAAGGGTAACCCTCTATTTGTTCCATCATCATTCAACCAATATCACCATACCACAATGTCACCCAGAATCATTGGATGTTTAAAAGGTAAGACCATTGATCGTTTACATAAGTAAGCACCTTGGATAAACCACCTATGAAGTCCTTTATTTGTGCTCTAGAAAGAGTCACCATATAACCCTAGACATCCCTTGATTAACAACACAAAAAGTTCCATTGAGAGTAGGGTAAAACTCACAATCGACTGTTCATTTAAAACAAGCCATCCATTGTCAACAAGTAAGCTCCTTAAGTTGATCATATAAAGGAAACAATCTAAATCAAATTATTAGGACCAACATATTACATTAGCCATCATTCCACTTTATTGGAGTATTAAATAGTACATCTTGACCATTGGGTCAAGTTCATATGTTAAAACCATCAATTACAGTATAGGTCCGACCATTGCATCAAGTGACCTAGGAAACCATTGGTCTAAGGCTTAATTGATGCTACAACTATATGATTAACTCACCGTAGGTTGTGGAGACATGATAAACTATAATTAGTGACCATTAAGTCACCATAGGTTGTTATATCAGCATTGTATTCATTAATCAACGTCAAATATTAAGCTAATGCCCTCGTTTATTGATAACATCAGTAGGTACTTAATGGTTGATCATTAAACTTCTAATTGATCCAAAACCTGACCTAAGGGGGTGACCATAGGTTGTCACCATAATCTAATACCTTTGATATCAACCATCAGTTGTCATGAAGACAACACCATAGGGTTGTTGCAATGGTACCATCATCGGGTCATGGGTTTAAATGAGAAATCAGCTTAAAACCCTAAAATTGACCATTGGTTGATAGGTGCTTAGCACCATAGGTTGTCAAACCAACCTGATCCAAGTCATATTATACCTTAGGAATAACATACACATGATCACAGGTTCATATATAACTGAAATCAGAATAGGGAACATTTTAAAAATCAAAATCCAAGTCAAGCATAGCTTTTTAGTGCATGAATCATCATTTTCAAGCAAGAACATGATCTAGAAAGCTTATGGTAAGCAATAAACGTGAAGAAAGTTATAAAACTTGCTTCTAATGAGAATATGAAACCCCACAAAGAAGAAAACTCAAGCAGATAGGGTATAAAATCCAAGAATAAGCTATGAAATTGCCCATCTAGCGCCTTTCTTCATCAAATGAGCAAACCCTAAGCATAAGGAGCAAGAAAGGTAGAGTTTTAGAGCTTTAGATCAATTTCTACCATGGAAAAACAAGGTTACGATCTGGAGAAAGCTAGGATAAAGGATAAAAAAGAAATAAACGGAGAAAATAAGGGGATTCTTACTCTTTTAGGTTAAGATCACTAGAAAAAAGCTTTTTCAACCCTAAAATGAAGTCAATTGCAACCCTAGATTCTTTTTCCAAGAAGGTCCCCTCTTTCTTCTTCCTTGGACAGGAAATTTCGTAGAAGCACAGAGGGAGAACGTGGTTGGGAGAAGGAGGTAAGTCGTGGAGAGAACATGGCTCATTTTTGTGCTTGGGGATAAGTATATGAAACTTTAAGATAAAGAAAAGAAAAAGTTGAAGTTCTAGTATCTTTCCAAGTGTCCATGGCCTTAAACCATTAAGAATATACAACCACACACACAAGAAGCTCCCCCACCATCCATACAGACATGATTATCCCTCATTTCTTGAATTTCCAATCAAAACAAATAACTCATTAGTTGATAGCTACTAAAGGTAGCTCATCCATGAAGGGGTAAACCCTAAAATACCCTTGGACAAAACACCTTCAAACCAAGGTTTAAATAGGCGCCCCATGGCTTAAAAAGCTCAAGAATGAAAAAATAATATAAAAGTAACATAATGCAAGTGAAAAAGTTGCAAATAAACATCTCAATTGGGTAAATTGCATAAAAGTCCAAAATGTGCATAAATTGCATAACTTGCTCAAACTGTGACCAAATTGGACCAAATTTGAAACTTAAGCTTGTCTTATGATTTCAAAGCATATAAAAAGGTTAGATTAGGGTTATAAGCATTCAATTATGACAATTAATCTTGTTCAACTCATTGAGCCAGTTTAGGGGCCTTACAACAACAATTAAAAATATAAGGAAAGAAGTAGTCAAATCCTCTTCTTATCTCCAAATTAGGGTGTTCCACATAATCATCTTAAGGTGACATACTTTGAAACAATATAACAAAATATACCCAAAGTAGAATCCTTCCAAACATTTGGCTCCAACCACAATATCCTTATCTCCAAGTATGATGAAGATAAGTTTGATGCCATGTAAATTAAAGCTATCTTTCTAGTATAACCACAAAAAGTAAACCATATAGATGTTACAAGTGAAGCTAAAAAAGGTTTGAGAAATCAATTCACATAAAGATATTTTAAAATCCACCTAAATATGACATATATGATTTGATCCATACACTTGAATGTAGTAAATAAACATGTCGATAAGATGGAACATGTCATTCTAGCTGAAGAACCTCACATCCCTTAATCTTCTTCTAGGGCAATTAAGAGAGGATTCGATTATAGGTGAACGAGATAAGATCATAAATCGTATTTTTTTAGAGAGAAGATGAATATAAACTTATATCCAAACTATAGATTAATACTATATTTGATGCGCTTAGTGATGACTATATAACCATATATATATAAAAAAGAACTACATGAAGATCAAAATGAAGTTTGGGAATTGGTACCTAGACCATAAAAAGAAAGAAATAATTGACAATAACAAGGTCCTCATGAGCAAGCTCAATGCATCCAGTAATGTTTCTAGAAATAAAGAGCATATCATGGACCAAGGATATAACCAACAAGAAGAATTTGATATTGACGATAGTTGTGAACTAGTAGCTAGATTGAAGTATATCTTGATGTTTTAGCACTATCTAGATAGTTTGCTAATATTTCTTCTTCTACAAATAGACACAAAGAGAACATTTAAAATTGAACAATAAAAGAATATGTGTATTTCACCCAATTGTTTGATTTCAAAAATATAAAATACGAAGATATATTTATAATCTTAAAAATGCCTTGTCATGATTCGATAAATAATTCTTTTTCATATGTAATAGTTTTGTGATCATAAATACAACTTTTATCTATTTCATAAGATAAATTTTACTTCCTTAAATATTTTACATATATATGTTTATGATAATATTTTTGTCACCATTGAGGATCCTCTTGATAATGAATTTAACTCTTATGGAAAAAGCAATTTAAAATTATTATAACGGAATATATATATCTTTCTTCCTTAATTTTTATATTGAAATTTTTATAATGTAAGTGAACCACATAAAGAGATTTGTGTATTGTATTACACGTCTCTTATTTTTGAGTTTTCTAGTTAAGAGACATAATTTTCTTTCCACTTTAGGAATCTTCTTGTTTGTATGATTATTTAAATTATATGGATGGATACAAGGTCAACTATCATGGGTTACTGCAAATAAAAGATCATACAATCCAACCTTTAGAATAAAAACCTAAATTTGGATTCAAATGTGCTCATGGGTTAGATAAAGGAGAAAATGAAACCCAAAAAGAAATTGAACCGCAACAAGATCAACCTCCTCAACATCCTCTCACATCTGGTAGTCATGTAAATGAAATTTCTTACATGATCAATCCATATTATCAAATAGGGTGATACTTTGTGTGCACACATAAATCCGTTAAACATCTCACTCAAATATTCAACTAGTATACCAAATGAATATACTTATCATTCATATCTTGGTATCATTCAACCCTTCAATCCATCATACAATTAAGCTCAACCTCCATGATAATCATCATCAAACCACCTTGAATTAAACTTTACCAAGAAAAAAGATATTGCTTCCCACTGTCTTTCTTTTTACAACATTGAATTTCTTAGAAAAATATGAATTTGATATACAAGGGTATTTTCTTGGGATCACATTGTTCACTACTATTTCAAGGAGATATTCTTGGATGTTGATCTTGAAACTGATAACTTCAAACATACTTCATAATGGAAACAATTGTACTTCAATTTTGGTAGTATCTTTCTTTATGTATGACATTCATTAGATAGACATTTTCCAAAGACATATCATGTGCTCTATCTATGATCTTATCTTTTTTATTCACTATAATGGCCACTTCTTCATGAAGGACCATTTTTCCTATTCCAAGTAGATTGATGTGATTTTCAATTGCTATATTTTTCTTGATATCATTGGTTCTTGTAGATAAAATTCATGTATCAAAATTTTAATAACTAAAAATTCACTTCGAATCAAAATTAATTACATATCTAGACTATTCCATAGATTTTTTTGTTTAGATTCTTTTCCTTCAAAAATGAGAATGACAATTTTTTCATAAGTTGGTAGCAGACATTTCTATATATTTGAGAGTCAAGTTTCTTGATATTTGATATTATTATTATCTTGCAAATTGATGATGTATATAGCATCTAGTTTCTCACTTGATATACCGCATAGTACTTCTTTTATGGGGGGAAGTATTATATCAACATGGATCTAATTTCGTTTTTGAAACATATTTGATTTTGACAAAGGGGAAAAAAGAAACACATGCTGAAGAAATTTGTTTTTTATGAGTGAACCTTCTTAACTTTTACGACATTTTCTTTTATCTTCATGAATTATGTTCTCTACCAAGATATGGATGTCCTCCTCATTTTGGATCTTTTTGATATAGTAAGTCAAACTACATCAAATTTAAGGGATGGAATGAATCTCTACACCTCTAGGGTCGAGCTTACTCACATAACATGAATTACAACCAAGTTCCCCATATTATTTCACAACCACATGATATAATCTTTTTTTTGTAAGAAACCAATTCTTCACTTATACATAACAACATGTAACACTACATGACAAGGCTTAGATAAATTTTAGAAATTAAATTAGAAACTACATCTATTGTGACAACAAGTCTTATATATTGTATCAAAACTCATTTGGGGATGATCATACTTTGAGTAGGTGATATGGTTTTTGGATTGTAGCTTTGCTAGACCACCTATTGCAAACTTTTATACACTAATTAAGGAAATGGTCATATACCAACACTTGTCCAACTATGCATCAATTCTTTGCTTCCAATGAGTTCGAGATTGATTTGAACCAAGTGCTTCAACAATGACATACACTACTATTATGTACTTTGACTCCACAATAATCATTGTGCACCCTTCATCACATTCCTTATTCAAGTCCATAAGTGTGGCAACTATCTCAACCTCTTGATTTGTACCCAGCTGAGTACATTTAATCCACCCTTCAATCCAAGAACTCTTATGATCTTTAACAACCACTACTCATGGGACGTTCTTTCTCCAAAATAAAGCATCAAAATTTAGTTTGATCCACCCTCATAGTGGTGTTGTACAACCAACACTATATGTGCTCAAATTACAAATATTTTAGGATTATCAAGTCCCCAAGCCTACCTCAAGCTAAATCTCCTCACATGCTTCTTAATTGGCCACTGCTCTTAATCAAAGATTTCTTTATTTCTCGCCAACCCGATCACCCAACAAACTTTCTATGACAAACTCTTGTGTTCATATTACTTCCTTAGGTTCTTTTTGAGATATGTATCCAATAAATATGTAAAAATATACCTGAATGTGCCATAACTTGGAATTGTTTCTAGATCTTGATTTCCTTCTTGCAATATTTTGGCGCATGAATGGTAGTCCCCTCCGTAATAGAGATTTAGATGCACTGAGCATCATCAATGAAATTTAGTCCTTTCCTCCTCATATTGGTTAATGAGTTACTATCTTCATGTACGTTCTAAACTTGGCCAGCGGTCGAGCTTCCCATATGTTCTTCCATAGACTAGTTTGTCAACGACCTACATTGCTTCTCAAAAGCTACTGTATTGATTTTCTTTGTGAACTTTTCTGAGCTTGAAAGCTCCCAAATCCATGTGTCCTCCTTCATATCCCTAGTTGGTCAGGTAAAAACATAATTGTGTCTATTATAGGACTAGGAAGATGGTTAGGTCAGAACTAAATGCATCAACCACCATTTAGATCAGATATGATATCTACTTATAGATATGCAATTTCTTATTCTCTTGGATTTATGTCCAAATCTCTCAGATCAAGCAAAATTGATACCCACCTATTATTCTAGATAAATGTGTTCCTTTCTCAAATAACTACCTTTCAAAAATAAGGTTCATTCTTTAGTAGTACCTAATGTGTTGATCCAAAACACATTTTATTGCAACTTGTCTTCAAATTGAATGACTGAAATGTTGAGTTTATTTCACTTCTCACAAGCTATTTTTCCATTCATTTCATGCATTATTCTCATTTTGACATTATTTATGCATTGTTTATCATTATTAGCATGTGAAATGTCATTGCATCAAATAATAATTATTTCACTGAATTATGTAAATTTATCGTTGGCTTTTACATTTTAGATAATTTGAGCACTCACAGGGAAGCTTGGTGCTACCGACATCATAGTCGGTGGTATTGACTTAATACAAAATCCAACATGGAGGTTGAAGAAATCTCAGTGCTACCAAAAGTCAGTCGGTAGTACCAACCTTGCACGATTAGTGAAGATTGAAGTTCAATCAAAGATCTAACACCTAGGACTTAATGATGATCAGAGCCTCACTTATGTCCAAAGGAGAGTTTGTCCATACCAAAAAATCACATTCTATTCTATTTCAATAGAGCACAAAGATGAGAGAGGAGTAGACCAAAGGAGACAAACACGTCCTAAAAAAATTTAGGCACCTTTGGAGAGAAGATTTGTAGCCCGAACATTACAGATCAAGACATTCACCATAGGGGATCATGCAGACTGGTTCCTCTAGGATTTTTCATAGGATTTCTAAATGTTTAGCTTTTTTTCTCCCTCTTCCTCTATGTCTTTGTTGGTAGAAATTGTGCGGGGTGAATCCTCTTGTTCTTTAGAACCCTGGAGTATCCCTTTATTACATTTTAATTGACTTCCATGCTTTAATATAGTTATTTCTTTTAATTCTGGACATAAATTTATGATTGCTTAATGAATTGCCTAATCATGATCACCATAGTTAATTTCTTAGACTAACAATTGCGCTGAGAGAGGAATTAAGGGTTGGAAAAGTCATAGATTTACATTGCTTATATCGTTCCTCAGGGTAGGGCTTACAGTTGTGACGGGTACAACCTAGAGGTATTGCTAATGCACCTAGATAATTCCTAAATTCCTATGGGATTGGGATTTTTCTTAGTATAGGTAGTGTATTATGTCATAGGAGGCAATAATACTTACTACAGGTCCTTAGTCTAGGGTTAAGGATAAATTCTTATAAATGAAATGGAGTTAAATGCAATGTGTACCATGGTGACGCTATAATCCTAAGGATTCCATAATTTTGTGATCACAATCCACTTAATTTAGTTTTCAATTCTTGCGACTGGTTTTAATTAAACACCCAATCACTTTTTCCTTAGTTCTAGATTATTAGGTTATAGTTAGTAGTAGTTTGTGGAGTAGGTTTCCCAGAGTTCAACATTCCGGCCTCATAGGCCTATACTACTCGACGCGTACACTCGCGTTTTGCATGCTTAGTTTGGGCATGTCAAGTTTTTGGTGTTGATTCTGAGAAGAGACAACTCCAACATTATTAGTGTTGTGACTGGCCACTCTAGGCCATTTTATTTTCTTTTAATAAAATTTAAAATATTTTCTAGTGAAATTTTGTAAATATTGAAAATATTTTTTAGCGACAACTCACTAGTATTCAATTTCTCACGCTTGAGCCTTATTTTCATGTACTAGTGCATGGTTCATACTATAACCACATATTACGGAGAGTTCACTCCATCTAGTACATGATAGGAGGAGATATTTCATAGGGCATGTGAGTTTGGAGCTTTAGCTGAGAAGTTCATCAAAAGTCCACCACCTCAGGCAGAGAAGGCACAAATAGAAGACATGGATGTTGATGGTGAAGAATGTGTTGGGGCCTAGCTTGAAGAACAGTCTATCTATAAGAATATCAAGGCATCTTCAGCAACAACACAGTTAGGGACAATTAAATGGAAAGCGGTTAATGTGTACAACTACAAGATAGGCCCTGGGTTGGTGGCACTTCTTAAATCCCATTCATTTCATGGCCACGGTATGGATGACACAATGGCACACATCAATGGATTAGAGATATGTGATATGCTAAAGATCTAATGGGTCCCAACCACAATTATTTACTTGAGGTTGTTCTACTATTCATTTTTAGATAAGGCTAAAGAATGGTTTCTCAGTCTTCCTTCTAAATCCATAGAAACATTAGATGAGATGATAGTTGCTTTCTTTAAGAGGTATTTCCCACCACAGAAGTCACATGACTTGGTTGGGAAAATCTACAAATTTAAACATGCCAAACAGACCTATTCATAAGCCTAGGAGAGATTTTAGAACATGCTAAGAAATGTTGAACATGCTAAGAAATGTTCCCCATTACGGGATTGATTTTTATGTCGAGGCAAAGACGTTTCACTATAGACTACACACATGTGAGAGAACTAATCTTGACAACACTGGAGTAGGTTTATTTCTAAACAATAAAGCCACTAGGTGTTATAAGATGTTGAAGAATATGGAAAATAATCAATCTTAGAGAGAAGAGCGTGACTCGCCAATGATTTTCAAAAGTGTTGCAGAATCAAAGGATATTGTCATGTTGAAGGAGAAGATGGACAAACTCACAAAGAAATTTGAGTAGAATTACGGGACCTCATCTATAGGTGAAGAGGAAGAGTGCATGTATATGAGACAGAAGAACAACTGAGGTGGAAATGATTATGCATGGAGGAAGGATCCCAAGTTTTCATGGAAAGATCCTAACAATTTTCAGCATGATCCATCACAGGTGCAACAACCCAAACATCAATAGGGAAACATGTCTCAACCGTATCAATAGGATAGGGGTCCTGTCAAGGTATACTGGATAGAAGACAAGTTGGGTAGGTCGTTAAACAAAAAAACTAGACACTCTTGGACCAAATGAAGAAGGAGAAACAAAATCAAGGGGCATAAATCCAAAGTATTAAAAAATCAGATTTCCCAACTAGAAGTGAAAGTAGAATCCCTTAAGATGCCCAACCAACAAGGATTTTTGAGGAACACATATATTCCATATGGCAATCAACAGGTGAAAGAAATACTTCTTTGCAGTGGTAAAGTTTTGATGAAAGACCAAAATATGGCTCCAGAGAAGAACACCACCACAACTAACACACAAGAGGTGATTGAGACCATTCCTCTAGAGCAACCATTAGACACCACACCATAGGAGAAGAGCCTACAAGAAAAGACATTTGAGAAAAAGGAGAACAAGAGGAGTCCTACTTTCCACCCCATTAATGAAAAACTTTGCCTCTAGTATCATTTCCTAATATCTTAAAGGCAAAAAAGGTTGATCAGTAGTACAAGAAATTTCTATCTGCATTTAGGAAGCTGCAGGTCAACCTACCGCTAGAAAATATTCTTGTCAAACTACCTCTAGTAAATGTTCTTGTGAAAATTCCTTCCTATGAAAAGTTATTGAAGGATATCATCAACAAGAAGAGGAGGATAGTTGATTCAGATGTTGTTGTCCTAAAGGAGGAAGTCAATGCACTGCTACATAGAAAACTACCATAGAAAAGGTAGGATCTAGGGTGTTTCAACATACCATGTTACATTGGTAGGGTAAAGTTTGAAGATGCACTTTGTGATTATGGGGCAAGCATCAATGTGATGTTACTGACTAATTCAAGAAATTAGGACTCAAAGAATCGAAGAAGAGCAACATGACCATTCATCTGGAAGACTACTCTATGGTGAAACTGATTGATATCTGTGAAGAAGTCCTTGTAAAGGTTGACACATTTATGTTTCCAAAAACATTTGTTGTCATGGAAATGCATGATGTCTATGTCAATGAACTAATTTTAGGCCAACCATTCAAGGTCACAATAGATGTCATTTTAGAAATGGGGAGAGGAAGACATTGTGAATCCAAGATAACCAGTTTGGTATTAAGCTACCCGATTATCAACCGTTGGATAAAGAAAGTGAACAATGTCACATGATGCAGCAATTTGGAAATCAATGTCACTATTCTTGGGAAGACCATTTCTAGATATGGATCATGTCACAAAAAAGGGGTACAAGGGTACTTTTTCCATTGACATAATGCAACATGTAAAGTAGATTTCTTTGGAAAAAAAAGTTGTGAATTACCATGATGATCCAGAGGAAGAGGAGAACATGATGACAGTTGAGGACACGGTGTCCTCTACATTGATGTATACTTATCGACAACTACCATCGGAATCTTGTGGATGCTTGTGCTACCTATCACTTACTGGAGGAATGTGCATTATTTCTAAAGATCTTGACGTGCTTCAACATGAGACACTATGAAGACCTGGGACTGCCATTTCCACCATTACTCCCATCTCTATAGTGTCCTACTTAGCTGGAATTGAAGCCACTACCATGACATCTAAAGTACACATTCTTGGCAGTGGACAATAAGCTACTAGTGATAATTTCAGCAACATTGACTGTGAAAGAGGAATAGAAACTACTCATACTTATGAAGAATCACCGAGCTGCATTTGGGTGGTCCATTACAAACATATAGGGGATCTCCCCTATTTTTGTCAACACAAGATCCAAACTGAAGAAGGAGCAAAACCTGTAGCACAACCTCAATGACGTCTAAACCTAATCATGACATAGATGGTGATGAAAGATGTAGTTAAACTTCTATTGGCAGGTATAATTTATGATGTCATTGATTTTAAATGGGTTAGTCCTATACAGGTTGTTCCGGAGAATGGGGGATCACGACCACTACAATTTTTTCTAGTGAATTAGTCTCAACTAGGCTAATGACTCGATGGTGCTTTTGCATTGACTATTGTTGTTTGAGTGCTACTTAGTTAAAAGATCATTTCCCACTTCCATTTATAGATCAAATACTTGAGAGGATCGCCAACCACCCACATTTTAGTTTTCTTTACAGGTATAGGGGTATAATGAGATTCCTATCAAACCACAAGATAAAGAGAAGTCTACCTTCACTTGTCCCTGTGGTACTTTTTCATATCGTTTGATGCCCTTTGGTCTTTGTAATGCATTAATAACGTTTTAAAGATGTATTCTTGCAATCTTTGTTGACATGGTGGAGCATTGTCTTCAGATTTTTATGGATAATTTATTGTAAAAAGACTCTTTCAAGGACTACCTTGCCTGTCTAGATAAAGTTTTATAAATATGTGAGGACACTCATCTTGTTTTGAACTAGGATAAATATCATATGATGGTGAGTGAAGGAATTTTTTTGGGACACAAGATGCCCAACAAGGGGATAAGAGTCAACTCGATAAAAATATAGGTGATCTATTAACTACCTCCACCATCATCAGTGAAGGGAGTTAGGACCTTTTTATGACATGCCTGATTTTATCAATGATTTATGAAAGATTTCTTGAAAATTATCAAACTTCTTTCTGAATTGTTAGAGAAGGATGTAGATTTCAAATTTTATGATCAGTTTCTCAAAGCTATTGATGTTTTGAAAGAGAAATTGATTTCCTCACCCATGGTCATGGATCCAGATTGGAGTCAACCATTTGAGTTGATATGTGATGCATCTGATTTTATAGTAGGGGTTGTTCTAAGCCAACATTAGGATTGAGCACAGTCGGCCATTTACTACGTGTCTCGAACACTTAATGATGCACAACTAGATTATACCACCACATAAAAAGAACTTTTAGCTATAGTCTTTGCCTTTGACAAATTTAGACAATATTTCATAGGCGCAAAAGTGATTGTGTGACCTGATCTGCAACTATTAAGTATCACTTGGAGAAAAAGAATGCTAAACCAAGGCAAATTAGATGGATTTTTCTACAACATGAGTTTGATATAGAAATCAAGGACTAGTCTAGGAAGAAAATGTGGTAGTAGATCACTTGTCTAGGTTAGAGAGAGTGAATGAACCTAGGCTGGAGGTACACATTGTTGAGGAGTTTCTTGATGAGAAACATTTGGCCATGAGGAATAAGGATCCCTGGTATGCACACATAGTTAACTCTTTGGCATGTTGAGAGATACCTGACAATTGCATTTATCATGAGAAGAAAAGATTCTACCATTCCTTAAGATTTTACATATGGGACGAACTCATCTTGCTCAAACAATGAAGGGATGGCATTATGATGTAGTGTGTCCCAGAGTGTGAGTTTTAAAACATACTTTCTCATTGTCATTCCTTACCTACCAGGGGACACAATGCTAGTTCTAGTATGGTAGATAAGGATTTTTAAATTGGTTTTTATCGGCCATCTTTATTTAAAGATGCTTACAACTATGTGTAGAGGTGTGATGCATGTCAGTGGGTAGGTAACAAATCTAGGCAACATGAAATGCCAGTTAATATCTTTCAAGAGGTAGAGGTCTTTGATTTATGGGGAATTAATTTCACTGGGCTTTTATGTCTTCAAATTCAAAGTTGTATATCTTTCTTACAGTGGACAATGTGTCTAAATGGGTGGAAGAAACTCCAACCTGAACCAATGATGTACATGTTATGTGTAAGTTTGTGAAGCATCACATTTTCTGCATGTTTGGGATTCCTAGAATGATTACCAGTGATGGGGGATCTCATTTCACAAATAGGAAGTTTGGTCCTTTATTGAGTAAGTATGGAGTGAGGCACAAAGTAGGGACCCCATAACAACCCCAAACTCAAGGAAAAGTTGAGGTGTCTAATAGAGAAATTATGATGATCCTAGAAAAGACTGTATCCACTTATAGGACTAATTGGATAATGTAATTATGTGATACTCTATGGGATTATATGACGGCTTACAAGACAACAATAGGAATGACTACGAAGTAAAAGTCTATGGGTTGGCAAGCCATTTGCCCATGGTGCTAGAGCACAAAGCTAAGTGGGCTTTAAGGAAACTAAATTTTGATCTTGCTAGTTCAGGGAAAAAGTAGAGACTAGAGCTCAACAAATTAGATGATAATAGTCTAGATGCCTACGAGAGCTCTAGAATATTTAAGGATAAGACTAAGAAAATGCATGATGCCATATTCTCCATAGGGTATTTCTACCGGGCCAACGAGTTTTACTATTTAAGTCTAGGATGAAATTGCAACATAGGAAGTTGAGGTCCCGATGGTGGATCTTATGTGTTCGTCAAGGCATTTCATCATGGAGCAGATCAAATTAGTGATGGTGTTAAATCCTTTTTGACAAATGGACAATACCTAAAGCATTACTATGTGGGAGAGATAAACCATGAGAAGGAAGAGTTGAACCTCATTGAGCTTCCTTGTGTATTCAAGCATCCAAAGATCGTCGAGCCTAGCATATAAAACAAGGGCACTTCTAGAAGGCAAGGCATAGTTTAAATCTTATTATTTATTTATCATCCAAATATGTTTAGGAGTAACCTTCATTTTTACATTTTGAATTGTTTCTAGATGTAACAAAGGTACCTTGATGATTTTCGTTTCGTGTGAAGATAGAGAAAGTTTTGGTACCACCATTAGTATAGTTGGTGGAATTGACAGATGTCCAAAATGAACATGGACAACATTAAAATTTCAATACCAGTGATAGGTGGGTCGGTGGCACTGACTCCTTGACAAACATAGTGAACCAAATATCTATAAGAACTCATTACTACTGACAATTTGCGTCGGTGGCACTAAAATTTCTGAGAGAAAGTGATGCTCCAACTTTGGTACACTGAGAGGACGTTCAATTTCACTGAAGAAGCTCGGTACCACCGATAGTAGATTCGGTGGCACCAACATAATGTTCCAGTGGCAAGCTTAATTCATCTCAATATGAGTGACAACATTGTTGGTAGTAGTAATACAATGTCACAGTGATGTGAGAAACAACTCGGAGCCACCGACTCCTAAAGAACAGAATATGTAGGACCAACATCAACAATTTATATCATCTACATCCTATAGTCGATGGCACCGATACATACTAACATTTCAGAATTCGATACCACCGACATAGAGCAATCTGTGTGTCTATAAGTCGATAGGTCTAGGCTGTCAGAATTAACAGACGACACTGACACGCCCACAAATGGAGAGTAAACTTGGTACGAACGTCACCACAGGCTGGTGGCACCGACTCGACGCGATAGGGTTGTTCAACTCCTATATAAAGGGATGTAATGGGTGATATCGTTTCACACCCACAACATTCACTTGCACTCCAGAAGGCATCCACAGCTCCCGACATCCCCAAAACTTCATCGAGATCTCTTTCTTAATCTCCTTTCTCTCTCTGGAATCAATGGCTTAGAGAAGCCAAGCATTGTTAGTAGGAGCATCCAAGTATGGCTTTTGTAGATGAGGACTAGAAGAAGTTTTTTACCAACATGATGCTGATGGAGATCATATCGATGCCGATGGGTGACCACACCTTCCTCATCAAGTACAGCTTTGTCGAGAGCCTCTTCCAAGTCTGGAACAAGCAGTGGATGGTGTGTGATCACCCTTTTTGGTTAATTGGCCCAACTACTAGAAGATCATGTGTGAGTTTCTTGCATTAGTGGAGGTATGTTTCATCCCTGAGCATGAGGAAGGTTTGGAAGAAGGGAGGATCGAGTTTAGACTCTACAATGATGCCCACCACCTCATGTTGGTAGTATTAAATGCAATCTATGGATGGCAATGGGTCAAGTACAATTCATCCCCAATGACTTCGTCTATGCCATGGCTTGGAGGCAGATGACAACCTAGTCAGAGGGGTTCATTGTCAACTAGAACCAGGCCTCAGTGATGAACGTCAGGCATGTAATGAACCCCTGCCCCTTTTATCCCCTATGTAGGTGGACCGAGAGGGAAATGGCCATTTCCAATAATATAGGATTGAGGTTTAACAACTAACAAGAAATAATTAATAAATTTTCACCAAGTAGGAATGAGTTTCCAATAATGACTCTCCATGACTCATCCATCGTCATGATTCTTTCATTTCTTTCATCATGACTCTTTCATTTCTTTCCATTTTGCTAGATACACTCAACCAACTCTTATGCTACAAGACCCATCCATGTTCACCAATACCTTTTCCACCCCTAATTTTGAAATGTGCCCCGGAGAGTTTCAGCCACCACCACCATCATTCTGAGCACATGGCACCCCTGATCCACCGATTTATTTGAATTTTGACTATGGGGACATAGTCAAGTTCAATCTTAGAGGTGTATTGGAACAACTTTAACTTTTTATCTTTTATTTTCTATTAGTTCTTTTGTTTTTGCAAGTATAGGGTCCACATCTATCTAGTGTAATTGTGGAGCCTAATTGTCATGCTTTTGTCTATGAACAAGGAAAAATGTGTTTCATGCCTTTGCAATGAATTTTTTTTGAAAGATCATATCTTCTTAAGTAGGATTTTCAAAGTCTAATAAAACACCACCTAGAGGATGTGTATGGGTTAGTCAGCTTGAAGACACTTAATGTGAATAAAAATCTTAATTTATCCAGGATATGTGGATAACGATGGGGTTTGAGCCTAAACTGACCAAACAAGTAACAAGACCTTAAATGGGATATTCAAAAAGAAACTCTAAGGTTACCCTATACACATGTTGATAGGAGAGAGACATATCAAAGTTTAAGAAAGGCATTGTCTCTTAATTATGGGATTCCACCCACTTCTCATTACATTTCATACATGACCTTAAGATGATCAAGTGACCCAAATTATTTCTTCTTGATTGCATTTCATAAAATGATAGGTTGCATGATAACAAGTACTTTGATTAAATTAGTTAGAAAATTAAAAAATTCATATAGAAATGTGCATTACAAGTAGTTGCATAGTGAATTTCATGTAGTTTTCATTTTCTCCTTGCATCATTCTTGACATCATGTATGTAGATAGCTTCCTTCACAAATATAAAGTGAAAGGATACACATCCATACCCATTTCAATGAAAAAAGAAAAATCAAAGAGATGTTGATTAAAAAATTGAGCATAAATCATAAATCATGCTAAAATAAGAGGGCAGAGAAAAAAAGAGAGAGAATCAAATAAAGAGGGAGAAAAGGATGTCTTGAACTTCAAATCTGAATTTTCCTTCAAGGAGAAGTGAAAAAACTTACGTGTATGCATTCTTTTATTCCACTCGCATCAATCACATGAGACTTTTAGTGCATGCGTCATTCCACCAAATTTTAATCATTATGATTTGTATATTTCTCATTTCTTTAATGATATATGTTCATCATATTTAGTTTTTGCATAGAAGATTTGAATGTTACTTGTGATTCTTTTTCATAGCCACCTAATTCATTCCACCCATTCCTCTTTATGGTTTGCCACATACATGACTACATTCACTTTTATCTGGGTAACTGCTACCAACTAGATTGGTAGGTAGATAAGAGAAATGTTAATAAGGAATCACATGGTGCCCCAAGAGAATTCCCTATTGACTATGATGTTAACTGCAATATTTAGTCTTTCATTAATCTAAGGGGGGACTTCTTTAATGAATATTTTGGTCACTATAGAGTAGTTATTTGTTTAGTGGCAGGTGAGGGATGGTTTTGGACCGTCAGGTGGGAGTATTTAAGAAATGTAGTTCGGTTTTTTTGTCCTCTTGTTGTCTTGTCTCAAACAAATCCAAAGGTAGTGTTGCCTGGGGGTGAGCAACATTTAATCTTAGGGGATTTTGATTCACTAAGTTTTATTTTCTTTTCACAGGCTATTTTGCGTGTGTTTTATGCATTATTTCTCATTTTGACATTATTTATTCACTATTTATCATTATTAGCATGCAAAACATTATTGCATCAAATAATAAGTATTTTCACTGAGTTACATCAATTTATAATATTTTATTCGGACTTATATTTGCTTTTCTACATTTTGGGTAATTTGAGCACTCAAAATGTAGCTCGGTGATACTAACATCATATTGGTGGTATTGAATTAATACAAAAATATAATAGGAAGGTTGAAGAAATATCGATGACACCAACTTTGCACGATCAATGTAGATTGAAGATCGACCCAGATCTGATGGCTGGGAGATAATGACGACCAAAGCCTCACTTATGACCTTAGGGGAGTTCATCCAGATCGAAAAATCAAATTATATTCCATTGCAATAGAGCATGGAGCCAAGGGAGGAGGAGATGATTTAGACAACCACATCCCAAAATATTTATGCACCTTTAGAAAGAAGATTCTCTGCCAGAACACTGTGGATTGAGATGTTCTCCAGAGGGGATCATCCAGACCGATTCTTCTAGAGTTTTGCATTACATTTAATGTTGTTTATCTCTTTGTCTCTTCTTCCTCTACATCTCTGTTGGTAGAAATCATTTAGGGGCTAATCCACTAGGATCCAGAGGTACCTGAGTATTGCATTGTAATTGACTTCCATGATTTAGTATAGTTATTTCTTTTAATTTTGGACATAAATCTAAGGTTTCTTAACAAATTTCCTATGCCTGATCACCATAGTTAATTTCTTAGACCATTAATTGATTTGGGAGAGGGTTTTTGGGTTGGAAAGGTTGTAGATTTACATAGATTATATTGTGCCTTGGGAGAGGGCTTACGAATGTAAAGGGTATAACCTAGAGGTATATCTAATGCACCTAGAAAAACCCTGAATCATTATGGGAGTGAGATTTGTCTTATTATAGGTAGTGTTTATATTGCTAGAGCATGTAATACTCACTGTAGTTCCTTAGTATAGGGTTAAGTATGAATTCTTATTAATAAAATGGAGTTAAATGCAATGTATACTGTAGTGAAATTGTAATCCTAAGGAATCCATCAATCTGTCATCATAATTTACATAATTTAGTTTTCAATTCTTGCAATTAGTTTTAATCAAACAACCAATCACCTTTTCCTTAGGCCTAGCTGATTAGGTTATAGTTAGTAGTAGTTTTCGGAGTGTGTTTCCCTGACTTTGTCATTCGGGCCTCATATGTCTATATTACCCGACACATACATTTGCATTTTGCACACATAGTTTGGGTGTGTCAATCACATGTAATTGCATCATAATTGACTAGACCACAAGAATATCCTCCCTACTTTATATCTACATGTGTTGTGAATGAGGATATCCATATTCCATTCTTGCATCAAACACACTCACAATATTTCTATGTCCTTAGCAGCGTGACCTACTCCCACTATAGTAGTGATATAGGATGGTATTTCTTTCTTCCTCCATAGAAAATCCTTGTCATTTTATTAATGTAGTTAAAATAACTTGTTGGCAACCTCCATCTATACCTTATCTATGTTGGGATTGTTGTTTGTTGAATGTATCAAGTAGTGTCTACATGCTAGAGGGATGTTTCTTGTTGCCCACCTTTTTACGAATCCACCACATATAATAGTTCATTTTAAGTAATATTAGTTATTCTTGAATGTATTTTAGTGAAGTGTAGGTATTTACCAAAATCCACAATGAGTTTTATTCCAGACATGTCAAATACTATGTTTTGGCTTCTCATTGACCACTGGGTGCAAAAGAAACCATCACGTTTTGTACTGATATTGGTTGGAATGAAAGTTTCTCAAATTTCTAACACACTTAAGTAGTACCTTCATTTGATTTGTTTTGACTTTGCAAATATAGTCAATCATTTTGAACTCTCCTAGGGATTGAATGGATCCTATCCCTCCATCTATGAACTCGATTTGATGATCTTTCCCTCATGCTACAAGTAAAATTCATAACTACCTATGTGACAACTTCACTAGTTTCCAGTATTTTTGTGCTACACAATATTAGATCAATTGTCTAGGTTTCTCAAGGCACACTACATATAAGTATAGAGACAAGGGATCCCTTTTCTGAATTACCTTCTTGATTTAAAAACTTCAAGCTTCTCATTGTTCCACAAAGATATTCATCTTCCTCCTTCAATTGATCTCATGTGTAAGAATTAATGCTCACTAGTAACCCAGCCGTGCATATGGTAGCGTAGATGAATGCCAAAGACATGCAACCATGGGTTTTTATAAGTAAATATTCATTTCCATGTATGGGGTTAAACCCTTGTATGTCAAACTATAGATGGTTTCTTAGAAATCAACAACACAATTAGAAATCTATCATCCCAGCATAAAGCTACTTTGCTCCATTGATGTCGAATCAAACATATGTGTATTTAGTATCTCCACCATAATTATATAAACAAGTGTTTCTCAATGAAAATGGGAATATCTAAATAATTTAATAGATTAAAACATTTGGTATCAATAATATAACTAAATCACATAAAGAAGAAAACATGGCTACCCCTATCAAGTCACTGTAGACTATAGTGATGAATAAATCCTAAATGGATTTCTTGTCCTCCTAGATAACCACAAAGCAAGTAACTTCTGACCTTGTTCCTTATTCTTCCCCATTTTATATAGAGTACTTTTATGTTCCCACTCATAAGGAAATCATTTTATTTTATATATTTGGGCCTCCTTCAATTTTTTGGAATGGATATGACACACTTGGAATTAGTGTTATGTGAATTATGTCTTGGAAATACTGATTATAATTCATTTGAGATATAGTGACTCCATAGTGCATTCCTCTCCTCATTTAAAAGATATGAAATCTTGTTCTTGCTCCCTATACTCTTCATAGAGGTGTCAAAATATGGAGTGTTTCTTTCTGCATTCCTAGGACAAATTTGATGGTTCCTTTTTTTTCCAATCTTTCTCTTTTATAGACATCATTCCTTCATATTCATTATATAATCAATAGATGGTCGTCCATTTTTTCATTATAATGTCTATCCAGTGAAACTTGAAAACCCTTGATGCATTTCAGTAATATAGTTTTCTGTTGCTTCTAAGTTGTATTCTTTTTGTGCCAACTTTAATTTACCACGTAGATCTTGGCAAAACCTCTCCAAGTATCATGTAGTTCCTCCGTTATGTCTCTGCTTACTTTTAAAACTTGACATTCTGGTTCCAGGGTTCTCTTGTTCCACAACTTATTGGTACCGACTTGTTCTTGCTTGGACAAACTAAATTGGGATTATGATATGAACATATTCTTGGTCAGTGATACACAAAGCTACATATATTATTGTGAAACTCAGACTAGAAAATCCAAGATAAGTCAATCCAACTTCTACAAGTGTTACATAAAAGTATGTTAATTCCACTTCTTTGAATGAGGAGCTTAAGTATTGAAGTTATCGCAACATAGGAATATAATAGGTCATGCAAGGTAGATGATCAATCCACAAAGCATGCATTAAGAAATTAACAACGAAATGGAAAGTTATATACAAGCCATGGAATGTTATAAGATGAATATGTAAGCACGGGCAGCGGGCTAGTCCCCACACCCCAGTGAAATCAACTACTCGCTCCTCTTGATAGAAACAAAAAGAACAAGAGAGAGGGAATATTTCTCCATGGTCATTGTGAAGAAGATGTTTGCAGCTCGATGGAGAAATGATCTTCTACGCGGTGATGAGGTAGATCTGGACAAGGTGGGGAAGAGCACCAAGGTGAATGAGGATGATCTTCTCTTTCCTTCTTCCTTACTTTTTGTGTCTTGCTCACTGGAGATGGAGCGGTAGATGGATAACGGTAGAGGGTGTTGTTGATCTAAAATCCCACCACTTTTGTGGCTAGGAGAAAGATCTTGATGGAGTGGAGATGGCAGTATAGCAAGGACACCACAAAGGTGTCTATGGCGGCAGAGATCATCTTCCTTGGCTGGGAACAGAGTGGCAGTCTATCGGCATGGATGGAGAAGAAGTGATCCCACCAAATGAAAGAGGGGTCTAGCATTTATAAGCATAGATCTAGACAGAACCGACTCCATTGTAGCGGTGTCTACAATATTCCTCGACACAGCCATGATGGGGTGCGTCTGGTGGTATAGGGGTGTCATGGTCACGACAGGTTTTAGCAGTCATTCGCAAGTTTCACAGTCGAGGCATTTGTATCGGTCACGCCCCTTATAGTGGTCATGATGAGTGTAGCAGTCGTTACACCTTGGCATTGGCCCAACCGTGCTGGGTTGGGCACGGCCGTGCTGAGTTTTATAATCAAAATGGTGTAGCATTTATGACCTTTTTGCATTACGATCGTGACTATCCCTTCTGTCATGGTATCACATTGTCTTCTTGGTCGCGGTCGCGGCATCCTTTTTATCACCGTCACGGTGTTGTCTCAGTCGATACTTCATTCCCAAAAGCACCTCCTCCCCACTTTCTCCAACATCAAGCATGTCTAAGAGCTTCGTAAGAGTCGTGAGATACCCATAGAATAACAAGTGTGCATCTGATCTGACACTAGTGTTTTACAAAAGCGTGGCAAAATTGAGGCATTTATTGTGCCTATTGGTTGAAAAGGGAGTGAAGGGGGTATGTAAGGAAGTAATATATCTCTCCTCTATTCAACTCAAGATTTTTATTATATGGTTGCAATTACATTGATTACAACTCCTTTTTTTGTATGCAAATCTCTCCTCTATTTGACTCGAGATTGCATTTTTTTCTTATGAGCTAATTGACATCTTTCTTTTTCATTTTGGTGATACGCCCCTATAACATAGAGAGGGGTATGGAAGAAGTGAATAAAGAGAGGGGTGGTGTGCCACCCTGAACTTAAAGTTTGACACTACTTTTATGGTTTTAATTTCTTTTTTTATGAATGCAGGGGTATGATGATGGGAGAAGAAGTGCAGAAGAAAGTTCAGATCATATTGCAACTTAATTTACAACTCATTGCACCGAGTTTTTCTCCTTATCATACTAATGCTCAAATAATGGTTTGATGGGGATCCAGTGGAGATTCCATGCTATTATTCCACTAGTCAATTAGGAAGCACGATGTGTTTTATCCCTTTCAATTCAATAGATACTTGCCATATTTATTGAAGGATCATGATGTTGGGCATAAGCTTCACATGGTGATTCCTAACCATTAGCTAGTTTTAGAAATTGTCCCTCTTGAGGCTTTGCTTCAAATTAGGAGGGTATAATGATGTAAAATTGCATGGAAAAAGAAACTAGCTGGCTAGGTAATGGATTTGATTGAAATAAAAGCACCAAAACTACATCAAGTTTCTTTATGAAACTACTTTTAAATTTTTGAAAATTTTGATCAAAATTGCAATGATGGAATCTTAAGTCT
Source organism: Alisma plantago-aquatica (assembly GCA_963693085.1). Classification (NCBI taxonomy): domain Eukaryota; kingdom Viridiplantae; phylum Streptophyta; class Magnoliopsida; order Alismatales; family Alismataceae; genus Alisma; species Alisma plantago-aquatica. The sequence goes on from OY856411.1 coordinate 52,838,711, forward strand.
AAAACAAATAGGTGTGGGTGGAAAGTAAAGTACATACCAACCACCCTCGACCTCAAACTAAAAAAATTTCTCATCCCGAGAAAACTCTAAATCTAAGATGGAGGGGAAACACTGTACTGGTTGGACTACCAGATGTTGTTGTGTTGCTCTCAGCAACATGGCCACCATTTAAAATCTCAAAAAAAGATATTTATCAGAACTTAAGATTGCATCTTGTGATGCGATATCTTCTGGGTGAAAAGTGGTGCAGTTTTTAATTGAAAGTAAAAACTAAGATAAGGATCGGGTTGCCTCCCAACAAGCACCTTTGTTTTATGTCGTTGGCTCGACATGCTGCTTCCAATTTTCTAGTAGATATACTGGTTTGGAAAGATTTAGTGATGTTTCAATGCTCATGTCAGCTTTGGTGAAATATCTATTGAAGTACTGGACATTTGCCACAAACTCGCCTGACTTTTCACTCCATAAAGTGAAGGCACCTTGTGGGTAGATGCTCTTGACATTGTATGGTCCAAACTAGCGAGAACGGAGTTTCCCTAAAAACAATCTCAGTCTTGAGTTAAATAGTAGAACTTGGTCTCCTACTTGTATGTATTTTGTTTTCAGATGACCATCATGCCATAATTTTGTGCGTTCTTTGTAGATTTTTGCATTCTCATAGGCTATCATCTGAAGTTCTTCAAGCTCCTGAAGTTTCTGAATCATGTCTAGGCCCACTTTCTTCATGTCAAAATTCAGTTGTTTGATTGCCCACCAAGCTTTGTGTTCCAGTTCTACAGGTAGGTGACACGATTTTCCATATATTAATCTAAAGGGTGTCATTGCAAGAGGAGTTTTAAAAGTAGTTCTATAGGCCCATAAGTCATCATTGATTTTTCTTGACTAGTCATTTAGGTTGCGGCCTATTATCTTTTTCAGGATGGCTTTGAGTTGGCTGTTTGATACCTCTACCTGTCCACTCGTTTGGGCATGGTAGGGGGAAGCTACCTGTGAGTCACACCATATTTTCTCAATAGAGCTTCAAAAGATCTTTCTAGAAAATGAGAACCTCCGTCAGATATCACAATACATGGAACTCCAAAATAGGGAAAAATAACATCTTGAAAAATTTTTATGACTGCTTTCAAATTGCTAGTGATGATTGGTATGGCCTCTACCCATTTAGAGACATAATCCACTGCAACTAGAATGTAGCAGAATACTTGCGAGAATAGGAACGGGCCCATGTTGTCCACTCCCCGAACATCAAAAATCTCGACCTCCTTCCAGAGCATATGGGGCATCTCATCCCTTTTCGTAATGTTACAAGTTCTTTGGAATTTATCACATGATAGGATAGAGTTATAGGTATCCTTGGATATGGTTGGCCAAAAGAAGCCACATTACAGAACCTTCAAGGTAGTTTTCTTATAATTCCTATGGCCTCCAGCGGGGCCTGAGTGGCATTGCTATAGAATGAGTTGGGATTCTTCCTCAGTGATACATCACTTGTAAAGACCATCAACACAAAGCTTGAAGAGGTACGGATCATCCCAGTGATATTACCTCACGTCATGCATGAATTTCTTTAGTGCAATGACAGTGCATTCAGGGTGGATGACACTGGCTACAAGGTAGTTCATGTATTCCACGTACCAAGGGGTAATTTATGAATCTTTCATGAGATGGTCGTCAGGAAGAGAGTTGTTGATAGGGATCATTTCAATGTCTAGTGTTTGGATTTGGCTCGAGTGATCTACCACAACATTCTACGTGTCTTTCTTATCTCTTATCTCAAGATCAAATTCTTACAAGAGGAGAATCCAACTAATTAGCCTGGCTTTTACATCTTTCTATGCTAGGAGGTAATGAATTGCAGCATGATCTATGTACACAATCACCTTGGAACCAATGAGGTAGGATTTGAACTTATCAAAGGCATACACAATCGCTAAAAGTTCCGTCTTGGTAGTTGCATAGTTCCTTTGAGTTTCGTCAAGGGTCTTAGATGCATAGTATATGACATAATGTTTCTTTTCTATATATTGGCCCCAAACAACACCGACAGTGTAATCACTAGCTTTGCACATTATTTCAAATGGATTCCCCCAATTTGGGAGCCTAGATAATAGGGGTTGATGTAAGGGCATGCTTAAGATTGTTGAAACTCTTGATGCATTCTTCATCAAAGTGGAAATCAACATCCTTTAGTAATAAGTTTGTCATAGGCTTGGTTATCTTGGAGAAATCCTTTATATACCTGCATAACCAAGAAATGTGCGGACCTCTCTTACATTAGTTGGGAGACTGACTTTAGAGATCACTTTTATCTTTGCCTTGTTTACTTAGATCCATCGATTTCTGACCCTGTGGTCGAGTACTATGTCTCCCTTCACCATAAAATGACATTTCTTGCAATTTAGCACTAGATGTGCTTCTTCACATCATATGAGGACCAAGGAGAGGTGCTTCAGGCATGAGTTGTATGAATCCCCATAAATAGAGAATCATCTATGAAAACTTCCATAATAGTTTCAGTGAGTCTAGCGAATATGGTTTTCATGCAACGTTGGAAACTAGAAGGCACATTGCAAATCCCAAAAGGCATCCTTCTAAAGGCATATGTTCCAAAGGGGAAAGTGAATGTTGTTTTCTCTTGGTTGTTTGGATGTATGGGAATTTGATAGAATCTAGAGTAACCATCAAGATAGCAAAAACATTCTTGGTGAGCCAATCGTTCTAATACTTGGTCTAGGAAAGACACCCGGAAATGATCCTTACATGTGGCCTTGTTTAATTTCCTATAATCGATACACATCCTCCAGCCAGTGATCATTCAAGAGGGGATGAGTTTGTTATTTTCATTATGTATCATAGTAGTTCCACCTTTTTTTGGGACAACATGTACATGACTTACCCATGGTGAGTCAGATATAGGATAGATGATTCTGGTAAGAAACAATTTGATGACTTCAAGGCAGACTACCTCTTTCATATTTGGATTCATCTATCATTGATGTTCGACAAGCTGCTTGTGGTCTTCCACCATGGAGATTATGTACATGCAAAGCACTTGACTTACCTCGATGAGGTCAGTCATTTCGTAGTCGAGGGTCTTTCTTCTTTCCCTTAACTCTGTTAGGAATTTATCTTCTTATTCAGGCATTAGGTAAGAATTTATGATAATTAAGCAGACCTTGAGATCGTTCAGAAACACATACTTCAGTCCCTAAGGTAGGGGCTTCAATTCAGGGGCCTCTGGTTTCTCGCATATCTCTTCAGTTACATGGACCACTTTGAGTTTCTCAAATTTAGCTTCAAGATCTTCTTATGCAGAATTGAGGTGAAGCACACAATACTTTATTTGTTCGTCGATGGAGTCATTAGTAGTTGGGCTTGCTAGAGCTACTTCTAAAGAATTGTATGATTCATGATTCTCTTGTGTGAGGAGTAGCATTTGCTTTATGCAATCAATAAAATAGACTTCTTCTTGCATGCTTGGTCTTCGCATACTTTCAAAAGATTTGAACTCAAGTATTTCCTTGCCCAGTCTGAGGAGCAAATTTCTTGCTTCAACATAAATCAAAGCTCTCACAGTGGCAAGGAATGGATGACAAAAGATTAGAGGGTATCTAGAGTCCTCTTTTATTTCCATGATTACAAAGACGCATGGGACATAAGAGTTCTTGCCTACCTTAACTGGGACATCCTCAATGATTCCCAAAGGAAGAGTCATGGAAGTGTCTGCAAGTTGTATGGTCATGCCAGTTGGGAGAAGTTTTGCAAACCCTCACATCTTGCAAAGGCTAAGTGGCATGATACATATGCTAGTACCGAGGTCATCTAATCCCTTCTTACATTTGGAGTCACCGATATGGCATGAAATCCCAAAAGATCTTGGGTCTTTTTGCTATTTGGTCATTTTGCTCTAAATAATATCAGAGGTAGTTGTTGCTAATTTAACTGTCTCATATTCCTTGGTTATATATTTTCTTGTGATGAGAAATTTTATGTACTTCATCTAGGTTTTTATCTTAACCATGCCATCTAGAAATGGTATATCATCATGAAGCTTCTTCATTGCTTCTGTGAACTTTATCAAATGACTTTCAAGCCTTGTCTTCTTTAGTCGAGATTGGAAAGGAGGATGAGTCTTGTATATTGGTATAACTGGCTTAGATGTGTCTTCTGCTTCTACAACGATAGGTTTCTCAAAACTTGCTTTGTCTTCCTTATATGTGGTTAGCAGTGCTTTCGGTTGAGATTTAGGTACTTTAGGGTCTTGGACAATCATGAAGTCATCCTCATTTATTACTACCACAAGAGACTTGATAGGAGGATTAAAATAGACTTTTCCAAATCGAGTGGAAATAGCTTTCAGTTGCTCAAGATGTTTAGGATTGTTCTCTGGTTGGCCAGCAAAATCTCCAGCATCTGGCTTGACACTAGCTAAACGTTGGGCTTGTTGGGATTCAATAGCCTTCTGATGGGCTTGCTGGTTTGTTATCATAGTCTGCTATGACTGTAGCATCTTCTCACTGGCTGATAGTTTGTCATCAGAAGAGATTGGACCGGATTTTTGTCCTTGTTGTAGTTGTTGATGCGGGGTTTGGCTGATATTTTAGAACTGAGAGGTGATTTGAAACTAGTTGTAATTTCTATTCTAAAAGTTATCCCTGAAGTTCCTGGATTCTTGAAATTTTTTTATTGATTATACTAGAATCTCAGAGGGCCTCATTGTTGATTATCTGAACCGAGTTGTTGTGAGTTTTCAGCTCTCGAAGGATTTTCATACTAAAAACCAAGATGGTTCCTGTATAGATTTGGATTATAATACCCTTGACTAGGGATAGTGTGGATGGCATTCATATTTTTCATCTGACCAATAACTCCTTGGGCACAAGCATTTCACATAACAACGTCATAGAGAATATTAAAGGCTAGCATAGAATGATCAATACCTTTACATGCTTCGCAAAATGGCGATGATGACTTGACTTGCTCTTATTGTCGAGTGGGCGAGCACCTCCTTTCACAGGCATTGAAAGACAATTTGAGGATGTCTTGGTTGGCAACTAGTAGCTTTAGAGACTCGATGATATACTTGTACTCAGAACTACTTTTTATCATAGCTACCTTCAATACCCCCTTTCCTACCGTCTACCCCAGTTGCCTTGATTTTTAGCTCCAATGGTGATAACCTTCCATGCACTATCATAACTTTGACGCATGAAGTTTCCTCTAGATGAGTAGTCTAAAAACTTCTTGATATCATCATCCACACCCCAATAAAAGATTTCAAAGAGATTATTCTTAGGTATGCCATTGTGTGGACACTTGTGTAGTAACATATTATAACTTTCCCATGCTTGTTCTGGGGTTTCTCTAGGGACCTGAACAAATTGAGTTATTCAGCCCCTAATATCATAGGTGAGAGAAGAAGGGTAGAATTTTTCCAACAAAACATTTTGAAATTGTTCCCAAGTGGTGATGGGGTGGCATTGTAAGAGATTATACCAACTCATGGATCTATCTACAAGGGAATATTTGAAGAGACAAAGTCTGATGGCATCATCTGTAACTCCATTGTACTTTGTCATAGTGCATAAATCTATGAACCTTAGAAGATGTTCTTGACTATCCTCTCCTTGCTTACCATAGAAAGGGGTATTTCGAAGTAGTGCAATCCAATATGACTTGATCTCAACGTTTGGAGAAATGATGGGTGGAGGTTGCATTGGGTGTTGAACATCAGTAGCCTTAGGGATTGAGAACTCTCTAAGGTCCTTTTGTAACTCATCTTGTTGATCTGATGCTTGAGGTGCCTGGATCTCCTCTTGAACATTAGGTCGGGCTTCTTGCATAAGCTTTTCCCTTTGTACATTAAGGGCTTGAGCAACCCTTTAGGAAATTTCCTCCTCTTATGCCATTCTATCTTGGCTCTCTCTACTTTGAAGATGAAAGGTTTGTTCAATCTTAGGGTCAAAGCTAGATGCAAGGTCAGTGTTGTTGGAGCATGGCATGCACTAGTCTTTGGGGGTACCTTGGATGGAAAGATCTTTCAGGAGTCAGATGTACGGAGTATAACTAAATTCAAGTATATGATCAATTGTATCAAAAGTGAAAGTAAAATCCTAGATTAGTCTCAATAGAACTAGATTTAACTAGATGGTTCCGTTGTTCCTGACAACGCTGCCAGAATTTGTTGTGGCTTTTACTGCACTAACAAATTCACCTAGAGCTGAAATCCCTAACTTTTTACCAAAACCTTATCAAATGGTACCACCCACAAGCGAACAGGTCTTATTGTAGTATAGTTAAGGTTCAAATCCCAAGGGACAATGTTTTTAAGAATCTCGCTAGTCATATCTAGTTGAATCAAGATTAATATTTAGAACTGAGAGTTGATTTGGGTTTGGTTAAACTAATTGCAAGGAAAGTAAAAGAGTAGGACAAAAACCGAGTCTAGATTAATGATGGGAATCCCTGGGGTGGAATCGGGTTTGACCACCACTACACATGCAAACACATCCAAAACATATCCAGGAAAGATAAAAGTATCCAAATGAATAAGAAAAATCATCCATTAAGAAATATAGTTTGCGTAAGCATCTCTATAGGCTCAATGTCTCATTACCCACGAATGACACACTTACTATGGAGATATTTCTTTTGAAGTTCTCATTCGGGCATCAACCATGTTAATTGATACATAAATCCTAAGTATTAAAGTTCTCACAACATAGGAATATAATAGATCATGCAAGGCAGGTGATCAATCCACAAATCATGCATTAAGTGATTAACAACTAAATGGAAAGTTATATACAAGCCATGGAATGTTATAAGATGAACATGTAAGCATAGGCAGTAGGGCTAGTCCTCACACCCTAGCAAAATGGACTACTCGCTCCTCATGATAGAACCAAAAATAACAAGATAGAGGGAAGATTTCTCGATGGTAATGGTGAAGAATATGGTCACGTCTCGGTGGAAAATGGTCTTCTACACAGTGACGGGGCAGATCTGGATGAGGAGGGGAAGAGCACCAAGGTGAATGAGGATGATCTTATCTTTCCTTCTTCCTTCTCTTTTTTTGCTCTTGCTCACCAGAGATGGAGCGGTAGATGGCTGATGGAGGAGGGTGGTGTAGATCTAAAATCCCACTACTTTCTTGGCTAGGAGATAGATCTTAAGGGAGTGTAGATGGTGGTGCAGCAAGGACACCATAGAGGTGTCGATGGCGGTGAAGATCATCTCTCATGGTTGGGCATAGAGCGGCAGTCTATCGGCATAGATGGAGCAGAAGAGATCCGTACAAATGAAGGAGCGGTATAGTATTTATAGGCAAAGATCTGGACAACACCGACTTAGTTGCAGTGGTCACTACATTACTCCTCGACATGGCCGTGCTGGGGTGTCGCAGTCACGACAGGTTGTAGTGGTCATAGGAAAGTTTCACGATCGAGGCGTATGTATCTTGTTGACCTAGGTGTTGCACATTGCCCATATTTTGATAATGACTTAACCATTCCATTCATATGTATCTAACAAATCTATTTGAGATCATTGCAGATATTAGATACAAGAAAAGAATCTCTTTTATCTCCATAGCTTCTCTTCCGGCACATGCAAAACATGTGACTTTTAACCGCTTTGTAATATAGCCCTTAGAGGCTTAGAACATTTTATGTAATCACTCATAATCATGTTTTGCATTGTATCTAAGATGGATAAAATGATTGGGACTCAAAAATCCATCGTTTGTACAGTTTATGAAAATTCCAAAATACCCTTAACAGGGATTTTGTCGGCCGAATTACAAACTCGGCCGATCCATGTATTGTGGAATTTTCTGGGCTGTCGGCCGAGTTTCCAACTCAGCCGATCCCTGTTCGGTCGAGTTTCAATGATAGGAAACTCGGCCGATCCACTGGTCAGTCAAGACTGAAGGTCGACTGATCGGTCGAGTTTCCCCATGGAAACTCGGCCGACAGTCTGCCTCTCAGACTTGTCGTCTAGTGTGTCGGCCGAGTTGCCTTTAATGAAACTCGGCCGATCGAACTGTACTGGAATGCAGAAAAAGCAATTCCAACCGTTGGAGAAGTTGGTGGGACTCAAAATAGATCTGTTGCAAGTTGTAAAACGGCTAGTTTGTGCCACTTAACTCACCCAACCTCAAAGGGACACCCTCAACTATAAATAGGACCTCTTGGACTTCATTCCAAGGTTGCTCATTCACATATGCTTGGTCCTTGCCTTAGTTGAGTGGTTTCTAATCCTTTGAGCCCCTTTCTCTCTCTACCTTCAAAGCAAATTCGTGAGTATGAGTGAGTTAGGATCCCATGTATGAGAGCTATCATTTGTAATCTTGTAAAGCTCTCCTTTCCACTTCTCCCATCTCCATTCTCTATGAAGATTGATTGAAGTTTCTTCTCCGAGTGAAAGAGAAGAAGGTTGCTGTTCTTCCCCAAGTGAAGGAGAAGAAGGCTAGCTGCTCCAGGCCTCCGAGTGAAGGAGGAAGGTGCTAAAGCTCTCCAAGTGAAGGAGAGGTGCAAGGCAAAGCTCAAGCAAGATGGGTAATTCCTGCAAGGCCGAAGACTAGAGCAAGAGTAGGTAAGTCCTTTGAAGAAGGCTGAAGACTACTTGCTTGGTGGGTAAGTCCTTGGTGAGGTAGAAGATCGTGGCTTGATATATAAGTCCTTGGATGGTTGGTAGTTGTAGCTTGTAATCTTATTGTGTGAGATATATATAAGAGAACCAAGTTACAAATCCTAGAGCCTAACCAACTCTAGGTAGTGGACTGACATTGCTCCTAAGTTTAGGACATGGAACCACTCTAAACCACCTGTCCAAGTGCATGATTTCCTTGTCTCTTATCCTTGCTTTGTATGCTAGTTTAGGACATCAAATTGCTGTTTTGAATTGTGTTCTGCACTTAATATAATTTGGTGGTCTAATCACTTTTGTGAAGTTTGTGAAGCTCTATTCAACCCCCCCTTCTAGAGCCCATTGATCCAACAAGTGGTATCAGAGCAGGTCTTCTCCAAGCTACTTCAACAAGTAGGAGAAGATGGGCGATTCAGCTCTTGGGTCACTCAATCTTGAAGGAAGCTTCTCCATGAGACCCCCGGTCTTCGACGGCACAAACTTCCTATATTGGAAGAGAAGGATGCAATTCTACATCCAAGGTGTGAGCTACGAGATGTGGAAGATAGTCCATCTCAAGTATGAAGAGCCAAAGGGGGACATCACCACGTGGACGGAAGACGAGATGAAGCGTGCTCAACTCAATGCTAAAGCCATTAGCATCATCTACGCCGCCCTCTCTCCATCGGAGTTCAACCGCATCTCTTCATGGGACACGGCTCATGAGATTTGGCACAAGCTATGTGTCACATATGAAGGGACGGAGCAAGTCAAGGAGGCCAAAATCTATATGCTTGGTGGCCTACTTGAGAATTTCAAGATGGGGAAGAATGAAAGAGTTGCGGACATGTACACAAGGCTAAACGTCATCCTCAACAGTCTTGCAGCCCTTGGGAGTGTCATGGATAGAGGTACCATCAATGCAAAGATCTTGAGATCTCTTCCAAAGAGATGGGAGCCAAAGGTCACTTCAATTGAAGAAGTCTACAAGCTGAGCGAGTTGTCAACCGAGGAGCTGGTTGGTAATCTCCAAGCACATGAACCAAGGCTCGACAAGCAAGAGGAAGAGGAGAAAAGAGAAGAGAAGGAGTCCAAGAAGATGAAGGACACAGCCTTCAAAGCTCAAGTTGAAGAAATGATGCGGCAACAACAACTTGCCATGAAGTCTCCCTGCCCTTCCTCAAGCGAAGATGAAGGTGCAAATGATCATGAAGCCAACTATTCAAAAGGAAGACACTTCAAGGGCAAGCCATCATCCTCCACTCCTAGATGCTACGAGTGTGGTCAAAAGGGCCACTACAAGAATGACTGCCCAAAAGCCAAGAAGGGCTATCATAAGAGCAGCCACAAGAAGGATGACAAATACAAAAGAGAAGCCAAGTACAAGAAGAAGAACAAGAAGGAGAGAAGACCCAAAGATGCAGCTCATGCGGCATGGGAGGAGTCCTCTACTTCAAGTTCCTCAAGCTCCGAGGATGGTGAATGTCACCTTGCACTCATGGCTTCTACTAGTGAAGAAGTAATTGAGGTAAGTGAGGTAAGCAAGGTAAGTGATGAAAGTTTACTCGATTTATCTAAGGAAACCCTCATTGAAATGCTTAATGATTGTCAATCATCTTTTGCTAAATGTAAAGCTAAAAGAAAAAGATTAGGAAAGATAGTTGATGATCTCTATGCCAAGATTGACATTCTAGATCAAAATGAGAAATTACATCTTGATAGCATAGATTCTTTACAAGGGCAATTTCTAGACCTTGAACTTCAATACAATGGAGTAGAGGTTGAGAATGGTACTTATCTTAAAACTATTGAAAATCTTAAGATAGAGAACCAAAATTGCCTAGATGAGCTAGATGTTCTAAAAACTGAAAATGTTGAACTTAAGCTTATTGATGATGCTAGAAGAAATGAAGTGTATGCTTATCAAAGAGAAATTGTTGTTCTTAAATCTGAAAATGCTAAACTTCTTGCACAAACAAATGATTTATCTTCTAGACCTATCTTGCCTAGAAATGAAGTTGCTAACTTAACTCTTGAAAAAGACTCTCTTCTTACTAAAGCCCTCTGTCTTGAGGCCGACCTGTTGCATGCTAGAGAAGATCTTGCTAGTTTATCTACTACCATTACAAATCTTAGTGATGATAATGCTAAATTAAGATCTACTTTGCAAAGGTTTCTTTCGGGTAAGAAGTCTCTAAATGATGTTCTAGAGCACTCTACCAAACAAGTTGGTACTAGTGGTCTAGGATACAATGCGACTACTCCAAAAGGTAAGAAGAAGAAAAAGGGTAAGAAAAGGAGTGTGGAAACTCCAATTTTCAATGGAGAGTCTTCCGGCTCTAAAAATCCCATGGTATGTATGCATTGCAAATGTGATGATCATTATTCTACCTATTGTCCTTACAAGCCTAAGGGGACCAACCCAAATATGAAATGGGTCCCCAAGCTAACCCCGGACCCCAAAGTTTGAGTTGGGTTCTGACATCCTCTTTTCTTGCAGGTCACAAAGAGATGGATTGTTGATAGTGGCTGCTCTAAGCACATGACTGGAGAAATCAGCCATTTCAACAAATTTGTGAAGAAGAAAGGAGGATCGGTAACCTTTGGGGACAACAAAAAGGGTAAGGTTATAGGTGAGGGTGATGTAGGTAATGATTTGTGCATTAAAAATGTTTTGCTTGTTGATGGCCTACATCACAACTTGATTAGTGTTAGCCAATTATGTGATAATGGTTATCTTGTGCTCTTTACTTCCTTAGAATGCTTGCTTCTAGATTCCCTGTCCTATAATGTCATATATAAGGGAACTAGAAATGGTAATCTATATGTGATAGTTCTTGATGCTTTAAAGCCCATACTAAATAGATGCTTAGTCGTGGATAAAAACGATCTTTCGCTTTAGCATCGACGTTTGGGTCATGTGAACTTGCATCAAATGAAGAAACTAGACAAAAAGGACTTGGTTCGAGGACTTCCCAAATTGGATTTTGAAAAGGATGAGGAATGTCAACCTTGTACCCAAGGGAAACAAACCAAATCCTCTTTCAAGTCCAAAGGGGTCATGAGTACCAAGAGAGTTCTAGAGCTTCTTCATATTGATCTCTTCGGACCTATGAGAACACAAACGCTTCGCGGCTCCAAGTATTGTCTTGTTATCGTCGATGATTTTTCTAGATATACTTGGACTTTCTTTCTTGTTTCCAAAAGCGACACCCTTGACGTTTTCTCGAGCTTTTGCAAACGAGTCGAAAACGAAGCTTCTTGTCATGTTGTTTCCATCCGTAGTGATCATGGGGGAGAGTTTGAAAATGATCTTTTTGAACGTTTTTGTGAAATATCGGGTTATTCGCACAATTTCTCTTCTCCTCGCACACCCCAACAAAATGGAGTTGTTGAGAGGAAGAATAGATCGCTACAGGAAATGGCTAGGACCATGCTTCTTGAGTATGACACTCCTAAGAAGTTTTGGGCTGAAGCCGTTAGCACCTCATGTTTTGTGCAAAACCGAGTTTTCACTCATCCGACTTTTAAGAAAACCCCCTATGAACTATGGCGTGGTAGGAAGCCGTCGATTGATTTCTTTCATGTGTTTGGATGTCCATGTTTTGTTTTGAACACCAAGGACTCTCTCGACAAGTTTGATCCGAAATCCTACAAGGCTTTCTTCCTAGGCTATAGCACTACTAGCAGGGCTTTTAGAGTGTTTAACATTGAACTATCTAAAATAGAAGAATCCATAAATGTTAAATTTATTGAAACTAACCTTGGTATTGGCAAGCATTTGGGTGATGATGATGTTGCAGATGAAATCATTCCTATCTTAAAAGAGCTCAACATCAAAGACAAAGGCAAGCAGGTTGAAGAAGAAGAAAAAGAAGAAGAAAGGAAGGATCCCACTCCCCGCTTTGCAAAGAATCACCCCAAGGAGTTGATCATTGGCAATCCGTTTGAAAGAGTGAGGACACGGGCTGCACACAACAAAGAACAAGCAGATAGTGCCTTCATCTCTCAACTGGAGCCAAAGAACATCAAGGAGGCCCTTGGTGATGATGAGTGGATCTTTGCCATGCAAGAAGAGCTTGAGCAGTTCGAGAAGAACCGTGTGTGGACCTTAGTGCCAAGACCAAATGATAGAAAGATCATTGGTACCAAATGGGTCTACCGCAACAAGCTTGATGAGCAAGGAAAAGTGGTAAGGAACAAAGCAAGGTTAGTAGCTCAAGGTTATAATCAACAAGAAGGTATTGATTTTGATGAAACCTATGCTCCTGTTGCTAGATTAGAATCTATTCGTATGCTACTTGCCTTTGCTAGTCATAAAAATTTCTTGCTTTATCAAATGGATGTTAAAAGTGCGTTTTTGAATGGTACAATCGAGGAGGAAGTATATGTTGCTCAACCTCCAGGCTTTGAAAATGATAAGTTACCCAATCATGTGTATTTCTTGCAAAAAGCTCTCTACGGACTCAAACAAGCACCTCGAGCTTGGTATGAGAAACTAAAGAACTTTTTGTTAGATAACGGGTATATCATGGGAAAAGTTGATTGTACTTTGTTTCTAAAACACACTTCTACCCATTTTCTCATAATCCAAATATATGTGGATGATATTATATTTGGCGGAACTGACCTTGATCTTTGCAAAGAGTTTGGTTCTCTTATGCAGAGTGAATTCGAGATGAGTATGATGGGTGAGCTGACCTTCTTCCTCGGCTTCCAAATCAAACAGACCAAGGAGGGTAACTTCATCAACCAAGGCAAATATACACTTGAACTTCTTAAACGCTTTGGGATGGAGAACATGAAGCCAATGGATACACCCATGTCAAACACTGCCAAACTTGACAAGGATGAAGAAGGTGAGAAGGTAGATGAGAAGCTCTATAGAGGTATGATCGGAAGTTTACTTTACTTAACTGCCTCTAGACCTGATATAATGTTTAGTGTTGGCTTGTGTGCTCGCTTTCAATCAAGCCCTAGGAAATCACATCTTATTGCTGTCAAGAGGATTTTGAGGTACTTAGCCAAAACTCCAAATTTTGGACTATGGTACCCTAAGTCAAGGGACTTTACTCTTGTAGCATATAGTGATGCTGACTACGCAGGTTGCTTGATTGATAGAAAGTGCACAAGTGGCACTTGCTTCCTCTTGGGACCATGCTTGGTGTCTTGGTTCTCCAAGAAACAGAGCACAGTGGCATTATCAACTACCGAAGCTGAATACATTGCAGCCGGAAGTTGTTGTGCTCAGGTCCTATGGATGAAGCAAATGCTCCAAGACTTTAACATTCATTTTGATGCTTCTCCTATTTACTGTGATAATACTAGTGCAATAAATCTTTCTTATAATCCAATATTGCATAGTAGAGCTAAACACATAGAAGTTCGCCATCATTTTCTCCGTGATCACATTGTCAAAAAGGATATTTATATCACACATGTGGATACGGAAAATCAGTTGGCGGACATTTTCACTAAACCGCTTGCTAGAGAACAATTTAATTTTATTAGATCAAAATTACTTATAACCTCTCTTGATGATGTTGAATTGCTCTCTAATTAGTTGGTTACATCTTATGTGTGTTGCTCTTGCTTATAAATGCTTTGATTGCTAAAAATGCTTGTTTTTGATAAAATTTTATCTTGTTTCTATCTCCTCTTCGGGCTTTTCTCGCAAATCGGGTTTTAATCGACAAATAGTACCCTATGATGATGGGAATGTGCCTAAATATGCTTAATATACAACCTAGTCCAATCAGAAAAATTGCTTTAGGTCGTTTGAGGCTAGGGCTAGAATCTAGGTTTTTCCCACATCAGGGATTCTGTCGGCCGAGTTGGAAACTCGGCCGATCGGTCGGGACAGGGCACCTGTGTGTTCTGTCGGCCGAGTTTCCTCTCCCTGGAACTCGGCCGATCGACGGCAGACGGGTTTAATATATATAGGAATCGGACGACTTGCTCCCTCTCAACTAGAGCAAACTCGACCGAACCCTAGCCGCCCAGCTCGACCCTTCCTCCCCTGGTGCTCTCTTCTCTCTCTCCGGCCGTTTTTGCCCCCAAATCGGTTCGTTCGTGTGCCCTTGCTGCTCTTGAGGTGCCGCCTGTTCTCTCTCTCCGCGTGGATCGGCTCCGTTGCCTCGTTCTCCTCTCCCATGAGGTCCCAACGCCGAAAACGTGCTGTTCCTCTCCCTTCCCCTGCGGTTCCTCTAGCGCCGAGGTATATCTCGTTTGATAATCTATCTTTTGTCGACAATGCTACGGTTGCTCGCTACAAAGAGCTCCTTCCTCGCTCTCCCTTTCCTTTTCGAGCTCTTTATCAGCCGCATACCTACCATGCCGACCTTTTCGACGCTTGTAAAATCCTTCGCACACATCATCTTGAAGCCTTTTGTATTGAGGATGCCCGTTTTCATAATCTCAAGTATAGCACCAAAGCCGTCCGTCAATTCTACGCTAACTTGCGGTGGAATTACGACTCTTTGGTTCCCCCTTCGGACACCTCAATCGTTTTGACGTCTATGATCGCTGGCCAACCTTTCCATATCACCGAACGATCCTTCAATCTTTATCTCAACGGAGATGTTGGCTCGGCGTCGTGGATTTCCGATTACCCAAATTATTTTGATCTTCTGCACCCCGAGGACATCTATAAGGCACTCGAGGTTGACTTGACTGACATTCATAAGTTTCTCAAGCTCCCCGATTTTCCCTATAGAAAGAAGGGCACTTTGCCATCGTCCGCCCTGTCCTCCTCTCGCCGTGTTTTGGCGTTCGTTCTCAGCTGTAATGTCCACCCCAAGAAAAACCAAACGGACATCGCTGAGAACACAGCTATGATGCTGTATCTGCTTTTGAACAACCATGGAGTCAAATGGGCCCGGTATATCCTTCACCACATGACCTGTTTTGACTCCGGAAAGAACACAAAGGGCACCCATCTTCCTTATCCTGCCCTAATTTGTGGTCTTTTCCAATCTGCTACTGGTAAATCTCTTTTCACCGACTTTCTCTACCGTCCTGATCGGAAAGGAGTTTATATCAGTGAGACCACTCTTCAGAAGAGTGTCCCTACCTCTGGTGCATCATCTTCTTCTGCTCCACCTCCACCTCCACCATCATCTGATGCTCCACCACCTCCACCCTCCACAGCTGCACCACCTCCTCCTGAGCCATCTTTCCGACCTCCTCCGCAGCCGGCTTATGCTGACTTCCATGTCTCCAATGAGGCCCTCATGGGGTACCTCATGCATCAGCAAGCCTACAACATGCAGGTCCAGCAACATCACCATCAGGATCTGTGCCACATCATGTCATCCATGTCTTTATCTTGCCCGCAGCCCTACCCCACCTACGAGCCCTACCCCGGTGGCGACTACGCTTCTTATGCGTATAGTCAGTTCTACCCACCTCCACCACCCTCTGCTTCCGCTGATCACTCTGCAGGTGGATATACTCACTCTTCACCGGTTCTGGCGCTTCCAGGTGGCCGTTTGTCTGAGCTTCTGGCTCAGTACTCTTCTTCTGCTCCCCCCATTGAGGTTGCTTATGAGCTACATGCTCTTGGCATGACTTGGGCTGAGCAGAGTGCGCGGTGGCCTGGACGTGCTTTTGGTCCTCCCGACGAGGATATGGCTGATCAGGATGATGCTGACACTGACGCTGATGAGGCTACTGCGACGGATGCCGAAGACGATGACGATGACGATGCCGATGCTGAAGACGAGGCTACACCAGCTGCTGCTCCTCCTTCCGATGATGGCGATGAGGACTACCAGCCCGATGAGGACATGGAGGCTGCCGTTGATGATGTTGACATAGATTAGTATAGCTTAGAGTAGATGTGTCTAGATTAGTCTCGGATGACCATGATATATCTCTTTGGATTATGATTGTATTATTTACGTTAGGCACATCATCTGAGTTGTACTATTGCTACTCCATTCGTTCGTGTAGTTTTTGTCTTATGTTTTCTTTTGGAAACACTTTGTATGGTTTATCTTATAGTGTGTTCCATATTTTGATGAATGACAGGTTTCTGGTTTCATGCCTTATCTTGATATTTTATCTGTTTCTCTATGTTTTGGTTGATTGAGTGTTTGGAGAAGACCTTGCTTTTATGCTCTTCTACACCCCCCTTCCTTTTTGAGATGACAAAGGGGGAGAAAGACCTCAATCATATTGTTTTTATTGCTTGTATGGTTCTTTTCTTGTCTATAAACTGAAATGCATCTAGACTTGTTTAGAATCATATAGTATCTATATATGCTATGTCTGCTTGTGTGTTAACTAACTATGCAGGAACGAGTAAGCATGAATTGAGGGGGAGCATTACAAATTGATCATATTTGCATCCCCTTGCAATTCCCTAAAGAAAAGGTATAATTTTCACATTCTTTTCAATATGTTGAGGAATGGTTTGTCATTGTCAAAAAGGGGGAGAATGTTGACCTAGGTGTTGCACATTGCCCATATTTTGATAATGACTTAACCATTCCATTCATATGTATCTAACAAATCTATTTGAGATCATTGCAGATATTAGATACAAGAAAAGAATCTCTTTTATCTCCATAGCTTCTCTTCCGGCACATGCAAAACATGTGACTTTTAACCGCTTTGTAATATAGCCCTTAGAGGCTTAGAACATTTTATGTAATCACTCATAATCATGTTTTGCATTGTATCTAAGATGGATAAAATGATTGGGACTCAAAAATCCATCGTTTGTACAGTTTATGAAAATTCCAAAATACCCTTAACAGGGATTTTGTCGGCCGAATTACAAACTCGGCCGATCCATGTATTGTGGAATTTTCTGGGCTGTCGGCCGAGTTTCCAACTCAGCCGATCCCTGTTCGGTCGAGTTTCAATGATAGGAAACTCGGCCGATCCACTGGTCAGTCAAGACTGAAGGTCGACTGATCGGTCGAGTTTCCCCATGGAAACTCGGCCGACAGTCTGCCTCTCAGACTTGTCGTCTAGTGTGTCGGCCGAGTTGCCTTTAATGAAACTCGGCCGATCGAACTGTACTGGAATGCAGAAAAAGCAATTCCAACCGTTGGAGAAGTTGGTGGGACTCAAAATAGATCCGTTGCAAGTTGTAAAATGGCTAGTTTGTGCCACTTAACTCACCCAACCTCAAAGGGACACCCTCAACTATAAATAGGACCTCTTGGACTTCATTCCAAGGTTGCTCATTCACATATGCTTGGTCCTTGCCTTAGTTGAGTGGTTTCTAATCCTTTGAGCCCCTTTCTCTCTCTACCTTCAAAGCAAATTCGTGAGTATGAGTGAGTTAGGATCCCATGTATGAGAGCTATCATTTGTAATCTTGTAAAGCTCTCCTTTCCACTTCTCCCATCTCCATTCTCTATGAAGATTGATTGAAGTTTCTTCTCCGAGTGAAAGAGAAGAAGGTTGTTGTTCTTCCCCAAGTGAAGGAGAAGAAGGCTAGCTGCTCCAGGCCTCCGAGTGAAGGAGGAAGGTGCTAAAGCTCTCCAAGTGAAGGAGAGGTGCAAGGCAAAGCTCAAGCAAGATGGGTAATTCCTGCAAGGCCGAAGACTAGAGCAAGAGTAGGTAAGTCCTTTGAAGAAGGCTGAAGACTACTTGCTTGGTGGGTAAGTCCTTGGTGAGGTAGAAGATCTTGGCTTGATATATAAGTCCTTGGATGGTTGGTAGTTGTAGCTTGTAATCTTATTGTGTGAGATATATATAAGAGAACCAAGTTACAAATCCTAGAGCCTAACCAACTCTAGGTAGTGGACTGACATTGCTCCTAAGTTTAGGACATGGAACCACTCTAAACCACCTGTCCAAGTGCATGATTTCCTTGTCTCTTATCCTTGCTTTGTATGCTAGTTTAGGACATCAAATTGCTGTTTTGAATTGTGTTCTGCACTTAATATAATTTGGTGGTCTAATCACTTTTGTGAAGTTTGTGAAGCTCTATTCAACCCCCCCTTCTAGAGCCCATTGATCCAACATATCTGTCGCGACCCTTGTAGTAGTCGAGACCCTTGTAGTAGTCACAATGAGTGTAGCGGTTAGTACACCTTGGCCTCGGCCCGATCGTTCTGAATGTACGGTCAAGATGGTGAGCGATCACGACCCTTTTCCATTATGGTTGCCATTGTCCCTTTTTTCACTATCATAATGTTGTCTTCTTAGTCACGGTTGCGATATCATTTTTGTGACGGTCATGATAATGTCTCGATCGATACCTCCTTCCTAGTCACGATGATGGAAAAAATGTTGTTGTCGCAACTATAGTGATGATGTTGCGGCCACACGTCGTGGTCACAACCACACGTCGTGGTCACAATGATTGTCTCAGTTCTGACTCTCATGGAACAAACCCACCCCCGTAGAGTGGGGGAGGGGGGCTATTGCTATTGGTTGATGGGCATGCATTGATGAATCCTCTAACTAATGAAGATGCTTTCTGATGAAGGGATTGACCATCTAAAATAGTAATTATCAAAAGTTTCTTGGGTTTGATGAATACTTGCAACTCTTGTGATTGCCTCATCTTCACATCACATTTGTTTCTTTGCGGGATAACTGTCTACTAAGATGGTGTACATAGTGTGATGCTTAATCCTGTAATGGAGACTAATGGATTTGATTAAAACCTTAAACAATCATATGAAACTGAGGAAAATTATATATGAGCAGATTTAGGGGGTATATTAGAGCTTTCAAGGAAAAACTGGGAACAAAAATGGCGATTAAATCTAAGATGAATATTCATTCATCATACCTTTGAGCTAAAGTTCCCCAATTTTTTTGAAAACATGTGAGTTGCTTTCACTGACATATGTATGCTTAAATGGGGTGTTACAACTAAAATAGTAAAAACCTATATAAATTGTCTATAATATCATGCTAGTCCTAGGAAACTATAAATTTTGATTGGAGTCTTGGGTTGTTCCCACTATAACTCAAACTCAACCTTCTTGGGATCTACATAAATACCTTTTCTAGAAATAACATGGCCTAAAAGGGAAACTTTTGAAAGCCAAAACTCATATTTATTAAACTTTTCATACAAATGATAATGTCATGGTTGTTTCAAGGAAGTTCATGAATGATATTCATGTTTCTTAGCATTTCTAGAACATAACAAAATATCATTTGTACACACAACAATAAATTGATCCAAGAAAAATAATATATGTGGATAACTCATGCAAAACAATGTCTTCGACACATCCTACAACTTAATCCTCAATTGGTGATATCTTGACATCAAGTCTATCTAAAGAAAAATCGTAGCTCCTATTACCTGATCAAATAGGTCATCAATCCTCATTAATGGGGTACATATTCTTGATTATGACCTTATTCAATTGTATATAGTCAATGCACGACCTAATTTTGGGTTCTTTATTTTTCACAAATAGTATTGATCCTCCACAAAGTGAAGCACAAGGCTATATAAAAATTTTATCTAACAATTCTGCTAGCTGTGTCTTAGGCTCTCTAATCTCTTTGGATGTCATATGGTATGGTGGTAAAGATATCATTAATGAATCATGCTCTACGATGATCTCAAAATCAACCTCTCCAAGTGGTGGTAATCTTGGTAAACACATCACCAAGTTGTTTCATTATAGGTACATCTGATAAACTAGGATTCTACACATGAGTATCTATCACATGTTCTAGATGTCCTTGGCATTCCTTTCTCACAATTTCAGTCAAAGTCAATTCTAAAATCATACATGTTGGTAGGAGTCTTCTATAACCAAAAAAATTCCATTTTCTTTCTTCATTGTGAAACTCCATATCTTTTGTAAACAAATTTAATATTGCTTATACTTCTCCAAACAGTTCATTCCTAGGATTACATCAAATCCATGCATTTCAAAGGGTAACATATCCAGTGTAATACTATGAGTCCCATCAGATAAAACACACTTTGGTCATATTTCAATAATACACATATGCTCTACTATAAAAAAAAAGCATACGGTAATGAAATCATTAGGATATTAATTTTTTCTATCACAAAACTAGTCACAAAAGAATAAGTGGCACGAAGATCAACCAGAATAGATACGGGAGTTATGAAATCTATTAATAATCACATCTGACATAACACTACCCATCGAGACACCACTCCTTATTCATATGATAAGGCCGACCAGTTGCACACTCCATTTGCATTCCTCTACCAGTAAAATTGTGTGATACAACTCCTTGTGCTTTTGATCCTACCTAAAAAACTATACCTCTAATACCACTAGGTTGAGTCTATTGGGTTTGCTAATATTGACCAATTGGCCTCTGACTTG
This sequence comes from Alisma plantago-aquatica, assembly GCA_963693085.1. Lineage (NCBI taxonomy): Eukaryota > Viridiplantae > Streptophyta > Magnoliopsida > Alismatales > Alismataceae > Alisma > Alisma plantago-aquatica. The sequence continues at coordinate 52,859,635 of OY856411.1, forward strand.
ATTATTGTCGTCCTTATGAGAATTATATTGCATAATGCTAAATCATCCATACATGTAACATATAGGATCATTGGGACCCCAACACTTCCTTGAATGCACATTTTCTAGTTGTAACTAGGTGCTCCAGAGTCTTGAGGACGCATAACATCAAAAGATTAAACACTACTAACTCTCTAAGGTTGGTATCCCCTTCCACGACCTTTGTTTCCTCAAACTCTACATCTATCTTGTTATTGTATTAGCATTGCACTAAATGAAGATAATGCACTCATATATGATGGTGGTCTAATAGTCTTTGGCTGGCTTCTAGAACTTTGTTTGAGCATTTCATTCCCCGCTTTCATTCTTCCCGCAGCTTAACTTCTGACTTGACTAGCTCTGACAACACTACCCTTTATTGCATCCATGGATTCAAACCACTTTCAAGCGTTATAATGTTTTCCTCTTCATTCACAAAGAGTTGAGGGAAAAATCTTAGTATGTTTAAGAATATGAACTCATATTCAGTCAATGACATATTCCCTTGCTTTAGTGTCTCAATATACCTAGTCTTGTCATGCACATAAGTCTCAAGATAATATTGTGACCCAAAACATCTTCTGAATTCCATCCATATGATTCTGTTTCTAGCTCCTTACATCTTCTCTAGCCCCCACCAGTCTCTAGAATAGGTATACTACATGTTCCAAATTCTACTCCTCTAGGACATGTGCTAATTAACAGATATTTTTTGTCTTACATAACGAAGCATCAGCCTCATATGGGTCAAACTACCTGTAAATTCACAAGCCCCAATCTGGATATGATCTACGAAATCCTCTAACATGGTTTTGTTGAGGTATGTGTGTCCTATAACCTCCTACTTATAGAGCTATTTTATCCATAAAACCTTATGCCACTACTAATATTTCATGTGAAAAATGTGGAGCAGCAACATGAGGATGTTTTCGAGGCATCATTACTTCTTCCACATCAGGTAAATGCTAAGTACCACGAGCTAACTCTATCATAAATGATGGAGGTGGTTCATTTTCTACATGTCCTTTAAGAGTTACTTGACCTCCACTCTTGCCAAGAGTTAGGTCAAAGGTCTCATCTCATATTCTTGCATCCATAGCTATAAAAGAAACAATTTGTTAACTGATGATGAAAGAAAAGACTAAACACATCCTATGTTCCAATACTAACTTAGAACCTTAAGCTCATATACCAAGCTTATTGTGACACGATCCCAATAATCAACCAAAAACCAATTACTGAGACTAGACCCTGAGAGTTTACGACACACGAATCCCCAATAAACAAAAAATGATAACAAATAAGCAACTTTTTCATTTAGAGGACTACTTTTTTACATTATATCACTGTATATTATTTCTCTTTAATAAAAAAGTGCATCTATCATGAGTTCTCTGGCTCTTCATAAATATATTTGCAACGTTCACAAAAAAATTAATTGTTATGCTTATATATAAGGATGTGCATACAAAATGTCACACTAAAAAACAAAACACATGGAAAGAAAATGTTCGCCTCATGATCCAAATACATGAACAATGTAGACAGCATGCATTAAGTATGGGCTTCATCATCTGAGTAAGTTACTTGGCTGGAGAAGGGGGTTGGCTAGCTGGTTCCTTGTCTTCAAGACCTACAAATTTTTGATTGATTGATTAGCTGATGTCTAAGTAACAAGATATATAAATGTATAGCATTGCATAAACATTATTGTTATTAGATAATTTAATATAAAAGAACCCATCACTTATAACATATGGATGAACTTTACAACATAAACAACATAGCAGGAGAACAATCATTCAATAAACATCATAATTTATCCTTCTTTATTATGTTTTCCCTGGATGTTACTGACTTATAGCTGCCAATTAGACATCGTCATGGTATTTTCAAGCACACATATTCACCATCCTTTTCATAGGGTGTATCCATTACCCTAATTCAAAAGTATGTCCATGTGTGTTGTTGGATAGGTAGGGCCTATAGTCTCTCTTCCTCTTCCTCACCTTGGTATGAGGTTGGGGATAAACCATATATCAAAAATAAACATTTATCTCACATTGTAGTGGATTCCCCCCTAGCATAATATCACAATTGAAATTAAGGTCGGGGTCTCACTTCCACCTCTATTAAACTTCTCCTAACCTTAAACAAAAGAAGGTTGGGATCTCACTTGCACTACTGTGGAACTTCCCCTAACCTCCTACAGATTAGCCCTCATGGTCTAGTCCACTCTAGGATTTCACCACTTGGGCTTCACCCTAAGTGTGAATGACCCATTTCACCATCCTAGTGCGGACCCGAGGATGTTTCATGGTGTCCAGTAGTGTTAAGGAAATCAGTTTAAGAGGCTAAATAATTGGTCGATTAAGCGATTTGGAAAAAGAGAGCCACTTTGATTATATCAAATTGATCCATAAATTGGACCAGACTCGAATAGTCGGCCAGTTACATGATTACTTGGGCGATTAATCCCCAATTTTCTAGGCCAGAACACTTGATGATAGGAGAAGAACAAAAATCCACTTACAATCCTGACATCCCCCAACTCAAACCCTCGATCCAAGACTCCCCATACCCCTAAACCCTTGTTACCCCTTAACCTAGCCGCTTTGATAAAATATCTACCGTGAGAAACACGGCCCCAATATCTCTATGATGGATAATGGTGGAGCTTTCACCAACAAAGGTAGCCTATGGTGCAATCCCTAACAATAGTGCAAACCAATGTTGCAACCCCTACCAACAGTGGCGGCCGATGGTGGAGATCTATAACGCTAGACAACGACATACACGTGTTCTACTTTACCTCCCACCAATTTATCTTCTATCTTGGGCTTCACCCTAAGTGTGAATGACCCATTTCACCATCCCAGTGCGGACCCGAGGATGTTTCATGGTGTCTAGTAGTGTTAAGGAAATCAGTTTAAGAGGCTAAATAATTGGTCGATTAAGCGATTTGGAAAAAGAGAGCCACTTTGATTATATCAAATTGATGCATAAATTGGACCAGACTCGAATAGTCGGCCAGTTACATGATTTCTTGGCGATTAATCCCCAATTTTCTAGACAAGAACACTTGATGATAGGAGAAGAATAAAAAGCCACTGACAATCCTGACATCCCCCAACCCAAACCATCAATCCCAAACTCACCATACTCCTAAACCCCTGTTACAACTTAATCTAGCCACTTTGATAAAATATCTACCATGAGCAACGCAACCCGAATAGCTCTATGATGGATAATGGTGGAGCTTTCACCAACAAAGGTGGCCTATGGTGAAACACCTAACAACAATGCAAACCAATGGTGCAACCCCTACCAACTGTGGCGGCCGATGGTGGAGATCTACAATTCTGGACAACGACATACACAAGTTCAACTTTACCTCCCACCAATTTATCTTATATCTTCCTAGTCTTTTGATTGTTCACTCCAAGGTCTGTGTTTTTCCTAATTGTCCACATGTTTCTCACACTTTTATACTCTTCTAATGTCTTCTTCTTCTCCCAATGGTTGCTTGTTCATCTCTTGTGATGGCCCCCTATATTTATCCTCTTCTAATGTCTTTTTCATCTCCTAATGGTTTCTTGTGCAGCTCTTATGATGGGCCCCTCTATCTATTTATTCACTACTTCTTCCTATGTTTTTCCTCAACCTTCTTCCACAATTTTCAGTTCCTGTTCTATGGCCTAACAACCCCTCCACTCCACTCTCCCCTTCTCCTACCATGAGTCTATGATGCCCAAACTTTATCTATTTGCTAATGTACCTATGGAATTATATATGCCTCCCTCTAATTACTTATTTCATTCCACTACTTCTCCCTCTCTTTCTCCCTATTCCTCCTCCAACCCCGACTACTCTAATTGTAACATATGAAATCTTGGTTTTATTTACAATTTAACACATTTTCAAGATTTTATTTCCTTCATGTACTCTTTGTCCTTTTTCCTAAATTCTCCTATCCTTTCTATCCTCTTTGGCTCAATGTTCAAATTGAGTAACCCTCAATGGCTTGAACTATATTTACCCACATTCATTACAATGAATGGGTTTTTGCACAAATATATCAACTAATGTGTTAATTAGAGTCTAATAATGCATAATGACCATTTATGAGAGATAATTAGTATATTATATTAAATTAGAGTTTTTATGGCTTTTTAGGATAAGAAATAAGAATTTATGTGGAATTGAGATTGTTCATGAGATAATAACCCTTTTCCTCTCTCTCTTATCCTAAATGTTATTAAAGAAATAAAAAGGAGAATAGGAGGTGTGACATGACTCTTGAATGATTTTATAATATCCATCTCGAAATTCTATTTAAGGATTTCTAAAGAAATATATTTTTATTTATTCACCTTTTAAAATGCATTAATATAAACATTAATGGCCAGTATTGTGATTAAGGGCCAAAGATTTTGCAAAATGAAAATCTAATTATGTAGCATTAATCTAGGCATTAATATTAGCGTGTGGTTCAAATTTGGGGTCAATTCGTCATTATTTGACCCTCCAAATGGATTAAATGAGTTTTCAATAAAGTTGGACTTTGGTTTAATTTGATTTACATTCAAATGCATTTAATTCCCTATAGTCTTTGATTTAATCGCTATCACGCATTACATGTAATTAGAATCCATCGCATCTGTGCCATCTAATGGTTGTGATTTAATGAATGACTTGATCTGATGGTCAGAAACCCATATCCTACCTCCGACTGTTTCATAGGTCGGGGAACATTCATACATCAACACCCTCCTCGGTCTCTTTCTCTCGCATTTACAACTATTTTACAAGATTTCTTCACCATTACATCTGTGGAGACTCCCTAAATCTAACGAGCCTTAACTCATCCTCTCTCGCTCTATATGGGAGAAATGCCCAATCTAGGGCTGGCTGGACTCGCAACCTACGAGTTGCAGATGACGACCCAAGCTACATTGCACCTATAAAATGGATCTAAGGCGACCCTGGTTCACCGCACAATGCTCATCCACAACCAATTTTCCCTCAAACTACCGAAAGGCCCCTGACCTAATCACCTTTCATCTCTGGTGACGTTGGGCTCACCCCAGTGTTCCTCACCACGTCCTGCCAAATTGGCATCCAAGTAAGCTTCCTTGGTCTTTGTTCTTCGATTCCCTATCATTTGTTTACTTCACGACACACCATATTGTCGTACCCTACAGATGGGTTTGAGCCCCTCACCGGCACTAGCTCTCACGGCTCCTTAGGACCCTTTTGGCCATGAAAATATTGTTTGTAGCCTCACCTTGCCACTGTGAGTATCGTCGAGGTATTGAGTTGTGTTTTTTTGAACTGATGTCAGATGTTGGAGTCCACAATACCTCTCCCCTATTTCGACCATGGCTGGAGTATTTCTTGAGCTCTAGTAAACCTCCAGGTCACAACCGAGGCTCTCTAGGTTCGGCTTGGTATGAAGGGATTGATGCTTGCATCTTCTCTCAGGAAGCAGTTGCAATCCTTGCACAAGAGGTGAACCTGAGAACTCAAACCAGCTGCTTCCACCATGGATCGAGCAGGGAGATCGCACGTCAATGATTGACCTAGGTACCCTTACTACTTCGATTGGTCAATAATCTTGGCATGGGTATTTTCATCAATCTGCGTGATCATTTAGATTTATTGGCATTGATATATGTTTAAAGTGAAATGACCAAAATGCCCCCACATGTTTGATTATTTTGTCATACACGTCTAAGATAGTTTTGTCATTTTTCTAGTTATTTATATCGGCTTTTAATTGGGATTTAAATTATTGTCCCACTATAGTTTCCTCTTTTTATGATTGGTCACTTTAATATAATTCATAGTAAATCAAAGGTTTGTTAGAAAAATACAAATAAATATTGTTGGAAAGGATTTTTCACAAATAATATGAATTTATCGGTTTTAAGTACTATTTGCATCCCTATTTTGATGTTTTCCATAACGACCATTTTAATTATATAAAAAGCCTTAAAATATGTAACTAATTCATTTTAGCTCCAATATTTAAGAAATAAATATGTTTTCTTAATCAGGAGAATCCAAGTAATCGATTGGTCCATGTTTCGAGTCCTAAATAGATGGTTTTCATAGGAGGTCCAAAATTAGGGTTTCTCACATAATATTCTTTATAAACCCTAATCCATATGTATAAACTTGTATCTAGGGTAAAAGTGACATTGGACACATTTAATTGATGAAAGGTGTTCTCTAGGAATCTCAAGTGAGGTATGTGAAATTATATTTATATATGAGTTTGAAGACTTTTCCTTCAGTTGGGCATTTTGATATCCAACTCTAGTATTTCTAATGAGGCATATGCTTATTCCTTGATTCTTTCTATTGCCTTCTTTAGGCACATTTATTTCACTACTTGTTTGGTTTTATACCCCTTGCCATGTCACTATTAATTTTTTGTTTAATATTGCCATTTTATTTATTGAGAATGATAACTTGATGACTTATTAGCTATTGTAGTGTACCTCTGTACTATCCACCCATAGTGGTTATGCGAAAATTCTCCCAGGGGAATGTGATAATTCTCCCCATTTTATATATTTGGGTGCTTGGGAATGTGTTATTTCAACCTCACCCAGAGGTTGAGGTTGGTAGGTGCCTCATCCCAACTTTGTACAATATAGCCATACTGTTATCATGCATACTTCAATATTAATATGTGATGTTAGGGCAAGTAATCTCTTTTATGTGCCTCAAACTTTTGACAATTCTTTAGCATAGTGGAATCATTACTCCATATTTACTTTTTGCTATACTTTATTTGACCTTATTTCTTTAATTAACACATACCTTTATTCTCCTCTTGTTGGGTGATCCCAACCACCCAGGTTTAGGATCAGAGTGCGCAACAGAAGCATGGTGAACCAGCCTAAGACTAGGAAAAAGGTGTTCATCCTTCCATCATGGACTATTTGTTAAGTTATTTTATTGCAGACATATTGATGTGGTTGAGTTTCCCTCTACTTACATCCCTTTATTTCTATAAATCATGTACACCCTTATTGGGAAAAATTTGATGTACTCTTTATAAAATTTAATTTAGTCAAAGTTTTAACTTATGCTTCTATTCATTGGATTTTTGCATACTGTTTTCTTTAGTAGGGAAGTGATATCGCTTCTTTATAGTATGGTATCAGAGCCAATGCTAGTCAGAGTCTTGACTATTTCAATTTGTCCCCCTAGTTAGAAACCCTTACCTCATATAGTTTCCCTATATTTAAGATATTCACCTTAGAATTGACCTATGGTGATAGGTTGATTTAGGACCATAAGAGTTCAACTTAGAAATATCTTTAGTCACCTTTTAGGTGAATAGCCTGTAAGGTAGCTCCTAGGACATAAGTTCAAAGCAAGGGTGCCTATATAGGGTTAGGGTCTGGGGGGCTGACAATATTTTCCTCCGTGCCACTAGCTTGGTTTATGAGGACTCGCGGATCCATATCACACCGGTCTGGCATGAGCTGATGTTGATTGTCTAAAATAGCATACCTTTAGGCAAATAATCTCGATGTTAAGTAATCCTTAGGAACCTAATATGATTATTTGGGTAACCAAATAAAATCACCTTGTATCCCATAAGTTCCTCATATGATTCTAAGATTTCCATGTCTAGGGGTAGTCTACTGTATGCTAGACTTTGAAGTTTAGTAATAGTGAATAGTAAAACAATTATGTTCTGGGTCTTATACATGGTTAATTAGACACACTTTTTTACCTCTAGTATAATTTGACTTAGTAGGTCAACCCTTTTAAGTGGAGAAGTAGCAGTAGTACCTTGATATATTTTAGAATTGCTGATTTTGAGGACGAAATCCCTTTTAGGGGGATGGAATCCTATAACTTATCAAAATCTAGCCACTTTGGAATTAGAAACCCTAACTCCATAGACAATAGATTAGTGAGATTATATGATTAGATTTGAACAAACAAATTATAATTAAAATTTAACTTGTTTGTGTATATACTAATGAAAATATAATAAGTCATTTAATAAAAAGTTCATATTCTTGAACACTAACAAATACTTGAGGCACATAATATGAGTAACTCACAATTTATGAATGCACATAATGTTGACCATGTCACCCTAGTGATATGATAAATGGAACTAATGCATACTAAGAATGCATAACATGTAATGGTCATGTTGACCTAAACCCTGAAATGTAATCATCTAACCTTAACAAATATGCATACATATCCTTAATGCCTTCATGATACATTATGACATTAGATGTCACCATCAGATAATATACTTGATACACATAAATGATATATAATCACCTAATCATAATTTAATCAAGTTATCAATATATGTAAGGCATATCCCGTTGTTCTCTAAATACAAAACTCATTAATTACCTAGTCATAACTTGGTATATGAATCAATTCATTAATATGCCATGCATTCCACCTTATTCAACCAAAATACATACAATGACTCAAATGTGATAAGGAGTAATTGGATTGACATAAGCATGATTATTAAACCTACGATAATTGCAATGCCTAATGTGATGTTAAATGTATAATTTATAATATGAAGTGTAAAATTGTTAGTGATGACATTAATACAAGCATGAATGGTGATGTGACAATGTGTAATATAGGTGTAAGAAATTAATGTGACATTATTTAGACTTAATAACTAGTTGAAAAATATTATCTATTTCTTAATCCATGATAATTCTACATGGGGGTAATATGAGAATAATGAATAATTAATTCAGGTGATTAAGGATTGATATCTAAGATAATAAATATTGAGATGATTTTGTAAACCCTAATTCTGCTTAAAATTCTTAATTAGTAAATGAGTATTACAAATGATTTGTGCATAGTATTGAGATGTAATTCTTTATACAACAATGTGACACAATTAATTGAAAAATAAGGATGATGTAATTTCACAATGAAGATAATGCTAATAAGCCAAACTATTAATTGTGTTATATTTGATAAAAGGTAATATGAATAGTGGAAACCTTAGTAAAACGTGACTTATGATTAGAGCATGTGAAGTACCATAGATTAGAAGTAACCTCCTTGTTGCTTAATGTTGGGATGTTACATACTCACCCGTCCCTCTTGTTGACATTTTGGGGATGAAATCCTCTTTAAGGGGTGAGGTGTTGTAACGTACTGGATTTTGGGTTTATTTACAATTTAACCCATTTTCAAGATTTTATTTCATTCATGTCCTTTTTTCCTTTTATTTTCCTATCTTTTCTATCCTCTTTGCCCTCAATGTTGAAATTAAGAAACCCTCAATGGCTTTAATTATATTTACCCACATTCATTACAATGAATGGGTTTTTGCACAAATATCGCAACTAATGTGTTTATTAGAGTCTAATAGTGTAGAATGACCATTTATGGGAGATAATCAGTATTAATTTAGAGTTTTTATGGCCTTTTGGGATAAGAAATAAGAATTTATGTGGAATTGAGATAGTTAATGAGATAAGAACCCTTTTCCTCTCACTCTCCTCCTAAATGTTATTAAAGAAATAAAAAGGAGAATAGGAGGTGTGACATGAATCTTGAATGATTTTATAATATCCATCTTGAAATTCTATTTAAGGATTTCTAAAGAAATGTCTTTTTATTAGTTCACCCTTTAAAATGCATTAATATAGACATTAATGGAAAATATGATGATTAAGATCCAAAGCTTTTGTAAAACGAAAATCTAATTGCATAGAATTATTTTAGGCATTAATATTAGCCCATGGTTCAAATTTGGGGTCCATTTGTCATTGTTTGACCCTCCAAATAGATTAAATGAATTTTCAATAAAGTAGGACTTTGGTTTAATTCGATTTACAATCAAATGGATATAATTCCCTATAGTCTACTATTAAATCTCTATCACATGTTACATCTAATTAGAATCCATCACATGCGTTCCATCTAATGGCTGTGATTTAATGAATGACTCGATCCGAAGGTCAGAAACCCATCTCCCACCTCTGGCCGTTTCATAGGTCTGGGAATAGTCATACAACAACGCCCTCCTCGATCTATTTCTCTCTCGTTTCATGACGGTTTTGCAATATTTCTTTTCCATTCAATCTGCAAAGACTCCCCAAATCTAATGAACCTTAACTCATCCTCTCTCACGATCTGTGGGAGAAATGCCCAATCTAGGACTGGTTGGCATCGCAACACCCGAGTTGTAAATGACGGCCTAATCTACATTGCACCTATAAAACATATCTAAGGTGACCCTAAGTCACCTCACAATGCTCCTCCACAACCAATTTTCCCTCAATCGACTTGAAGGCCCCTGACCTACTCACCATTTATCTCTGGTGACGCTGGGCTTGCCCCAGTGTTCCTCACCATATCGGGAAACATTGGCACCCAATTAATATTCCTTGGTCTTTGTTCTTTGATTCCCTATCATTTTTTTGTTTCAAAACACATCAAATCATTGTATCCTATAGATGGGTTTGAACCCGTCACCGACGCTATCCGTCACGTCTCATTAGGACCCTTTTTGGCAACAAAAATATTGTTTGTAGCCTCGCCTTGCCACCATGAGTATCATCAAGGTTTTGAGTTGCATTTTTTCTACCTAATGTCAGTTGTTAGAGTCCAAGATACCTCTCCCCTATTTTGACAATGGATGGAGCATTCCTTGAGCTCTAGTGAACCTCCCGTCACAGCCAAGGCTCTCTGGGATCGGCTTGGTACAAAGAGATTGATGCTCACATCTTCTCTGAGGAAGCAGTTGCGATCCTCACACAAGACGAGAACCTAAGAACTCAAACCAACTACTTCTTCCATGGATCGAGCAGGGAGATCACAGGTCAATCATTGACCTTTTTACCCTTGCTACTTCAATTGGTCAATAATCTTGGCATGGGTATTTTTTTCAATCTGTGTGATAGTTTAGATTTATTGGCATTGATATATGATTCATGTGAAATGACTAAAATGCCCCCACATGTTTAATTATTTTGTCATGTGCATCTAAGAAAGTTCTGTCATTTCACCAATTATTTATATTGGCTTTTAATTGAGATTTAAATGACTATCACACTATAGTTTCCTCTTTTTATGATTGGTCAGTTTAATATAATTCATAGTAAATTGAAGGTTTGTTAGAAAAATAGAAATAAGTACTCGTTGGAAAGGATATTACACAAGGAATCTGAATTTATGGGTTTCAAGTATCATTTGCATCCCTATTTTGATGTTTGTCATAAATACCATTTTAATTATATAAAAAGCTGTAAAATATGTAACTAATTCATTTTAAAATCCAAATTTTAGAAATAAATATGTTTTCTTAATCAAGAGAATCCAAGTAATCGATTGGTCCAAGTTTGGGTTCCTAAATCGATGGTTTTCATAGGAGGTCCAAAATTAGGGTTTCTTATATAATATGCTTTATAAACCCTAATCCATATGTATAAACTTGTATCTAGGGTAAAATTGACATTGGACACATTTAATTGATGAAAGGTCTTCTCTAGGAATCTCAAGTGAGGTATGTCTAGTCCTATTTATATATGAGTTTGAACACTTGCCCTTTGGTTGGGCATTTTCTTATCCAACCCTGATATTTCTAATAAGGCATATGCTTAGTCATTGATTCATTCTATTGCCTTCTTTTGGCAGATTTATTTCACTACTTGTTTGGGTTTTATACCCACTGCCATGTGACTATTAATTTGTTGTTCAATATTTCCATTTTATTTATTGAGCATGATAACTTGATGACTTATAAGCTATTGTAGTTTACCTATGTACTAGCCACCCATAGTGGGCATGTGTAAATTTTCCTAGGGGAATGTGATAATTCTCCCCGTTTTATATATTTGGGCGCTTGGGAATGTGTTTTTTCTCCCCCACCCAGAGGTTGAGTTTGGTAGGTGCCTCATTCCTACTTTAGATAATATAATCATACTTTTATCATGCATACTTCAATATTAATATGAAATGTTATGGGAAGTAATCTCTTTTATGTGCCTCATACGTTTGACAATTCTTTAGCATAGCAGAATCATTACTCGATGTTTACTTTTTGCCATACTTTATTTATCCTTATTTCTTTAATAAACACATATCTTTATTCTCCTCTTGTTCGGTGATCCCACCCACCCAGGTTTAGGATCAAAGTGCGCAACAGGAGCATAGTGAACTAGCCTAAGACTAGGAAAAGGGAGTTCTGTAAAGACCCGATCTTTACAGTCTAATATTTACAAAATAATATAAAAAATATAAACAATCTTTATTACATTCATGCTTGTACATCAGAGTCGTGGAAGCTTACAAATATGATTACAAGTTGGAAAAATAAGAGCTGACTCTTATCTAGTCCTCAACAGAGGACTACTCCTGCACGTCTTTTCTTGTCCTTCTTTGTATCACCTATCCATGAGTTCCCGAAGAAACAAAACCACACATGGACCCCATTGAAGGGAAAAATAAAGGTCAGCTAGGCTGGTACTAAATCCATTATTGAGCTATTTTGAAAAATAAATAGTTATGATATTAAATCTAGGTAATATTGCTTGGTGGACTATGGAGATAACACAAGAATAGTCTAGTTACCATGCAAATTACAAAAAGATACAATAATTCAAAGAGGCAACTAGAAAATGATAAAGAGATACCAGAATCAAGATTTCAAAATGGAATAATTTTTCATTAGACTAGTATCAAGATATCCAATTATTCAAAATGCAAAGATTTATCTATTGGCACAATCAATCTAATATTTTGTCTTCGCCAGTGGCTAGGTGCCTAATGTTCTCCCCTCTATGTGAGAACGACACTTCGCCTGTGGTGGTAGCCAGTACTGGGGGACCTCTAATTGTCCATTATCCACTGCGTAGGTTTGGGGGTCGTGACCCGCCGAAACTAGTGAGCCAAAGCTCTTAGCCAATATTTAATTTTTTTGTGCCAAAATTAAAATCTAATAATATTTTAGTTTCTCAATAATGTTCAATATTCAAAATCTAGTCGTGGTGAACTTCAACAAAAAGGAAAAGACTAACAACAATATTTGTTCACCAGTTTGCAAAACTTTTATAAATGAAACTCAAGAAGGAGGCAAATAGTTCAATAAAAGAATAGAGAATTTAGTACCTCATTGTATCCAAGAATCCATGGATCGTACAATCACAAAAATGACTCCAAGAGTGAAAAATCTACAAAGTATGGTACCATTTGGTTATCAATTGGCTTGGAATCAATGATCCTTTATTAATTACTATTTTCCTTCCCATCTAGGGTTATTAATAGTTCATGATCTTTTCATTATCTTTCTATCTAGGGTTTCTAATTGAAGTGTCACTTGTTCATTTACCTTATACTATAGATAACCACCATATTGCATTATCAATCATCTCATTGTATTATTTTAGGAAATAGTTTGTGTTATTCTAAGTTCTAAAATATGTGTTCCACACTGCTATTATCTAGCTCGTATTTGCTTCGTATGCATTGGTTAATGAATGTATTTAGGAAAATATATTAATCCGGCCAATATACAATATAGAATGTGTTTGCATGTATACATAATATATATATACTAATATGTTGTTATGAATAGTTATCATAGTAAGCATTTTTTTATATATTCATATCATTCTATGAAGTTCTAGCTTATCAAGATATTTCTGGAAACAATAAGTTACCGAGTATGTACATTAGTAAGTTGTCAACTTAGACCCATTAAGCTAGTTAGGTTAATATTATAATTTATGTCATGTGTGAAAGGTTTTCAAAATAGCCAATAGACGGATTGTTATTCTGTTATAATGGTATTAATGCAACTAGATGTATGTCCGTATAAACTGATTCAGAATTTTTTGCAGCTACTTGAGTTATCTTTAATAATTATTTTCTCCCAAACATTATCGAGATTACCATTATCTTTCTTTGTTTAATGTGTTTTTCAACCATAGAGATTATGAAGTCACCAGCCAATGCACGATCACTCATTCAGACCATGTCTGAATTGACTTTCATATCCAGCACAATATGGCTAGCGAGAGAACTCTGAACCAACGCTAGAGGAAGGGGTTTAGATCGTCATTGTTGCTTCTGCCAATTCTTTTTCAGGATGGTCGGTAGTTGGTGTTGCAGATGCCGGAGGGTGGGCTATGCAGGTCATGTGGAGATCGATTGAAATGGCAACCAAGGTGTGTAGGCCATCAGTCTGTGTTGACTAATAAGCTGTAGGATTCTTCCTGGAAAGGTGAGTCGGTGACGCTGTCAGGATACCACTGGTATAGAAACGGATTAGTGTCGTATGTAGTTTGATGATGATGGTAGTGGAAGGTGGGGCACCTTGATGTTTGTAGGCTATTGTGGGCCAAGGTAGATCGTGGCCAGAGGGGGAGAAGACAGGGAAGTGTTGCAAGGTCTGTGTGGCAGCCTTGGCTATGTTGCTAGGACCTCGACTCAGCTAAGGGGTGCAACTACTGTCTCCCATGTCGCAGCAGGGTGGCATGGTGGTTGCACATAAAGAAAGGCACTTGCTCGTATCAAGTAGAAGCCTGTTTTCCTTAATTTACACAGTTCACATTGGATACATATATATAGGATGGTATTGGACCTCTTCTACACGTGAAGATATTTACAAACGAATAAACTTGATGTGCTGCTGTTGCTTGCATTCTGTTAGGTTGTTGCGTAGCTGACGGAGTCATGGCGGAGCACGTTCCGGGCATGGCGAATCTGTTGGGACACGTAGCAGTGACTTGGTCTCACGATTTGTGAAACTGTTGAGATATTTTCTGTCATGTGTAGCTTCTGTATTAGTGACTTTAATAGCACAATGGTTTACGGCTGGTGGTTGCCGCAGATGAGGTAAATGGAAGGAGGAGACGGAGGTGGTGCTGGCGGGCATGTTGTTGTTGCTTGCTAGCGAGGGAGGTGGGGATCGGATCTGCCGTCTGCATCGATTAGGCTGCCAGGGTGGCACCGTAGATCATGGGCGATCCTAGGAGATTGGCGGCGACATCCCTGAAATGGGCCAGAGAGGTGTGCGTTTCGGTAGGTGGTGTGACGGCGGTCAGTTGTCCCGCGGCCAGGCAGAAGGGCGCAAGGAAATCTAACGATCATCAACATATCATCCTGGAGGAGGTGTTTACATTTGGGTAGTCGATGTGTTGCCGCTTGATGTTGAAATCAGACGGTGAGTGTTTCTGCCATGGCGGTAGGGTGAAAAGGGAGGAGGGATGCGGAGGCTAGGGCTGCAGGTAAGAGGGCAGTAGGTGGAGGCGTAGCACTGGTAATGGTTGTGGCGGGTGCAAGCCGATTGAGAGGAGAGTAGGGAGGCAACTAGTTCTTGCCGCCATGGATGTGGCAAGCAGGTGAGAGGGCATCGGCTGTGGTTGGGAGGCAATCAGTATTTGTGGTGAAGAAGAGCGGGGACGTAGGGTCTGAAACGACTGGGTTCATCGGAGGAGGTTGGAGGCGTCCAACCTTAATAACGGTCGTCGTGTTTCCGTTTCCTGGCGAGGGAAGGGTCGTGATCGCGGCTAGGATTTAAGATCATGTGGACTCTCCGACTCAGCCATTGCAGATTGTCGACGGAAACACTTCTGTCAGGGTTAATATGGCATTATAGAGAATAGAGACCAGGGGACTCTTGTTAAGAGATTAACGTATTGAATATAGTACTTAATGATAAAAGTACTATCTACTAATTATTTCAAAACATTTTATTCAATACAATCTATTGTATTGTAAATTGACCATGTATTAAGTTTTCAGCAACCCATAGACACCAATGCCTATACTTATTTGGCTACTTGGTTATCATCTCGACATGATGAATAATGTGTATCTTTTAATATAACTAATATTTTTCCAATATTCCATGCCATATGAACAAATGAGGGTATCCTATGAGTGTGAGGCTAAATTGAGATATCTACGAATTAATGATTCAAATTGAAATCAACATGATTCATGAAGCCATATTAAGGGACTAGTTTGCAAATATATCTCAAATGAGGGGAATACCTATATTTAGACAAGAGAAATTCAATTTACGAGTGATTTGAATCAAAGACCATGATAATTTAGTCAAAATATTGACTAGTCTTTGGAAAGAAGGATAAGATTTTTAAATAAGCTCAAGATGGAGGGAAATAGCTCAAAATTAAATTTAGTACCCAAAATCCAGTATGTTACCACTCTCCACCCCTTAGAAATGATTTCATCCTCGAAATCTGTATATTAATGGTCTTTGTCAAGTGTTACTCTCGACTCTTAAAATCCTTCAACTAGACATCTAAATAGGCAGGTAATTACAATGTGATGTCCTTCACTAACTTAGGGTTTTCTCAAATCTCCTTGATTGTGACTTAGCTCAAGGAATCATCGGTAAAATCCAATGAAATCATTTTTCTTTGTACATATAGTATTATAAAGAAAATAACCTTTTTGATGAAAGAGAAAAAAATCATTTCATTGTAAAACTAAAAATGGCCAAAATCAATGCGCATAACTAAGTCACAATCGTATTAACTATTTGACGCTATAGTATTAAAGAAGATCTACATGTACATGGAACCTAATGTGTCACTAGAGTAACTTTACTTATGCTAGGGAGGAAGCATATTGTTTTCCACTAAGGGGGTTTCTCAAATTCAAACCTAGGATTTCTAATCCCACTATTCACCTTTCAACTAATAAGTCGTTCACATTTTCTGACACCTCAACTCATCTCTACTAATATGGTGATGTTTCATCTTCACTAATTGGTAAGTCATATGACTTTGTCTTGATAGTCGAAGCATGGGCAATAAGGGAGGGCATTCAGAAAACCAAGGACCAGAATATACCAAGGATTGTGGTGGAATCTGACTCGGACACAATCATCCAGTTCATAAAGGCAAAAGTTAAAAGGTCGGACCTGCTCGGAACTCTGCTTGCAGACATTTATAGCTTAAGTTCTGCCTTTCCGTCTATTAGTTTTGCATTCTGTAGAAGACAGGCAAATGGACTAGCACACCTGCTAGCTCGTGAAGCCGTCATTAGCTCTAGCTCATTTTTCTTATCGTCGTCTTTCCCTCAGTCTGTAGCAAACTGGAATGAGCCATCTTTGAGCTCGGAGTAATAGAATGATGCTGAGTAATAGAATAATGATGTTTGACCTCAAACAAAAAAAAAGATACTCCTGAGTTACTATTTCAATTTAATTAGACAAGGTTAACAAGATTAAGGTTGGTTCTAAACTACTCAACTAAGTTCTAAGTATGCCAGTTTTTAACCCTAAATTTCATGAGACGTGCATGAGTGTCGACTGTTTATGGCTCTGATACCATGTTGTAAAGACCCGATCTTTACAGTCGAATATTTACAAAATAATATCAAAAATATAAACAAATCTTTATTACATTCATGCTTGTAGATCAGAGTCGTGGAAGCTTACAAATATGATTACAAATTGGAAAAATAAGAGCTGACTCTTATCTAGTCTTCAACAGAGGACTACTCCTGCACATCTTTTCTTGTCCTTCTTTGTATCACCTGCCAATGAGTTCCCGAAGAAACAAAACCACACATGGACCCCATTGAATGGAAAAATAAAGGTCAGCTAGGCTGCTACTAAATCCATTATTGAGCTATTTTGAAAAATAAATAGTTATGATATTAAATCTAGGTAATATTGCTTGGTGGACTATGGAGTTAACACAAGAATAGTCTAGTTACCATGCAAATTACAAAAAGATACAATAATTCAAAGAGGCAACTAAAAAATGAAAAAGAGATACCAGAATCAAGATTTCAAAATGGAAATTTTTTTCATTAGACTAGTATCAAGATATCCAATTATTCAAAATGCAAAGATTTATCTATTGGCACAATCAATCTAATATTTTGTCTTCGCCAGTGGCTAGGTGCCTAATGTTCTCCCCTCTATGAGAGAACGACACTTCGCCTGTGGGGGTAACCAGTACTAGGGGACCTCTAATTGTCCATTATCCACAGCGTAGGGTTGGGGGTCGTGACTCGCCGAAACTAGTGAGCCAAAGCTCTTAGCCAATATTTCAAATTTTTTTGTGTCAATATCAAAATCTAACAATATTTTAGTTTATCAATAATGTTCAATATTCAAAATCTAGTCATGGTGAACTTCAACAAAAAGGAAAAGACTAACAACAATATTTGTTCACCAGTTTGCAAAACTTTTATAAATGAAACTCAAGAGGGAGGCAAATAGTTCAATAAAAGAATAGAGAATTTAGTACCTCATTGTATCCAAGAATCCATGGATTGTACAATCACCAAAAATGACTCCAAGAGTGAAAAATCTACAAAGTATGGTACAATTTGGTTATCAATTGGCTTGGAATCAATGATCCTTTATTAATTAGTATTTTCCTTCCCATCTAGGGTTATTAATAGTTCATGATCTTTTCATTATCTTTCTATCTAGTGTTTCTAATTGAATTGTCACTAGTTCATTTACCTTATACTATAGATAACCACCATATTGCATTATCAATCATCTCATTGTATTATTTTAGGAAATAGTCTGTGTTATTCTAAGTTCTAAAATATGTGTTCCACACTGCTATTATCTAGCTCGTATTTGCTTCGTATGCATTGGTTAATGAATGTACTTAGGAAAAGATATTAATCCGGCCAATATACAATATAGAATGTGTTTGCATGTATACATAATATATATATACTAATATGTTGTTATGAATAGTTATCATAGTAAGCTTTTTTTATATATTCATATCATTCTATGAAGTTCTAGCTTATGAAGATATTTCTGGAAACGATAAGTTACCGAGTATGTACATTAGTAATTTGTTAACTTAGACCCATTAAGCTAGCTAGGTTAATATTATAATTTATGTCATGTGTGAAAGGTTTTCAAAACAGCCAATAGACGGATTGTTATTCTGTTATAATGGTGTTAACGCAACTAGATGTATGTCTGTATAAACTGATTCAGAATTTTATGCAGCTACTTGAGTTATCTTTAATAATTATTTTCTCCCAAATATTATCGATATTACCATTATCTTTCTTTGTGTAATGTGTTTTTCAACCATAGAGATTATGAACTCACCAGCCAATGCACAATCACTCATTCAGACCATGTCTGAATTGACTTTCATATCCAGCACAATATGGCTTGCAAGAGAACTCTGAACCAACGCTAGAGGAAGGGGTTCATCTCATCATTGTTGCTTCTGCCAAATCTTCTTCAGGATCGTCGGTAGTTGGTGTTGCAGATGTCGGAGGGTGGGCTATGCAGGTCATGTGGAGATCGATTGAAACGGCAACCAAGGTGTGTAGGCCATTAGTCTGTGTTGACTAACAAGCTGCATGATTCTTCCTGGAAAGATGAGTCGGTGACGCTGTCAGGATACCACTGGTATAGCAACGGATTAGTGTCGTACGTAGTTTGATGATGATGGTAGTGGAATGTGGGGCACCTTGATGTTTGTAGGCTATTGTGGGCCAAGGTAGATCGTGGCCAGAGGGGGAGAAGACAGGGAAGTGTTGCGAGGTCTGTGCGGCAGCCTTGGCTATGTTGCTAGGACCTCGACTCAGCTAAGGGGCGCAACTGCTATCTCCCATGTCGCAGCAGGGTGGCATGGTGGTTGCACAATGGTTTACGGTTGGTGGTTTCCGCAGATGAGGTAAATGGAAGGAGGAGACGGAGGCGGTGCTGGCGGGCATGTTGTTGTTGCTTGCTAGCGAGGGCGGTGGGGATCAGATCTGCTGTCTGCATCGACCAGGCTCCCAGGGCGGCGCCGTAGATGATGGGCGATCCTAGGATATTGGCGGCGACATCCCTGAAACGGGCCAGAGAGGTGTGCGTTTCGGTAGGTGGTGTGACGAGCGGTCACATCCCTGAAACGGGCCAGAGAGGTGTGCGTTTCGGTAGGTGGTGTGACGAGCGGTCAGTTGTCCCGCGGCCAGGAAATCTGACGATCATCAGCATATCAGCCTGGAGGAGGTGTTTACATTTGGGTAGTGGCTGTGTTGCCGCTTGATGTTGAAATCGGACGGCGAGTGTTTCTTCCATGGCGGCAGGGTGAAGAGGGAGGAGGGATGCGGAGGCTAGGGCTGCAGGTGAGAGGGCAGTAGGTGGAGGCGTAGCAATGGGGAGCGCTGGTAATGGTGGTGGCGGGTGCAAGCCGATTGAGAGGAGGGTAGGGAGGCAACTAGTTCTTGCCGCCATGGATGTGGCAAGCAGGTGAGAGGGCATCGACTGTGGTTGGGAGGCAATCAGTATTTGTGGGGATGTAGGGTCTGAAACGACTGGGTTCATCGGAGGAGGCTGGAGGCGTCCGACCTTAATAACGGCCGTCGTGTTGCCGTTTCCTGGCGAGGGAAGGGTCGTGATCGCGGATAGGATTTAAGATCATGTGGACTATCCGACTCAGCCGTTGCAGATTGTCGACAGAAACGCTCCCGTCAGGGTTAATATGGCATTATAGAGAATAGAGACCATGGGACTCTTGTTAAGAGATTAACGTATTGAATATAGTACTTAATGATAAAACTACTATCTACTAATTATTTCAAAACATTTTATTCAATACAATCAATTGTATTGTAAATTGACCATGTATTAAGTTTTCAGCAACCGATAGACATCAATGCCTATACTTATTTGGCTACTTGGTTATCATCTCGACATGATTAATAATGCGTATCTTTGAAAATAACAAATATTTTTCCAATATTCCAAGCCATATGAACAAATGAGGGTATCCTATGAGTGTGAGGCTAAATTGAGATATCTACGAATTAATGATTCAAATTGAAATCAACATGATTCATGAAGCCATATTAAGGGACTAGATTGCAAATATATCTCAACTGAGGTGAATACCTATATTTAGACAAGAGAAATTCAATTTAAGAATGATTTGAATCAAAGACCATGATAATTTAGTCAAAATATTGACTAGTCTTTGGAATGAAGGATAAGATTTTTAAATAAGCTCAAGATGGAGGGAAATAGCTCAAAATTAAATTTAGTACCCAAAATCCAGTATGTTACAAGTTCAGCATTCCATCAAGGGCTATTTGTCAAGTTATTTTTTTGGAGACATATTGATATGATTGAGTTTCCCTCTACTTAGATCGTTTTATTTGTATAAAGCATGTATAGTCTTATTGGGAAAAATTTGATGTACTCTTTATGAAAAAGAATATAGTCAAAGTTTTAACTTGTGTTGTTATTCATTGGATTTTCGCATACCATTTTTATTAGTAGAGATGTTCTTCCTTAGACCAATTACTACTCCAATTCCACCTTCTTCCTTTATTAATCTAACGTTGACCTTTTCCCCTATTTCCATACCTAGTTTTCATTCTCTCCCATTTCCTCAATGTTGTTCCAATTCCACCTGTAGAATTATGCATCCCCTCATTAATAATTCCAATTACCTTGTTCTTACTCCCAAATAATTGGATATATCTCTAGTAAGATTCACTTGTAGCATCACCTATCACCCTATCTTCCAATATCCAATTTCCACCTTCCACTTTCTATTTCCTTCCCTATTTCAAAGCCAATTCCCCCTACTCTGCTAATTACTCCAACTCCCGCTTAAACCATTTATCAATCTAAAACTGACCATGTCCCCTATTTCCCACCTCCATTTTTATACAATTGTTGCAATTTCATATTACCAATATATTTTTCATTATTTGTTGTAAACTAGTAGTAATAAGCCACTTCATTGGCTTTCATATCATCATATATTTGTTGTTATTATTTGGAATGTGTTAAGATATTTTCATCTTTATGATGCTTATTGTTTAGCTAACATTGTAAATAAATACTCTACTGTTCTGAAAAACTTCTTAAAGTATTTTCATTTATAATTCACTACCACAAATATCACATTTTCCGGCATAGAAAAATGCCGGGAAAACACAAAAAATATGCTGGCATTGTTCTTCACCGTCACTTTTCACAATGCCGGAAATATGTCGTAGAAAAATGTGCCGGGAAAAGTTTTCCGGCATCTTTAATATGCCGGAGAATGATATCAAAACCGACATTATATTGATGCCAGGAATTCTCATTTCCAGCACAACTTCTATGCCGGGAATTCTCATTTCCAACACAACTTCTATACCGGGAAGTCTCATTTCCAACACAACCTCTATGCCGGAAATTGACTGTAAACAACACGTTTTAACACTTTTGGAAAAAGCACAAATAGTAGCACACATAGGCGGATATCTAGCACGTTTTAACACTTTTGACTGTAAACCGGCATATTAAGAAGCTGGAAATTTATAAAACCTGCCGGAAATAGATGGTATCCACGCACAGGTGTGCATACATGGTAGGTGTGCTGGGAGGGGATCCGAGTCGGACATGCAGATGCATGGTCGGGTTTTGTTGTGTGTGTATGCGGGGAGGCAGAGGCATGGCACACAGCATGCAAGCGCAAACAGGGGTACACACACATGGGGCAAATAGCAACACATGGAATATGGGTTAAATAGGCACACACCCCGTAGCTCTTCCTGACGTGAAGGCAAAGGAGAGGATACGTGCATGTATATTTTTACATCTATTTGTATATACATGAAAGTGAACAACAATAAATAAGAAAATATACAAACCTTTTATATCACCTTTCAATGTTACATTTGTCTCTGCACAATATTTGAATACATAGCATGGCTACCTCCTCCAAGTACATGGATATTACTCATCCACTTAATTTACCAATTCAGACATACACAAGCCTCAGGGCTAGTCATACAATGATAACAAAAAAATACAATCAGAACAATCTTCAAGCAGCAAGGAATGCCAAAATCTGAGAAAAGTTGCATCCTGATCCACATTCTGCTTTGGCAACAGCGTGTATAGAGCCTGACCACTGAAGATAGTCATCTTCTTAATCGTTTTACCCTTCACTCCATGTATCTGTTTTGTGGTATCACACACATTTTCCACATCCAACG
Source organism: Alisma plantago-aquatica (assembly GCA_963693085.1). Classification (NCBI taxonomy): domain Eukaryota; kingdom Viridiplantae; phylum Streptophyta; class Magnoliopsida; order Alismatales; family Alismataceae; genus Alisma; species Alisma plantago-aquatica. The sequence continues at coordinate 52,882,636 of OY856411.1, forward strand.
TCAACTTATACAAATTAGCTAGAGGTTGGTGCTTGCTTGCTAGGATGATTTCATAGTTGTTTTCCTGAAAAAATGCAACAAGAAGATTCACTTTTCTTTCACTCTTTAGATATTACGATTAGCCATGATATTACAAAAAATTAAGCAAAAGAAAATTTCAAGAAGAAAATGTAAGCTATGAACATCCAATCAAAATATACGAGTTGTTTCCCTACCCATCTTGGCTTCCAAAATATGTAGCAAGGGATGCCTTCATCTGAATAGCATATCTATTCTAACAAGTTGTAGCTTTCAATTATATTATCATCTGAACCGATGCTACCTACCACATAACACCACACCTCCTTGGCGAGCTGTCCCACGAGCTGGCCAACAACGCCAGAGGCTGCGGAAACAAACACAACCTCAACTGGCTTCGGGCCGCAAATCTCTTAGAGACCAATATAGATAGTGAAGCATTACATTCCTGCAATAGAAACATATAAGACTGATCAATGTTAACTAAAGTCACATCTTATTAAGGAAAAAGTAACAAAAGCCACAGAGATTTCTTTTAATTAGTGAGTATTCCAATGTAGCTTAAGGGTGGAAGTTCCAGGTGGTTAATCTTGGATAGTGATTCAGGTATACAGATGATTGAGTACTCTTCCCACCCAGTCATCCCCCACACCAGATCTCCAGGTTTCAACCCAGGGTAAAAGGCATCTACGACCTCAAAAACACCATTACCAATGGTCAGCTGTGGTAAGCATGAAAGAAACTAAGACTTAAGAGAGACCAAAAGTGCTGGGACTCTCTGCAAAACTGCATGAACACACCAAAATTTCTGAATTGATCATAATGAAATATGATTATGCAGCCTCACCTCTCCTTCCATGAAACCACTAAGGTGTCTAGGCTCATCGTAATTAGCCATTAATTTTGTACCTCATGCATGGGTAGCAAGACAAATACAGGTTCTTCACCAACACCTTACCATTGGACAACCCTTATTTTCTTGTGCATAGTTATATGAACCCTTCTGGCCAGAGTTATGTATTGAAGTTGAATCATTAGCTTGGATTCTGATGACCATCAATCTTTGTTGGACAGCAATTTATTTCAGAACTGTACAAGTATTAGGAAGCTTAATTCCATGTACTAAAAGAAAAGAAGATTAAAGGAAACAATCAGAACCATGTATACTGGATTCTCTTCAGTAATTTTAATTCCACTTGTTTCTCATTTGAGGTCTTTGTAATTTGCTTAGTGGTAGAAGATTCATCACTATTTGGATCCATTGTGACATCCACTTCTGGAGCTTCATCCAACTTGTTCAACAGCTTCAACTTCACCAATATTCTCAGAAGGACCAGCAGTTGTTCAACAGTTTGTATGTTGAGCTGGTTTCTCTTCCTCTCCACCTTGAGTGGGATATTCTTCTAGATAAGACTATTGTTAAAAGAAAAAGGTATGAAAATGTAGGTTTCTTATGACAATGGAAAGAGGAATCTGATACAAAACCTGATATGTAATTAACATTGAGGCAAGCCATCAACAGCCTCAATTTAGAAATGCTCAATATTTTATTGTCAAGTGCTCTGGACAGTGAGTTTCACACCAAGGAATGTATATAAGTGACCTCTCCTGGTACAGTTCCCATTTTTAGAAAAAAGAAAATCTTTAGAATATAGATGCCTAAAATAGAACATGATAATGCTTCAAAGTAGTGGTTGGCAAAAGTACTGCAAGATCATAGCAAACCGGAGGATGAATTCCTATAAATACTTATGTTCAATACTAATATGAAGGTTATGCATCCAAAAAGGATATAGGTACTAATGAAAGACTATTTGTATGAAATCATATATAGAATACTTGGGAAACTCCCATGCTAATTCGCAGTCATATTGATATTGCTTATTTGATCCATATATGTACAAATTCAAAGTTCAATAATAATTTAGAAATACCATTGAACAAAGATGTGACGTTCACAAACTAAGTTGAGGATGGAAGATCACAAATTGAACTTTAACTTCTTATTCTAACCAAATCATGAGCAAGTCTAAACCACATCACATGCATTACTTCCAGATTGACTCAAACGAGCTTGTAACATATTTAAGGCCAAGGCTATCTCGTTCATCTTACAGTTGAAAAGCTTAGACGTATATAATAGTGTTATGGGCATTTTTACTGGTTCAATCAATTAGAATGTTTAAGAGTGTATATACATACACACACACACATATAAGAAAGAATAAAGATACCATATACACATGCTACGTTTCATTAAAAGAAAATAAGAGAGATAATGCGGGATTGGATGGGAATGGATATGGACCGGAAAGGAATTAATGTTCCATTTCTACCAAGGAAGAAAATGTCTGATTTTGATGTCATTTTTCTTGCCAAAGAAACAGAAATTCACCGAAATTTTGATGAAAATGTAAACAAATGTGTTCCCAATGTTTCAATGGCAAAATAAACGAATACCAGAATGTTCTACTAGTGTAGATCTACTCAAATATGCAATAATATTTCATATTGGATGTGGGGGTGGGGGTCTCCTGATGTGTGAGTGAAGGACCTTGAACTGTTTTGATTGAGATTTCAATGGAGAATTTTGATGTCATTTTTTAGTGTTGAAAGTAGTGAATTAAGTCATTATAGGTTGCTAGAACAATGTATAAACTTGAAGACCCAAAACTGTACAAAAAAAATGCTCTACGCAATCCATAATACATTAAAAAGAAAGAAAAATTTTGATGGACAATGCGTTTCGACAGTGCATTTCAATGTCCGATGGCTATCGCTATGGAAATAATTGTGAAAATCTCCACAATTTTTGTGGAAATTTTAAACTATGATTTCTACTTTTAGTTTAAGTTTGAGAAAGGATGACAATCATCATGAGGATAAGTTCCAAAGTATTAGGTAGTATATTCCTCTAATGCACTTCTTTGAACTTTGAAGTTGAACATTCACATACCCCCTAACCATAATCAAGAAAATGTCAGGAAGCATCATAGACATCTGATGAAGCAACTAATTAGTTTCCAATACCTGTTGTATTTCCCACTCCATTGAGGTAGACAATGATCCCCTATCACAGGTATGTCAGATAAGCCATATGACGTTACAGTAGAAATGGCCAATTGATAGAGGAAAATTGGCGGATGGTAGAAAATGAAGGTGTGGAGCCAACTGACAACGTATGAAAAAGGAAGATGCAGATCGCCAGACCAATTGGTGGATAATATTCTAATTAACTGTAGTGCCCTCGATGGGTTTAAAATCCCAAGAGGTAGTGCCCCTTCTAAATATTCACCATAGAGGATAAGGAGTTGTGTCAGATACAACATATCCTATGCAATGACTGCACCAGATGTGGAATACAATTTCTATTGAAATATAAATCCCTTTTGAAGGTAGTACCCTACGTACCTAACATGCTATTAGGATATGAGTGATACTATGCGGAACAGTTTTGTGTGTACAACACAACCAACAAGTTGTTGATAAATACTTACCCTGACCTCTTATTAATAATCTCATGACAAAGCAATAACAAGATGTAGTACTTGGAAAAAGTCATCACAAAAAATATTTGGTATTGGCATGAAAAAACTTTTAGTCCTGGATACATGCTACAATACTAGTATTGTCCATGTCAGAATCATATTGGAAATTAATCATATGAATTTTTGTATAGAGTAATGGTGGGAGTTATGGTTTTATGTGTGTAAAATAAAGGTGTGCAAAAAAACATGCTAGATACCTACCCACCAAATCACTGTTGACTTCCCCGCCTAAATAGCATTCAGTCCCATCTTCCACCGACACACTAGAGGGTAAGAAACGGACATGAGCTTTGTATGGGTCCCTGTTCCTCATTTGTGTGTCCACTTCCATTTTCTAGAATAATATACCCTATATGTAATATATACTTTTGCATGGACCATCATTGAAGAGGGACAACTCTCCTTCATAAGTATACACCCGACAATATTGTACACTTCTAGGTAGCTCCTGCCAGCATTGAAGGAGATTTAAGACAAACTTTTATTACAAGCACGAAAAATACATGAGGACAGCATTGAAGTTGAATGTTTTAAAATTAGGTTGGATGGTAGCATCACGTGTAGAATGCATATGCATTTCTACAAACCGGTCCATTCATAACATATTCTTGGAATAATTAGCAAGAATGGTCACTTTGCCTCTCAGATTGATCGCCTGATTGCTGCAGAGGCATGTGCAAGGCCAAGATGAATTCTTACTAGATTACTATAGATGGTTTTCTTTTCTAGATTGTCAATTTCCATGTGTCATATGGCATGTATTAATTAATACTTCTAGTTAGGTGACTAAATCTGTATGTAGCTCAGGACTTTTCCTATAAATTAAAAGGTGAAGGGTCACGATGGCCATATTTCATTAGTATATGTCCTGAGATATATATATGTTAGTATTACTACTGAATACTCAAGAAAAGTTCTTATAGTTATACTGGATCCATAAAGAGTATAAGGAAGATAAAAGAATGTAGAATAGTGTCATTCCAGTAGACATTGCACATATTTTGAACCAATTGATCACCTTGTGTAGATGAAACATCAGATCTTTAACGTCCATGATCACCTATGGTTTCAGTCCTATTACTCAGGCCCTGCACGTTGAACCAAAAAGATAAAAAGATATTAAGGCATGTTTTCTGCTCGTTCATTTTTTGTATAACATTTGTAGATATATAAAATGTCTTCTCTCCTCAAAATGATAGCACATTTGGTAGGACGATCATAACTTTCACCTTCCTTCAAGGTCTTTTTCAAAATCTTCTTTTCAGTGGTCACCTCAGAGACAATCGTCCAAGAAACCAACTATAGCTCAATATTCACTGTGACATTGTGCGGTACAACAGTCTCACCCCATAAGTCGGTCTGTCAGGTTCTTGAAATCCATCTACAAACCAACATAAAAAAATATAGTGATTAAGATGATTCTAGTGTTTTTGCACAGGTGGTATCTAGCAGCAATACTCACATTGAAGCTTTGTTGGGAGAAACACTTCCTCTCTTTCTCACAATTTTTATTACCTTGCACAATGCTGGGCAAAAGTAGCCTGAAAAAGAGAAGTAGAAACCATGACTTGATCATCTAAGGATCACAAATTCTACATTTCAATAATATTTTCATGTGAAACATACCATCTTTTATAGTGAATTCAGATCCATTCTCAGATTATTGAACAGCTATCATGTTCTCTAATCATGCCTCATATTTTACTGCAAAAAAGAACACTCATAAGAATATTGTCGAACATACATATACAGACATGCAAAATGAGTCGACAGCAATATGTAATGTTTGTAAGATTTCCACATATTTCCATCTGAAACTCATAGGCACTACCAAAAATTGTGGAGAAGGTCGACCTGTATTGCATATGAACTGAATGTATATACACATACATGTAAGTAGTAACGATTAGATATAATTCAATCAGACATTCTACCAAGAGAGCATTAAAAGTTAGACAAAATTCCTAATGTAATGAGTTACATATTCTTTAAAGCATTAAGACAAAACAAGAAATCCATTTCATAATGGATCCAAAAAAGCAGTTTCGATTTTATTTAAATGAATAATAATAGTTGGGACCAGGTGATATGATTATATCAATTGAATTCTACATAGTCGTATAGTTAAATTTTAGAATTCTTTTACATCAACAATACCCAACACAAAGGCCCATATTTATTTCCCAGGATGAGGTGTATATGTGGCATATCAAGCGTTCTCCTATGACCATCGGACTTGGATGAACATCACATATTCAAAGTTATTTCATGCAGACATGTAGTGGATATGTTTTGAAGAGTGTAATTGCTCTCATACACTTTTTTATTTATGTGTTAATTCTAGGAATTCCGATAGATGTTGGGCATCCACAAACAAGTTGTAGATGTATAGACTAACTCATCATTTTCATTTCTTGAGTTATTTGTGATCTTGTCCCTTTCTTCACTAAATGCAAAGAGGGAAGACTGACACGGAAAAAGGATGATATTGACAAATAAAGAAACAATATATACTCATTTATAAGAAGTCATAAGATACGTCCAAAAATACCACTCATTAAAAAAAGGAATGTAGACAATAACAAATTTGTTTCAAGTTGCATTTAAAAGGGAAAACTAAAATATTTTTAACTATATTCGTAAAACAACTTTATTATCAAGTTTGTCTAGCTCTAAGGTAGAAACTGTCTAATTGAGCAAAACTCCAAGTGGAATATGTAAAATATGAAATCTAAAATACTACAATACCTGATCGGCGTTAATGGAAATGAGAGCTTTTACATGTTTCCTTTAAGAATGATATCCTCCCAAAAAGTCTTGATAATAGGGACAAGTAAACTCCCTACTAGACTGTTCAAGTACTGCTGCTGCTCGACATGTTTTTATTTTGTATCCGCATCAGCCTCAAGAAGTAGTAGCTTCATACATTTGAGTAGGTTAAACCAAAAACCAGTAAGAACATAGAAGAAGAAGTTGACTTTCCATCTAAGATTGCTCTAGAATTAAAACTACAGTTGTTTATGAACCAAAACTTCAAAACTTACTTGAAAGTGCTAAAAATAACGCACAATAGAAGATGGACTAGGCATGTGAAGAAGGCATCCCCGGGTCCAGTCTCAACCCAGGGACTGGTCTCTCATGGTTGATTATCTGTTTCAGAGTAACAGATAACTGAACATTGATAACAGATCCCATTACTGCCCATAAAGCTTCTGCATCACGCCTCCACAGAATAACGATTCCGAAAATGGAACATATCAACCACTTGCTCTGTTATAATAGGAACTCAATCAGAATAAAAATACAAGAATTGAAATTACTGCGAAGAAAATGGTAGTTAAGACAGGGGCATGGCGACTAATTATTTTCACAGGCTGAATATATGCAGTTACTTTGTGGTGGTTGAATAATGCAGTTACTTCCACAGATGGATTAAATAATGTGGTTACTTCTATGGCTTTAAGAGCATGCATTGCAACTGTTACAAAACTTTCACTCCATTCTATGAGTGGTTGAATCTGCTATATTCAAGCAACATACTAGAAAAAAAATCTTTCTACTAGAACTGTCAATCAATCACTTAACATACGACAGAGCCATCTTTTATAGTGAATTCAGATCCATTCTCAGATTATTGAACAGCTATCATGTTCTCTAATCATGCCTCGTATTTGATATTCTAGGCAAAACAAATATTTGATATTCTAGGCAAAACAAAATGAATAGAAATGAATCTAAACCTACCTAGAATGGCTAGGATTGAGGAAGATGATGATAGTTATAATTCTTGTCTAAGACGCCCTTTTTCTCTGAACTGATTCAAGAAAGTAGAAGAATTTCATTGACATTCTGTTACAATGGTGTTCTAGCCACAGGTTCCTTGCTCGATAAAAAGTCTCTTAATCGATAAATAATATTTTAGAAAGCAATAAGCAAATAATTCCACATCTGTGATAAGTAAACATACGGGCTCCTTTGCGAAGACCATATGTACTATTTTCAAATGCAGCCTTTGTGATTAACCTCAAAGCAGAAGTAATTGCACCAGATGCAGCTAGGCCACCCAAAAATGACTGGAAAACAGGTTTTTGTTCATGTTACGTGCATCACTTATTAGAGAATGATCAAAACACGAGAAATGCACTGCCTACTTACTTGAATGAACTCAGGGTGCATTAGAGACAGATCACCAACCATACCACCCTGGACATGGGCATCTGCAAGCCCAAATGATGCACTGATAACACATAAGCCAATGAAAGCATGAAGACCTCCTTTCCCGGATGTAACAAGGTCCAACTGTATCAATAATAGTATAAATAGCTTTCAACTAAACCATCGTCATAGTATAATTTAAACTTAGTACCAATGAGAGACTTTAATGACAGAGATAAGAACTTATCTGGAAGCTGCTTACAACAATCACAAGGAATGAACTCATGCAGAATATACCATATCCTGTCAAGTTGCGTTTCCTAGTACTGAGTCTTGCTTCATAATGTGCTAGTATAGCAACTGTTGCAACAACAACTGGTTGATACATAATTGATAGTACTCTTGTGGGATGATACCTCTGCATGCACAGAAACCATAATGCAAGTGTCAGTCATAGATTGACAGGGATAATTTAATGATAGCACCGGCCAATGATAGTAATTTTCAGGGAATCTTGAGCTACATCGTAAAGATGGATAGCAAATGATACCGGAAACAAGGAAGAATAGTAATCTTCAATAGTTAGCATGTTGTTCCCTGGAAATAAGCTTCCAGTGCCCAATATCCAGCACATAACTATGGCAGTAAATTTTCCCTGCAAAGAGTCAATGCATTTCATTCCATAATGCTCGTTATAAACATATGTCATACAGTATTGATATTACCTTCATTCCTCCAATAGCCTCTTGTTCTGCATCCATTGTTGGTCCCCTTTTCATAGCCCTTCTGGCAATTGAAAATTTGAAAGGATCATGTAAGGTAAAAGGAGGCTAGTTCACATGGTTTGACACGTGGGAGGCAAAAGATAAACAGTTATGTTATTGCATGCATCAAACTTATTGAGTTATTTCATGACTACAGATGGAACAGAACCTCATCCAAAATGGGATTAGGAGTGCCTCAGTTCATGCAATGTCAATCCAACATGTTATGGTAACAAACAGACTACAAAAATGAATACTTCCAATGGAAGTACACCGAAACATAAACTACAGGCACTGGAAGTGCTATTTTCAAGTGAATTCAAACAAAGTTGTCCAAAAGTTGGTCGAACTCTAAAAAAACACATTAATTTCTGCAACCTATAAGGAATGATGCGTGTTAAATCTAAAATATTTAGTTGCCACACTCATAAAGATATTCACTTCCGTCAATAGCTTCACCAAAAGGGGATTACACTGATAGTGAAAACCCAAGGCGAATGCACAATAAGATATTGAATGATTTTCTTGATACAGGATATTGAAATTGTCTTATAACCAAGAAAATTGCCAAAAGCATTACATAATTATAATGGCCAACAAAGTCAAAGTACACTACATCAAAATAGAGCATTTGGCCATATAGTGCATTAGTGCATTAGATTGAGCATGGTTATGGAATTTAATGACACGATCTCACATGTTCAGTGCACATGGAGCCGAAATCTTTTCAAAAGGACAGGTTATGATGATTGGAAACTATCATCGTGGAGCCTATGTGTGTCTTGCGAGTTCAGAATTTTTACAGTTTGCTTATAGTATCATGATGCTGGGGTTCCCTGAAATCTGATGTTAATCTAAGGTTCTATTATTCACATGAAAGAATAGAATGTTGGGAAAGTACCGACATTGCAGGCTAGATAAAATGGAGATGTGTGACAGGAATTTTGTTGAATGGGCAAATTTTAATGACGGTAAGTGGGCAAAGATGGCCTATTGTATCAGCTGAAGAGCCACCAAGAAAGCAAACCTAGGTTCGAACTGTACCAAGAAAGCAACCTAGGTTCGAAATGTCTTCCAGTAATAAACTTTAATGACTGAATAAATTTTGATTGTTTTTATTGAAGAAGCACAATATCTCGCAAATACAGCACTAGCTATAAACAAACAACTTGCCATTATATAGTTTCTCCAAGAAAGTAAGACATGCCAAATAGAAAAGCCAGCATAGGACAAAAGAGAGGTGCCTTATCAATATGTATTTGTAGTTGCTGAAATGCATTTGAAATTTAAGGATCTGCATTTGACAATTGCTGCATAAATTTTCTAGCTAATTGTGGGTATGCACATAATTAGAAACCTAGTCTTATTTTGCCCATATTCAAAAAAACAAAAGCAGCTGTGTTTCGTCAATATAAAAAGGCTTATGTCCCATTAGCATCCATATCATATGAGCAATATTGACTAATCTTCTCTAGAAGCATAATAAGATTTGGAGCTGGGGCAAAGAAAGAACCAGCCTAAAACACCAACCTAAATATACGATAAATACTAGTCAAGAAAAGTTGAATTAGAAGACATGTCAAATGCTTCAATCTCTCGTGTGAGAGGGTATATATCCATATGCTCAGGGATCGGGAGTTCTCTACATCCTATAGCAGTTAGAAGTGTTGACTTACCACAGCCATTTAATCCAAGAAGACCATAACACCTAAGCAAATTAGAATCCAAATCAGACATGTATACATATAAACCAATTTTAAGAAAAAGGCCACACTTGTGCCTACCTTCCATAGTTGAGCTCCAACTCTGAATCCACTATGAGATCATGACCATGGAATGTTAAAGATAGTGATTCAATCTGGAGATTAAAAATGATTGAGCAATATTGACTAATCTTCTCTAGAAGCATAATAAGATTTGGAGCTGGGGCAAAGAAAGAACCAGCCTAAAACACCAACCTAAATATACAATAAATACTAGTCAAGAAAAGTTGAATTAGTACACCTGAATCTACCCAAATATAAGTTGGAGCAAATAAGTCATTATTCTAGAAAAAAACACAAATTTGTTGGTTGTATATACTAAACTATTACAAAGGGCAATAATGTATCATTTGACTTAAAAAAGAAAGCTAAATCGTGAGGTACTAGCATAGAGAGAGAGAGTGAACATCTTGAAGCACAACTGCCATCGAATAACCGTTAGTAAAATAATTTGCCATTCAAACATTCAAAGTACATGAACAAAAATAGCTCCTTGAGATGCAAATAAACGACATCAAAGACCATTTATTCTACGGAGATTACATAACAAATCCGGGCTAGACTATTCTTGATATAGTGTTAGAAGATGCAAACAGACAAAAGGTGCCACACATTGTTTCAACGTGCTTGACAGAGCAAGAATACACAATCTGCAAACTTTGACGACGAAGTTAGGTGAATGATCTTCTGCAATTGACAGGTATGTGGAATCAGCACATAACCAACTGCACAAATATTCCAAGATGCTTGCAACAGTAGATGACTAATGCATGGGATGACCAAGAGGTAGCCAAGGGTGATGTTGAATCATGTATTTCTATTTAGATAAACTGCTTGGTGATGGATCACTAAACAAAGAATACAAGAAATTCGTAGTTCATAGTGACAACAAAACAAAACTTACCTTCAACAGCTGTGTTTCTAGTGTTGAAGTAGTCAGTGTGTATAAATGAACAAAATATTTACTACTTAATTCCAAATATATGAAACATAACCAACCACACCATGCACTCATTCCGGTCATATATAACACCTTTACTAATTCTACGAACCAATTTGTGAGAGATTTTCCAAATCAAAACCAAAGCCCAGCAAACCAAGTACCAATGCACTTCTTATAAATGCCTAAGCTTGATTGATGCAACAAGGCTATATATATATTTAAAAGAATGATCCTAAATTAGTCATCTAAAAGACTGATTACCATCATCTTCATTCCAATTACTAGAAGTTTTGTCTTAACTACAAAAAAGTAGTCAGGTAATACACTACCAATCTTAAATTAAAAACATTTATATATTATCTACAAATAAGATAATAAAAAAATGATCATCTATGAGGTCCAATGCTTGATTGTGTCATCTAAAGAATGAGTTCCATAAGTCCATGAGTAATAGGAACTCCCATCTTACTCCAAAACCTGTAAATAAATAGTGTTATTAATATGAACTATGGTTATAAATAAACAATGACTTCCATAAGTCCATGAGTTATAGGAAATACCTCATCATTAGGGTTGTCGATATTCATGCCATCTATAATCCTGCTAGACTTTATTACATTGAATAACTCTCTGATGTAAGTGTGAGCTTTTTCAGCTTTCTGATCAGCCTGTTCAGCTCTAGCTCTAGCATATGCCGCAACTTTTTCTGCTTGTTCAACTCTAGCTCGTGCATCATTTGCTTGTTTCTTATATTTTTCAATCTCCTTCATATAAATTGGATTTCTATAGCGAAAATGACCTGCAACTGTACTTCCCCGCATACGTACATGGCCTGGTCTTTCGGGTCCAAAGACCTTCAAGCATATTTCATCGTCGCTAATTTCAATTGTTCCATGTTCACGCTGAGACACCAAATCTGTGATTTGTGCCTAAACAACAAATTAAATTCTTAGAATTTTCAATTTGTAAATTTGTTGACATTTATGTCGAGCTATAATCATGGTTACCATCTTTTCTTCAGCAACAACATCTACAAGATTTTTGTCTTTTCTCGTTCGAGTCTTTTCAAACATCCTCATGCGACTTGGCACAACTCCATTGTTATTGATAGTCTGTATTTTCATAAAATAGATTATGAAATATGAAGTATAACCTTATACTATAAAAATAGGAACAATAAGAACAAATTTCATACTTCCTCATGTTCTATAACACTAAATCGAGTCCTTCCAGTACAGTGAAGCATTGACTGTTTAGAACGAATGATCTTGTTACGAGTACTTGCAGCCTTGCAAATAAACATAAAATAAGATCAATGGATAAAAACATAAAGATAAGTAAAAAATTGCTACAAGAAAGTATCAATAATAAAGAGAGTAGATCATTGTATAGACTCAGAAATTTATTTCAAATTTACCTGAAAATAGTCACTTTTCCAGTATTTTTTCACAAGAAACTCCCAATCAGATTTTGTTACATTTGGAGGACAATTTATTAGAGCTTCATCATCAGTGGCGTATGTCAAATAAAGAGCATACAATTCAGTCTTAAATTCACGCCAAGCCTTATTCAATGATCGATATATTGAACGTGTTCTGAGGTCATTTTCCTCAGGTAATAACTCATCACTATGAATGATAAAATCATCCTACGTAATAGTTAAGAAAATATTAGAAATGCACATTTATTATTCAATGAAGTAACACATAAAAACTATATGAAACCTGGATCAACTGGAGCATCTTCTCCTTCTTTTCACTAGGCATGCGACTCCACCTTGTATAACTAAGAGGAGCATTTATGGAATTGCGAACAATAACTCCAATTCGACTGGCCATAAGAGTTTGGCTTTTACTTATTGGATTACCTTCAGAATTAAATTCTATCTTTATTTTAGCTCCACCACCATTTCTGAATGACCTGAAGCTTATATTTTTCGTTTTCCCTCTAACCCTCTTTCTCTTCGGTTGATCTAAAAAATGAATAAAATAATGATTACCTTATTTATAATTAAGCTAGAACTAATTAATTGTTACCATGATGGTTATCTGTCTCTTGCATAACTTGATTTGGATCCGTATCTGGTTGGGAGTGATTCTCTAATGTCTGGGACCTCAAAATCCTATTACTGACATTAGCCTGCCTTATGGGTACATCATCATCATTCATTGAACCTTCGAGAACTCTATCTGTGACCAAATCCTCCTCTTCAGGTTGAGCTGCCAAATATTACGAATTTAATCACTAAAATAAATATGTAAAAGACTACCGAACACATATAAAAATATTAGATTTACCATAATCCATTCTATCACGCACAATAGGAGATGGTACACATGGCATGTTATTTAGATAAATACCTTCACCATTGTATGACCCTCTTATTTCTTTTCCAACACCAACATGTTTAGATTTACATGTATTACAAGTTTCACTATCAAAATTAACTGTATTTCAAAAAAACTAAAGCTAATATATTGTTTATGTAGAAGCTTTTTTGCATTAGTTATGTACAAACAAGGTCTAGTTCTCACCAGTATTCTTTTTGGTCAAATTTTGAAGTGGTTCAGTAGCTTGGTCAGAGTAATTATTAACATATTGATCCCTCAAGATTCTCTTGCCAATGTTTGTTCGCCTTACTGAAACATCATCATCCATTGTGTGACCTTTAGGAACATCATCCATGGTGAATCCTCCATCTTCACAGTGAAATACAGTCAAATCTATATAAATATATACATACGCATAGGACAAGCAAACAACACTTGAATATTTAAAATTTAAATATTACCCTGAACTTTTCTAGCATGTGTGATGGGTGGTGCTTCATGTTGCTTCGCATGTAAGGAAACACCCTCATTGTTCTGTTCCACTCTTTTTTGTTTTGCAACTCCAAAATGTTCAACTTGATGCGAAGGATTACAAGCTTTGTGGCTAAATTTGACTGCATGTCATGAAAATGATGTTAAACCGTGGTGTATATAGAAATGAATATTGTATTACTTGTAGAAGTATCATTATCACCATTATTCATGTCCTTCAAATTTTGAACAATATTTCGGGCCAGTCCTTCCTCTACATATTGAACAACCATACATTAGGAACTATCAGTAGATACTTATGTAGGATAATAGATACATATATATAAATAAAAAAATTGGATATTACCTTGAACATTTCTAGCATGCACATCAGGATGATCTTTGCTTTGCTTGTCATGTAGAGAGAAACCATTACTATTCAATGCCCCTTTTTTTGCTTTCACAACACCAAAATGCTCAAGTTGATGTGGATTACAAGATGTTTGGCTGATTCTGACTGCATTTTATAGAAATAATGTTAAAACATTATTTATACATAGGAAATATAATCTACATGTAAAGATACAAAGTCAAATTGTCACCAGAGTTATTCTTGATCAGATTTTGAGTTGGTTCAGCAGTCTGCCCAGCATTTTGAGACTTTAGAGCACTGTTGCCAGTATTTTTCTGCCTTACCGCAACTTCATCTTTGTTCATGTAATTTTCTCGAAGATTATTCATGGCTAGTCCCCCATCTTCATATTGAACTGATATACATTCTTAACTTTATCAATATTTGCAAAAAATATATGATATATATACATACATATAAAAACGCAGATTTAATGTTACCTTGAGCTTTTATAGCATGCACATTTAGAGGAGCTTTGCACTGCTTGTCATGTAGAGATGACCGTATCTTTTCATCCGAAACAACAGAACATTCACGTTGATGCAAATTACAACTTTTTTGGCTATTGTTGGCTGCATTTTACACAAGTATTGCTAAAACATAATGCTCAAAAGGTATTATGTATTAATTGTAAGCATACAAAGTCCAATTATCACCAGTATTCTGAGTGGATAGATTTCTTGGACCAGACGTCAACATATGTGAATGTTTTTGCAAATTGTCAAGGGCTAGGGTTTCTAAAAGAAAAAGAAAAGAAGAATTTAGCATAAAGAACACATACTTCTTCCTTAAAACTAAAATATAGAAGTCAACAACTAATAGACCTTCACTCATCTTTCTCATCCAAAAGTTCTTATAGGTTTGAATCTGTTAAAGAAAACCATCATGAAGGGAATCTTCATTCTTGTCTTGAGAAATTTGAATGGGACTTGCTCCCATGTGAGGAAGGGATGGTGCCCCATTTTTTTCTTTTGCAAGAACAAAATCTTCAACTTGATGAGGGTTTTGAATATTGTTGCTAGTTTTAGCTACATTTCATGAACATAATTTTATACTACTGTATGCATAGAGACATATATTAATTTATTTTAAAATTATACTTGGATTGTTGCTGGATGAATTCCATGGACCAGCCATCAACGTGCGTGCACATTTTTGTGCAATCTCATCAATAGATTTTTCTGCAAAGATGAAGTTATTAAGTGGAAAACATTATGTATAAATTTCTACTTTTTTAACTGATCTGCATAATTAAAATTTATCAAGATACGCATGAGATTCAATTGAAAAATTTAAAAAATATAGCATACATTACTTACTTTGGGTCTTGCTACAATGACCAGCCATTAGAATCTCATAATTACCAGCAAATTGGTTGTGGGTACTAGACAGATTGACCATATTTCCTACATGTATCTCATCAGAATATTTAAAAGGGTAATGATCCAAAAAAATATCAAAAGAAGCAATCAAAGGCAACATGTATAATCATTTGCTAATTATAATCACATTATGGTAGATAACACAAGGGAAATGATATCCATCAATGTTCACAAAGAAATTAGTTAAATTAACCAAAGTCTATAAAGAAAATATAGATTAAAAAATTATAAATTCAGTTCATTGTCTCCCATGTATGGTCTCCATCTTTTTCCAGCCATCCTTTTTTCTTTGCAGATTTCATGGACAAAGACTTCACTACATCATGCCTCTTCCAATTTGAAACATCAAATGCATCCGAGGGGAATGATGAAGATGTAGATAAATTTGATGTGTTTTCTTGAAATGCACTTTCATCATCAATAATAGCTTCATCTCCATGTGTCATGTTGTACAAGTCGCGTGGTGGTGATTCAGTAGCAACAATCCAATTACTTTTGGAAAGGTCACGGGCATAAAAGCATTGTTCTGCTTGGCATGCTAGTATAAACGGTTCATTGGTTTTCAACTTGCATTTTGTATTTAAACTAACAAGACCATATTTGTTTCGCTCAAATCCTCTTCCTTCATTATGCATGTCCCACCACGGGTTACTGTAGGACACGGTAAAAGCTATTTCTTTCCCTATTCAATCATTATTTTCCATCTGATATGTCTCCTCGACTTGAATCCCTATTGGATCGTGTTGCCAATGGGATCATATTAGCCTAACAAACCTTGCCAAAAACGTTATCGTTCTATTTTTAATATATGTTGGTATATTCTTAAGTTCACTATGATAAATTTTGTGTGTTTGCTTGTCGTTGAAATGGTTTGCGTGGCTGGTGATATAATGTGTGTTTAACATTGTGTCTAACTGCTCAATTATTTGTTTTGTCCCAATTATTCGTAGATTACTCTCATTTGAGATGGCCGTGGTTGATGCTGGTTTGAAGTATATTTCAATTGAATCTTCTTTTTCATAGAAGTGTATATTTTTATGTTGTTTCTATTACAATAATTCAAGAAATCTAATATACTATCGTCAGGCCCGTGCATGGAATGGGTTTATGGCTAGTGGTAGTAGATAGTGTGTACTTACACCATACAAAAAATACAAACAACATTATATACCAAAATTAGAACAACAATACTTAGAACAGATCAGTTTAATTAGAATAAACTTATAAATAAGTACAACATATCAGTTTAATTAGTAAAACTTATAAATAAAGTTAAGTACAACAATATACCCATACAATCAGTTTAGTTAGAACAGATCAGCAATAAATAAAACAAGATCAGCAATACTTAGAACGGATCAGTAATGAAAAAACACATATTGGAGGTGCAAGTGAATCATACCAGTAAGTCACCAGCACTGTTGTTGCTTCCCTCGAAGCCCAGCTCGTCGAGTCTGAAGAGACTGCAGATATCAAGTATAAGAATGAAATTTTAAATAGATGTAAGCAAATACAAATTACAAGTACCAAGTGGCAAATACCAATTAGTACAGATCAGCAACAAAGAAGAAAAAGTAAACAGAAAAGGAGCTAATACATAGGATCGACTAATACATTAGCAATTAGCATAGATTGTACAAATCAACGTACACATAACATGCCATATCTATCCACTAAATGTATCTCACATTGTCAACAAGGTTAGTTAATTGTGTTCTGTTATGGCTGTACACTTGTTGTAAAAAATTGTATAGTGCTCCAAATTGTATGCATATATCCAACCTTGGAGTGCCTAATGACGACTGGTTGTTACTTGATGATGTAGTAATGCATAAGGGAACAATGATTTAGGTAATTTTTCTAAGGTAATGGGTTTTGATCCTTGTTGCTAAGGGTCTTATCTAGCTCATGCAATAAAGAAAAAATACTTGCCAACATGAACAACTCGTCTGTAGAGAGATTTTTAAGGGGTGGCAATTGGATTCAAATAGTTTATTTGACTTTTTCCCTATGCCTAATCTTCATTAAATTTTTCTTAGATCATTCTTTATTTTAGTTTTATTGTAAAATTAAAGAATTTGATTCTTTCTATTGCATTACAATTTATGGCTGTCTCAAGCATTAAGCAGTTGGAGAACAACTTCAATAACCAACTTCTATTTATATTCAATGATACTCATGTATCCTTTAGCTGAGGCCATTTCCATATGTTGCATAAAGCCCGGCTCCAAATTATCTATATGCTTTTGAGCTCTATTCAGGATATATATAATTTTACTCTACATTGTGTTACAACTAAAACTACTAGGAACAAATAATCAATGGTCTTGTGTGCAAGCAGATATCAGTTTCATATATTCATATCTACTTTTACTGAAAGTAGCCAATGGCTCTTTACCCTTCCAAATGAGCCATGGCTGGACTACACCCCCCCAACACACACTCACACTCACACACACAATACAAATAATATGCCCCTCAATCAATGAGATTAAATGTCGTATTTGTATGTATGTATAACCAACATGTCTGACCTTATATTTGTGTGGACAAAACTTTATATCCTCGAATCTAAACTGATAGATATGAATATAAGTACTTCTTTAAGGACTAACCACATGTAAAATTATATCCGTGCAAGAAAAAGAAACTAAAAAGTACAAGCTAGACGTCAATAAGAATCAATACTCATTGGTGGTGGGAAAAATAATTAAAGGCCCATGAAAATAAAAGTTGATTAGATCTTTGGAAATGTGTCAAAAATGATCTATATGGACTTCTTTATTTGAACTACAGAAATATGCTGCAATTGAGTCTTTCTCTTGAAAGTTTGTTTCAAAGATCAAGCTACATATTTCATATGATGCATGCACTTCAAGTAAAAATCTATGTCTATTTTTTTTCAATTATGGATTGTATTTTATTTTAGATTCTAGTTCTTTTGAATGAATTATGACAACACCAAGTTATATTTAATTCTTATCCTTTCAAAGCATGTTCTATTTTGCATAATGTTTGTTCATCAAATTGTTGTAATCATGAAGGCTATCAGTTAATCATTTTTGGTTGGAAATTTATTATTTGAAGCTCATCTTTTCTTCAGATTTGTTTATGACCTATTTCAAAGTTGTCAGCATTTTCCAGGTGCTTTTGAATGCATAAGCTAAAAATATCAGGATTGAAAACCAAGGAAATATGTTTCATTTATACTGTTCATGAATATTGATGATTAACAACTTGTGTTTATGCTTTCTTTGAAGTTTAGGTTTCCATTTCTCTTTTTATACTGAGTACCCAACTCAGGATCCTTTGTCCTTGAGTTCTTCTCATATAATAGCAAGGTTTGTTACATCTTTAGATTATGGAATGGAGGCTCTCTTTTCAAGAAGCCCAATGTGTTCTTCACTGTTAAATTTGTGAGTTGTATCAAAAGAAAGACTCTCATTGCTCAATTTTTTAGCTTTATAGAGGAGTCATAGCTGATTGTAGAATATTGATAGAAAACATCATGATTATTATCTTTAATAACTTATATATTGCACAACTCTATCAAGTTTACCAAGGTGAATGAACTGCAAGAGAGAAAGGAACTATGATAACATCACTAAGAGATGACATGACATAACCAATAGAGCATTTGGAAAAATAATGTTGTTGGTTAATTATTAGTTTAATACTACACATGATGGATAAGTTCTCAACAAAACTAAGACTATAATTATTAGTTCAATGCTACACATGATGGATAAGTTTGATTGGGTTGAGTTTGGAGATAAAATTTCATGTGGTTTTGAACTGACCAAACAACGAAAAAGCCCACCTATTAATCTGCTTGTAGAGTGTTAGAGAATGGGTTTTACTTGTACTACCTTCATGCATTTTTCTTAGCTTTTGTCAAGATTGTTACTGAATTCACAATTTTATGTTGGTTCACCTACCCGCCTCTACCCACCGTCATAGCTAGTTACTACAAAAACCCAGATCTACCTCAGTAGTCAAATGACACAATGTTTTTGAACTTTATTTCAGTTTTCTAGTTTTTCTTCAATGAGTTAAATTATGAGTCATGTGAGTTGTACTGCACTGAGTTAAATTAAGTTGAATACATTTTTATAAAATGAAACTTTCTATTGTCATCCCTATTTTTGAGATCTATTTAGTGATCCTTTAGAATGATATCTATTACCCTGAGGTAAGTAGGTCCTTTACTCCTACACACAATCCTCTCATGGATTGTTCTAGTGTTGGATCTCCCCAGAGACCTTCTATAAACTAGATTCAATAGAATTTTACTATCACAATTTTACATCGTTATATGTCATGATGTTGCACTTTTGTGCACCTAATTCCAAGATCAGGTCTTGTTTAATAACTCTCTTCCATATCACAGCTCCTCACAGACTCTGCTTCTTTAATTAGTGATACTGGAAACAGTGGCTATTGTAGACCCACCTCATCCATCAAGGCCCTGTTGAATTTAGGGATTGAAAATCACATTATTTTTTGTGTAATATTGTGTATTATTTAATAATAACCGATAAATTTCTGCATTTTAATCATAGAAATGTGGTACTCAAAAATTTCTCCTTACCAATA
Source organism: Alisma plantago-aquatica (assembly GCA_963693085.1). Taxonomy (NCBI): domain Eukaryota; kingdom Viridiplantae; phylum Streptophyta; class Magnoliopsida; order Alismatales; family Alismataceae; genus Alisma; species Alisma plantago-aquatica. The sequence goes on from OY856411.1 coordinate 52,903,018, forward strand.
TTCACATTTACATTTTTTTTATTTTCATCAAATTCTTGTATTCAAACCTTTACATTTGATAAAATTCACATATTTATTCATAAATCACCATAGTTATTTATAAGATCAACCTAATCTCATTTGATTTATCAAAACAAATCCAATCTTAATATTTATATATGGTTTACTTTACATCCGATTATATGCACATAAAAGAAGAAGCGTAATAGAATACCCCATCAAGGAAAAGTAAGAGTATATGGACAAATTTAATTAAGTTATTCTATTTGAACATTCCTTGTTGTGGCCTCTCTACAAATGAAATTTTATTTAAAATAATATACAATAAAAAAGACTCATATATATCACATTGAGAATAAAACTCCATCTCGATCTAGGATAAACATGTATCAGCAATAAATTAGGCATATTGAACATAAAGTAAATTTGTAGGTAACCTTACGAGTCTATTGAATAATTTAATATGAAGTAGTTTTGATTTATGATAATGAAACAATTAAAAAAAGGCATTCATTTAGATCAAATAATGGTTCTTATTTACCTTGAGATAGTGTATTTATTAACATATCAAAGATCACTAAATTGCATCTGTAATACATCTTATTATAAGTAATATAGTAAAATGAAATAAATTAAACACTAGGGATAGTTACATAATTTTTCACGCTTGTGATTCTCTGCCATCCAGACTAGGAAGATATGTAATAGTCACAAAAATGAGAACCATAGGAGATATGACCATAAAAACTAAACTATTATTACAACTACTAAAGCTTCAACATTAAAAGTTGTATGTAAGAAGCACACTGTAGAACATACATCAAAGTTCACTTGTAATTGAGTTTTACCAAATAGGTTTCATGTTAAGTAGTTAAAATCAAGATAATAAACATATTCTAACAACATAGTAACTAATTCAAGCATATATGAAAAATATTCAATCATAACAGTATTGTCAGTTATTAGTAAATGGAATGTGACACACATTCAATTAGTTCTTTTCTCGGATATCCTCTCTTATTTATTTTCCTTGAATCTACTTGGATCTCACCTCACCAACAAGAAGGAACCATGCTTAATTCTCATGTCAAGGAGTTAAGTTCTTCTGTCAATTCAGCAAAGATCAGTAAGGAACAACATGATTAGAGGAATCAAAAACTTGGATCTAATTTATATTGTTGGAAACTGAGGTGTTGGGCACCTTCCAAAAGGCCATATGAAACTGATGAGCCCAAACTTGGGTCTCACGGTGGTCAAAAATGCAATATAACCCCACCCCCGAAGAACAACAGGAGGAGAACAGGGGAATCTTGACAGAGATTACAAAACACCAAAACTGAGAAAAATCAAGTTCTCAGATATCTTATTCAAGCCACGAAGTTGGTAGAGAAGAGCATGGGTGAAACGACCCTCGAGAAGGGGGAAAACCAGGAACTCAAGAGATACCTTGATTCCATGCGGACAAAAGCGAGGATTTTCATCATAACCACGGAAGAAGGGGTTAAGCAAAGCGAGGAAGAAGGGGTCGGGGGAAGAAGAAGAAGGGGACGAACCTATTTTTCTGGAGACATCTTCACGACGAGACGGTGGAGAGAGACTAGGAGCTGATCGCGGTTTGTCGCTCGGTGGTGGTGTTGCTGTTGTGATGATGGCGGGTGGTGCAGACCACGATCGGAGAGGGTGGAGGGAGGACGATCGTAGTGCAGGAAGGTGGAGGACCTCCGATATATGCTGATTGCGGTCGGTGAAAGGCACCTCGATCATGGTGGAAATTGCAGACAGGTAGAGCCCTCTCCTTCCTAAACGTGGAGCCAGATCTGAAGCCGTGGTGGGGGTTGGATCCCAGAGACGCGAGCCATGGTGGAGAAGATCACGAACGGCGCAAGCGGGAGAAGGGGGGTCGGTCGGCGTCGTCGGGGGAGCATAAGAGAGGAACGCGCGAGAGAAGGGGAAAGGGGAAAGAGAACGCGTGAGCAGTTGGGATAATGCGGTGATAAAAAAACCCGCAAATTGTATTACCGGCAACTTGTTTAGAAAATGCCGAAATATAATGTCGTGAAATGTAACATTTGTTGTAGTGATTGTTCACTTCCATTTATATCATTAAATATGGTCAATATATTAATTTATGCAAACATATAACAAATTTATTTAAAAATATTAAAACCTATTAAAATCGATTATACTCCCACATATACTCTCACATACTATATATACTCTACTCGATAACCTGACTGCCCGTACATTGATTACCTATTTACAAAACGTTGGTGTCAAGTGGACATATCTAAATCAATAAAAATTTCACCTTCTTATTATGTCTCTTAAAATAACTCATGAATTTTATACAAGCTAACATTCAACCAGTATGGAAACACATCATAAATAAGTGATAATTCCAAAAAATTAGTTTAGTATCATTAAGCTACATTCTAGACTTAATAGGCCACAAAGATAGTCATATGAATACTTAGTCTTCTTCTAAGGCATCAAGGGCTATGACATGTTTATTGCTGCCACAAATGACATTCAAGTATATAATAAATTTTAGAAACTTATAATTTCATTTTATGCATTCATAAGAACATCATATAAATCACTATCTTGAGCTTTTCATGAGCGAAATTCTCTAAAATTCTGATTTTAAAAATGGAAGATAAGAAAATGTATGCTTTGTTCATTTTAATCAAAATCAGCAGCAATCAAGCGTTCATGTTACAACCCCAGTTTTGGGATCTTTTGGTGGGAAATGTGATTTCTCATATTAAATATATTTGAACAAGTAAATATATGATTTGTTTTGAATAAATAGATTTCATTTACAATAGCCTTGATGACTGTTTATGGGCTTTATTGGCTATTGGGCCCAATAACAAGGAAAATACAAAAGGAACTCCATTATTAATAAGAAATGGAGAAAATAAAAATGTAGAAACCTCCAGAAGGCAAGAGTATGTAGTCCAAAGGTGGATTTCGTGCCTCTTGGGTTCCTTGGGTTCCAAGGAGTCCAAAGTTCTATAGAGAGTGCAATAAGAAAAGAAAAAGATCAATTAAATATTTCTTTATTAAGAAAGAAATTGAAAACAATGATAAAATGTGGGAAATAAGTGGAAAGAAGTATAATTGAGTTATCCTTGGTGGATTTTCGTATCCAATGGATTCCTAATGTTAAAAGGGATGCCAATGAGGAAAATAAAAAGAGAAATCCTCAAAAAGAGATATTTTAATAAGAAATAAACAAGATAATGGGAACTAATGAATATAGTTGCATCTAGAAGGATAATAAGTATCCTTATAAAGGAATTTCGAAATCTTGGAGTTTCTTGGGGTCCAAGGTGCCCCAATGAAGAAAAAAAAAGAGAAAATACCAATAATAGAAAATAAGAATATAATTTGAATACATTATTAATGGATTATGTGGCATTGTTAAAAAGGAGGTGTTTTCTACCAAAGGAAAATATATTTTCGTGGCCAATGAATTAAAAGGAAAGAATATAGAGAGTAAGGGAGAGGATTTTTGCATTCCTATATATCCAAGTAATAAAGAATATTAAAGGAATAAGCTAGGAGAGATAAGATTTCTTCTCAAAGAAGGAATAGATTTCCATTAAGAGTGGGACTTGTTTGCTCTTGGATGAACATCCTTGGGTGTGGATACCCTCCCCTATATAAGGGGTAGAGCCCTGGGCCAAATCTAGGAGAGAGATCCCACATGCCCCTTCTTTCTTCTTCTTCTTCTTATTCCTTTCCCTACAAACCCTTACAAAGGAGGTGTAGTGCTATCCCTAGAGCACCCAAGATGGTAGTATGGTCTTGTTAAAAGGAAGAAGCATATGCGGCGATCCAAGGAGGATCAGCTATCCAACCTCACCCTGGGCGACCTCTGCCGTATGATTGCAGAACTGCAGCAAGCCATAGCAGTAACCGTAGGAAGGTCAAGCTCAGAACGACCATATTTGGCCACGGTTTGGATGCGCCCTAAGGGAGCCATGATGTATCAGAGTTGGGGCGGCCATAGGCGGCCACCCCCGAGCCTAGAGGAGGGGAGGAAGGACCTCCGACGTGTCACATATCGGCATTGTTAGGTCGTCACGAGGTAGATGAGGGCAGTTGGTCATTGTCCGGATCTACCCCTCTGGGGTATGAAGCGCCAACAACTTAACCGGGGGTAAAAATGACCTTTCGAAATGTTTTCCAAGTTGCAAAGCAACATTGCTTGTTTAAGGAGACGTGGCGCATCCTGATTGGCCCAGGATTCATGTACTTGCTTGATTGAATTTCCCTTCTTAGTTGATTCTGTCTCAAATCTACCTAACAGGTATGTGGCTACACTTATGAATATCTCGAATTAGTTTTTCGAGGTTTTCTGAAGTTTTCCTCGATGACTTGAATTAAATTGTTGGATGAATTTAATTCACGCAAACTATAATGCGTATATGACTATTACTTAAGATATGTGCCTACTAGCTCAGATCCTAGTCCCCTCTATGGCTTAATAGTTTGACCTAGTACATGGCTACCCATGGGGTAGGTCCATCAGGTCATTGGATGACTTAGTACATGGCTACCAATGGGGTAGGTCCATCAAGTCACCTTGATTCAGGGATTGGGCTACCTATGGGTAGTGCCATGCGACTCCTAGCACACCATGAGTTAGGGATTGGGATACCTATGGGTCGTGCCATGCGACTCAAACCTAGATATTGATCTACCTGTTAGGTAGGATCATGTGGGGTTTAATGGGGATCTACCATGAGGAAGGTAGCATCCAGGTCCACTATAGGGACAACACAGAGATAGGGGATAGGTAAGGATTGAGTAGTATTTCTTAAGACGTAATCTTGGTTATTAAATGATAATTGGTTGATTACATTGTTATCATAGTTGCATGATTATTGTTTCCCCCACATACCAGCTTTATGTTGAACGCCATTTTATTTGTCGGTGTTTTAGGTACAAATGAAAAGAATAAATAGTAAAGTGGCATATGTGGAACTAAATGAGGATTAACGATCAAGGAGGATTAGTTAGAATATTCTCTCGTATGGATAGAAGTTTGGTAATCCATGTTTTTCAAAGGTATGTAAAAAGTTTTAATTTATACCAGATTTCAGTATAGATGGTAGAATTTGATAATTGTTATTGATTATTCGTCGAACCTTTGATCCTGTTAAATGGGGATAATGGCTCTGACCTTTTGGTCTCCCTTAATTGGGGGTTACCGGGAGGTGGGGTCATTACATTTGGTATCAGAGCATAGGTTCCTTACTTAATCTTTAATAATTATTAAATTTTACAAACTCCGTAGAACCCAAAGGAGTTATTAGAGGATTTTCCGAAAGACTGAGGTGTCTAGAAAAGGATCACATCCGGGGGCTGGCAAGATTTTCCTCCGCACCGCTAGTCAGAATATGAGGACTCCTGGATTAGTGTGACTTCCTGGCCGATGTCTTAGGATTTGACTCCAAATAAGATACCTTTAGGACTCTCTCATCTTGTTCATCCCTTCTCAACTCAAATGTTGTTAAGGATTATAAGGATTAGGGGTTTCTCTCTTTTCCTCACCCTCTTGAGGTATGGGTAAGGTTGATAAGGATTAAGGAATCCTCCACCAAATGAATAAAAAGTATGTAAATAATATGTCATGGACATAAGCTTAATAGTTTAATCGTAAACTAAAGAATAGATACATGCTTAGGTCGTATGACATAAGTTGTCATGCCCTCAGGAGAGACCTGAGGCTAGACCTTCTTGTTAGGAGGATAAGTAAAGAGAGAGTTCGTCTTGGAGGTAGAAATCTCCATTGTAAGTAGAGACCTGGCACATCCTCTGAGGATGATGTTAACCCTAACCCTAAGTGAATATTAGAGAGAGAGATGACATGATGAGTTAGATGGACATGCATTGGATGCCATATGAGACATGAGAGGTTGGATGACTGAGTACCTTTGGCGATCCAACCTTGGGAGGGGTCATGCATGTTAGAGTGAAGGATAGCCCCTTCATTGATGAGGTTAGAGAAGAACCTATGGAAACCCCATGAGCTTATATGAGCATGGCATAGTAGGCACCTAGAATACATCAGTAGTGTGAGTAGTAGGTTGAAACCCTAGCCAGGATAGCTATGGATAACCTTGAGCAAACATGAGCATGAACATAGGCTTCACCATGTAGAGGTATGCTTGTGATCTTGATCCACCTTCATGAAGAGAGGACCTCTAATAACTTGGTTGTTTGTAGGGTTAGCTCTAGAGAGAGAGTAGGACCCCAAGTAAGAAGGTTGGAAGCCTAGACTCTGAGATATGAGGAAAAGTAGGGAGTTGAGGATGATGCGACCTAAGTGGGTGATATATTGGTTGCCTTTAGCGGAACTAAACCTTAGAGAGAGGATGAGGCTTCTAGTACCTATGTTCCTATGGTATAGATGTTTACCTTCTGAGAAGGGAAAAAGAGTTCCTTAGACCATGGAGAGGTTTAGTAATAGATTGTGAGACCTTGTACCTTATTGGTTGTCCTTGAGGAGGACTCAACTCTGAAGTGTTGCTCGAGTAGAAGGAAGTGCATGTCATTCCTTGCACATGCGTGATTCGTAGTTAAGAGGTTGAGCATGCACTTTGACACCAAAAAGTGAACCTAGGGTTCCTAGGCCTAAGAGGGGAAGTGGTGTACCTGATGCTCATGACAAGATTTGAGTTTCTATAGATTCGAACATGGTACTCCTCATGGTTAGAAGAGAGGAAACCCCCTTAAATTTAAAGGTATGTTTGATGAACCCCTCACAGCTAAGTGGATAACATGGGAAGGTATGATCGTGATCTAGTGTTGAGGATGAGAACAAGTATGACCCAGCATGGTTTAGTAGGTGGTTAGCTTGTTCCTTAGTAGCTTGCTAGGGTTAAGCATGCTCATGTGAATGTAAACCTGGGACATAAGGGTGTTTGTGACCTTTGTAATCAAGAGGTGTAGTTTCCTCCCATCCTGGGAGAAGGACCTTTTGTAGGGTGTATACCAACTTTGAGGGTTTTGAGGAAACCTAAAGAGGTCTCTTAAGATAGTGAGAAGCTAAGTGAAAAGTACATGGTAAGAGAACAAACCTATAGACCCATAGATAACCATCTCTAAGTGCATGTGGATGTGTTACCATGGAGGTAACCGGTATGGGGCTTGACCATGGTAGGCATGTTGCCATGACCCTTATGAAAGAGATGATGACGGCTTGGGTAAGGTTCTAAGTTGAATGTGTACTAAGTTAGAATCCTATGTCTATCCTAGGGTCAGGTAGGGATAAGACCGATGGAAGTAGGAGTTGCCTAATTCCCTAGTTGCACATGACCATAGGGTCGGGAGGTAACATCTATCATTGTCTGAGGGCCATGGGTTAGGAGATTGATCACCTTCATGAACTCATGGGACCCAAAGGGCAGATGAGTAGGGAACTCTCTGGATGCATAAGGGAAGAGGGATGACCCCTAAAGTGCCGACACCCTATAGACCTAGAGGATATGACCAAAGGATGTGTGTGAACCTCAGTAGGTTCGAGACCGGTTTTTCATGGAAGTGACTTTGATATCGAGATGATTGTGATGTAGAGACATATATTGCATGATTCAACTTAGATTCGAAGGTGTATTGGTAAGGTGGGATGTACCATCTCTACTCTTGGAATAGGAAGAACTTTGTATTTCGACTGCAGCCAAATGCTTATTTCCTCTTGTTATGGGAGTGAGCGATAGGACAATACGCATGCCATACACCAAGGATAAAAGATGAGGGGATTTGGAACGTTTCTATGAGGTATAAGGACAGAGGTGATAACATGCCCTTATGGAGTGAATGATATATGGATGGTTTACAAACAATAATAGAAACAAGGTAGTCATCTTATGAGGGTATTTTCATCATGAGATATGATTCATACAAGAGAATAAGCTTCGAGTTTTCTTGATGAAGATAGACCTAGAGCTGAGATGAGATAATAAGTGGAATACATGGAGGTGTATGTCTTCAACTTTACCTAACACCTAAGGATGTGAAGTGGTAATGGATGCTCTGGATGAGATGCAGTTGCCTAGTTTAGCTAGAGGCTAGAAGAGGTTGATATGATAACCCCCAGTTGGAAAAAGAGATAAGTTTGGCTAACACCCAGATGTAACAATACTAGTTGATCAAGTTATAATGGTTGTTTGGATGGTGGTAGAACCTCAGATGCACTTCTCTGGAGAAAAAGGAGATAAAACCCCGACTAGAGTGGTTGAGGGTTTCTGAGGAATCAATCTTAAGGAATCATGACAATACGGAAGATCATGATTTAAGATCATAATCTACCGTGGTACTACCAAGATAATAAGTGACAATAGTACTTTGGATGCCTAAGATGAAGTTGCATGTAGTATTTTGTCGTGCATGACAGGAGGTAAAGGAAGAACACCAGTAACCCAGTGTAATGATATAGAAGTTAAGAGCCCCTGGGAGGGAATGGGAGTTCATCACTATGGATGTTGTTGTGAGTCTCCCCTAGACCAAGGAAGGTCAAGATGCAATATGGGTTATGGTAGATCGCCTTACCTATATGACATGAGCAATAAAGAGTTCTGTCAAGGGACAGATCTGGTTGAACTACATATGAGAGAGAGTTGGTTCAACTACACCATGATGCGAATTCTTGAGTTTAATCTAAAGATTCACTTCCATAAAGTGGAAGTAGATACATGAAGAACTCGATGTTAGTACAGTTTATCACCCCTAACTAATGGCTAGTATGATCCAAACTAGTGGGTTTGATGAGGGCATATGTGCTCATTTAGGGTGATACACAGAGACAGTTCTTTCCTTCCGTAAGATGTGATGATAACCACCATAGCCAGTATCGGGATGTAAAGAAGCTCTACAAGGGAGGTTGTGTCGGTCACCACTTCATAGCTAAGAGAGCTGAGTCCCCGATGCATGGGTTCTTTTGACATGCTTTGGTGGAGAAGGTTAAGTTTTCCCTTACCCCTCAGGATAATGTGATGTGTGATGAGTTTCATGTGTCCAATTTAGAGCACTATGTGAGGTACCTGGACCATGTGTGAAGCAACGAACCTAGTGAGACCCAAGGGAGGCTGTAATGACCTGAGTCACCTATGAGGTTTATAGATGCCAAGGTGAAAGAACTAAGAGAAAAGAATATGTGATGATAAAGGTTCTTTGGAAGTGTCATGGATAGGGCAAAGCCACATAGGGGCCAATGATGGACATGTAAAAGTCTTATCCTGAAATGTTTGTTTGCTTGATGGAATTTTGAGGACAAAATTCCTATAAGAGGGGAAGGATGTTACAACCTCAGTTTTGGGATCTTTTGGTGGGAAATGTGATTTCTCATATTAAAGATGTTTGAACAAGTAAAGATATGATTTGTTTTGAATAAATGGATTTCTTTTACAATAGCCTTGATGACTGTTTTGTGGGCTTTATTGGCTATTGGGCCCAATAACAAGGAAAATACAAAAGGAACTCCATTATTAATAAGAAATGGAGAAAAGAAAAATGTAGAAACCTCCAGAAGGCAAGTGTATGTAGTCCAAAGGTGGATTTCGTGCCTATTGGGTTCCTTGGGTTCCAAGGAGTCCAAAGTTGCATAGAGAGTGCAATAAGAAAACAAAAAGATCAATTAAATATTTCTTTATTAAGAAGGAAATTGAAAAAAATGATAAAATGTGGGAAATAAGTGGAAAGAAGTATAATTGAGTTTTCCTTGGTGGATTTTCGTATCCAAAGGATTCGTAATGTTAAAAGGGATGCCAATGAGGAAAATAAAAAGAAAGAAAAAGAGAAATCCTCAAAAAGAGATATTTTAATAAGAAATAAACAAGATAATGGGAAATAATGAATATAGTTGCATCTAGAAAGATAATAAGTATCCTTATAAAGGAATTTCGAAATCTTGGAGTTTCTTGGGGTCCAAGGAGCCCCAATGAAGAAAAAGAATGAGAAAATACCAATAATAGAAAATAAGAATATAATGTGAATACATTATTAATGGATTCTGTGGTATTGTTAGAAAGGAGGTGTTTTCTACCAAAGGAAAATATATTTTCAGGGCCAATGAATTAAAAGGAAAGAATATAGAGAGTAAGGGAGAGGATTTTCATATTCCTATATATCCAAGTAATAAAGAATATTAAAGGAATAATCTAGGAGAGAGAATATTTCTTCTCAAAGAAGGAATATATTTCCATTAAGAGTGGGACTTGTTTCCTCTTGGATGAACGTCCCTGGGTGTGGATACCCTACCCTATATAAGGGGTAGAGCCCTGGGCCGAATCAAGGAGAGAGATCCCACATACCCCTTCTTTCTTCTTCTTCTTCTTGTTCCTTTCCCTACAAACCCTAACCAAGGAGGTGCAGTGCTATCCCTAGAGCACGTAGGGTGGTAGTATGGTCTTGTTAAAAGGAAGAAGCATCCGCGGCAATCCAAGATGGATCAACTATCCAACCTCACCCTGGGTGACCTCTGTCGTATGACTGTAGAACTGCAGCAAATTGCAGCAGTAACCATAGGAAGGTCAAGCTCAGAATAGCCATCTTTGGCCACAGTTTGCATGCGCCCCGAGGGAGCCAGGATGTATCGGAGCTGGGGCAACCATGGGCAGCCACCCCCGAGCCCAGAAGAGGGGAGGACGGACCTCCGACACGTCACAGATCAGTGATGTTAGGTCGTCACGAGGTAGATGAAGGGCATTTGGTCATTGGACGGATCTACCCCTCCGGGGTATGAAGAGCCAACAACTTAACCGGGGGTAAAAATGACCTTTCGAAATGTTTTCCAAGTTGCAATGCAACGTTGCTTGTTTGAGGAGACGTGGCGCCTCCTGATTGGCCCAGGATTCTTGTACTTGCTTGATTGGATTTCCCTTCTTGGTTGATTTTGTCTCAAATTTTCCTGACTGGTATGTGGTTACGCTTATGGCCATCTCAAATTAGTTTTTCGTGGTTTTTTGAAGTTTTCCTCGATGAATTGAATTAAATTGTTGGAAGAATTTAATTCACACAAACTATAATGCGGATATGACTATCACTTAAGATATGTGCCTACTAGCTCAGATCCTAGTCCCCTCTGTGGCTTAATAGTTTGACGTAGTACATGGCTACCCATGGGGTAGGTCCATCAGGTCATTGGATGACTTAGTACATGGCTACCAATGGGGTAAGTCCATCAAGTCACCTTGAGTCAGGGATTGGGTTACCTATGGGTAGTGCCATGTGACTCCTAGCACGCCATGAGTTAGGGATTGGGCTACCTATGGGTAGTGCCATGCGACTCAACCCTAGATATTGATCTACCTATTAGGTAGGATCATGCGGGGTTTAATGAGGATCTACCATGAGGAAGGTAGCATCCAGGTCCACTGCAGGGACATCACAGAGATAGGGGATAGGTAAGGATTGAGTAGTATTTCTTAAGACGTAATCTTTGTTGTTAAATGATATTTAGCTAATTACATTGTTATCATAGTTGCATGATTATTGTTTCCCCCACATACCAGCTTTATGTTGACCGATGTTTTGTTTGTCAGCGTTTTAGGTACAAATGAAAAGAACAAATAGTAAAGTGGCATATGTGGAATTAATGAGGATTAACGATCAAGGAGGATTAGTTAGAATATTCTCTCATATGGATACAAGTTTAGTAATACAAGTTTTTCAAAGGTATGTAAAAAGTTTTAATTTATACCAGATTTCAGTATAGATGGTAGAATTTGATAATTGTTATTGATTATTCGTCGAACCTTTGATCCTGTTAAATGGGGATAATGGCTTTGACCTTCTGGTCTCCCTTAATTGGGGGTTACCGGGAGGCGGGGTCGTTACAGTTCATATATCCATACTACTAAGATCTTGTTTATTTTTTACAAATTCGGTAGTTAAACCACGGATAAGAAAAGAGAGATAGGCCATGGCAGTTTAGATTTTAAATCTTGTTTATAAATCCTAAGTATTGAAGTTCTCACGACATAGGAATATAATAGATCATGCAAGGCAAGTGATCAATGCATAAAGCATGCTTTAAGTGATTAACAACTAAATGGAAAGTTCTATTCAAGCCATGGAATGTGATAAGATGAACTTGTAAGCACGGGAAGCGGGGCTATTCCTCTCACCCCGGCAAAATGGACTACTCACTCCTCATGATAGAAACAAAAAGAACAAGACAAAGGGAAGATTTCTCTGTGGTCATGGTGAAGAAGATGGTCACAGCTCAGTGGAAAATGTCCTTCTACACGGTGGCGGGGCATATCTGGATGAGGAGGGGAAGAGCACCAAGGTGAATGAGGATGATGTTCTCTTTCCTTCTTCCTTCTCTTTTTTTTTCTCTTGCTTACTGGAGATGGAGCGGTAGATGGATGATGGCTGAGGGTTGTGTAGATCTGAAATCCCACTACTTTCATTGCTAGGAGATAGATCTCAAGGAAGTGTAGATGGTTGTGCAGCAAGGACACCACAGAGGTGTCGATGGCGGCGAAGATCATCTTCCTTGGCTGGGCACAGAGCGGCAGCCTGTCGGCATAGATGGAGCGGAAGAGATCCCTCTAAATGAAGGAGAAGTCTAGTATTTATAGGCGGAGATCTGGACAACACCAACTTAGTTGTAGCAGTCTCTATAGTACTCCTCGGTACGATCGTGTTGGGGTGTCACAGTCATGACATGTTGTAGTGGTCGTAGGAAAGTTTCACGGTCGAGGTGTCTGTATCGGTCGCAACCCTTATAGCAGTCGAGACCCTTGTAGCGGTTGTGATGAGCATAGTGGTTAGTACATCTTGACCTCAGCCCGACCGTGCTGGGCTGGGCCTGGCCGTTTAGAATGTACAATCAGTGTAGCGATCACAACCCTTTTCCATTATGGTCGCCACTATCCCTTTTGTCACCGTCATTATGTTGTCTTCTAAGTCACGGTTGTGATATCCTTTTTGTCACAATCGCAATGTTGTCTCAGTTGATACCTCCTTCCCAGTCACGATGATGGAAACAACATTGCGGTTGTGACTATAGTGATGACGTTGTAGCCACGTGTCGCGGTCACAACCCCACGTCATGGTCACAATGATTGTCTTGGTTGCGACTCTCATGGAACAAACCCACACCCACGGAGTGGGGGAGGGGGGCTATTGCTATGGGTTTATCGACATGCATTGATGAATCCTCTAACTGATGAAGATGCTTTCTTTTGAAGGGACTGACCATCTAAAATAGGAATTATCAAAATTTTCTTGGGTCCGTTGAATACTTACAACTCTTGTGATTGCCTCATCTTCACATCACGTTTGTTTCTTTGTGGGACAACCGTCTCCTAAGATGGTGTACATACTGTGATGCTTAATCCTGCAATGGAGACCAATGGATTTGATCAAAACCTTAAACAATCATATGAAAATGAGGAAAATTATATATGAGCAGATTCAGGGGGTATATAAGAGCTTTCAAGGCAAAAATGGGAACAAAATGGTGACTAAAACTAAGATGAATATGAATTCATCACATACCTTTGAGCTAAAGTCCCCTAATGTTTTGGAAAACATGTGAGTTGCTTTCACTGACATATGTATTCTTAAAGGGGGTGTTACAACTAAAATAGTAAAATCCTATATAAATTGCCTATAATATCATGCTAGTCCTAGAAAACTATAAATTTCAGTTGGAATCTTGGGTTGTTCCCACTATAACACTGACTCAACCTTCTTGGGATCTACATAAATGCCTTTTCTAGAAATAACATGGCCTAAAAGGGAAACTTTTGAAAGCCAAAAATGATATTTATTTAACTTTGCATACAAATGATAATGTCATGGTAGTTTCAAGGAAGTTGATGAATGATATTCATGTTTTTTAGCATTTATAGAATATAATAAAATATCATCTGTGCATACAACATAAAATTGATCCAAGAAAAATAATATATGTGGATAACTCATGCAAAACAATGTCTTCGAAACATCCTACACCTTAATCCTCAATTAGTGATATCTTGGCATCAAGTCTATCTACAGAAAAATAGTAGCTCCTATTAGCTAATCAAATAGGTCATTAATCCTTAGTAACGCTGTACATATTCTCAATTGTGACCTTATTCAATTGTCTATAGTAAATGCATGATCTCATTTTGGGTTCTTTATTTTTCACAAATAGTATTGAGGCTCCCCAAAGTGAAGTACAAGGCTATACAAAAATTTTATCTAACAATTCTGCTAGATGTGTCTTAGGCTCTCTAATCTCTTTCGATTTCATATGGTATGGTGGTAAAGATATCAGTAATGAATCATGCTCTAGGTTGATCTCAAAATTAACCTCTTCAAGTGGTGGTAATCGTGGTAAACACATCACCTAGTTGTTTCATTATAGGTACATCTGATAAACTAGGATTCTACACATGAGTTTATATCACATGTTCTAGATGTCCTTGACATTCCTTTCTCACAGTTTCATTCAAAGTCAATACTAAAATCATACATGTCGGTAGGAGTCTTCTATACCCTACAAAATTCCATTTTCTCTCTTCATCGTGAAACTCCATATCTTTTGTAAACAAATTTAATCTTGCTTTTACTTCTCCAAATAGTTCATGCCTAGGATTTCATCAAATCCATGCATTTCAAAGGGTAACGTATCCACTTTAATACTATGAGTCCCATCGGATAAAAAACGCTTTGGGCATATTTCAGTAATACACATAGGCTCTACTATAAAATAATCATAAGGTAATGGAATCATTTGGATATTAATATTTTCTGTCACAAAACTAGTCACAAAAGAATAAGTGGAATGAGGATCAACTAGAATATATATGGGAGTAATGCAATCTATTAATAATCACATTTGACATAACACTACCCATTGAGACACCACTCCTTACTTATTCTACAAAGAGTTGAGGGGAAAATCTTAGTATGTTTAAAAATAAGAATGCATACTCAGTCAATGACATATTCCCTTGCTTTAGTGTCTCAATATACCTAGTCTTGTCACACACATAAGTCTCAAGATAATATTGTGACCCAAAACATCTTCTGAATTCAATCCATATGATTTTGTTTCTAGCTCCTTACATCTTCTCTAGCCCCAACAAGTGGCTAGAACAAGTATACAACATGATCCAAATTCTACTCCTGTAGGACATGTGCTAGTTGATAGATATTTTTTGTCTTATATAACCAAGCATCAGCCTCATATGGGTCAAACTACCTGTGAATTCACAAGCCCCAATCTTCATAGATTTTCATATGATCTACCTAATCCTCTAACATGATTTTGTTGAGGTATGTGTGTCGTATAACCTCCTACTTACGAAGCTATTTCATCCATAAAACCTTGTGCCACTGCTAATATTTCATGTGGAAAATGTGGAGCAGCAACACGAGTATGTTTTCGAGGAATCATTACTTATTCCACATCAGGTAAATTCTTAGTACCATGAGCTAACACTATCATAAATGATGGAGGTGGTTCATTTTCTACATGTCCTTTAAGAGTTACTTGACCTCCCCTCATGCCAAGAGTTAGGTCCAAGGTCTCATCTCATATTCTTGCATCCATATCTATAAAAGAAACAAATATTTAACTGATCATGAAAGAAAAGACTCAACACATTCTATGTTCCAATACTAACTTAGAACCTTAAGCTCAAATACTAAGCTTGTTGTGAAACGATCCCAATAATCAACCAAAAACCAATTACTGAGACTAGACCCTGAGAGTTTACAACACACTAACCCCCAATAAACAAAAAAGATAACAAATAAGCAAATTTTCATTTAGATGACTACTTTTTTACATTATATCACTGTATATTATTTCTCTTTAATAAAAAAAGTGCATCTATCATGAGTTCTCTGGCTCTTCATAAATATATTTGTAACGTTCACAAAAACATTAGTTGTTATGCTTATATATAAGTATGTGCATACAAAATGTCACACTAAAAAACAAAACACATGGAAAGAAAATGTTCACCTCGTGGTCCAAATACATGAACAATGTAGACAACATGCATTAAGTATGGGCTTCACCATCTGAGTAAGTTACTTGGCTGGAGAAGAGGGTTGGCTAGCTGGTTCCTTGTCTTCAAGACCTACAATTTTTTTGTTGATTGATTAGCTGATGTCTAAGTAAGAAGATATATTAATGTATAGCATCACATAAACTTTATTGTTCTTAGATAATTTAATATAAAAGAACCCATAAATTATAACGTATGGTTGAACTAGACAACATAAACAACATAGAACGAGAACAAGCATTCAATAAACATCATAATTCATCCTTCTTTATTATGTTTTCCCTGGATGTTACTGACTTATAGCATCCAATTAGACATCGTCATGGCATTTTCAAGCACACAAATTCACCATCCATTCCGTAGGGTGTATCCATTACCCTAAGTCAAAAGCACGTCCAGGTGTGTTGTTGGATAGGTAGGGCCTATAGCCTCTCTACCTCTTCCCCACCTTGGTATGAGGCTAGGGATCAACCATATATCACAAATAAACATTTATCTCACTTTGTAGTGGATTCCCCCTTAGCATAATATCACAATTGAAAACAAGGTTGGGGTATCTCTTCCACCTCTATGAAACTTCTCCTAACCTTAAACAAAATAAGGTTGGGATCTCACTTGCACTACTATGGAACTTCCCATAACCTCCTATAGATTAGCCCTCAGGGTCTAGTCCACTCTAGGATTTCACCACTTGGGCTTCACCCTAAGTGTGAATGACCCATTTCACCATCCCAGTACAGACCCGAGGATGCTTCATGGTGTCCAGTAGTGTTACGGAAATCAGTGTAAGAGGCTAAATAATTGGTCAATTAAGCGGTTTGGAAAAAGAGAGCCACTTTGATTATATCAAATTGATGCATAAATTGGACTAGACTCGAATAGTCGGCCAGTTACATGATTACTTGGCGATTAATCCCCAATTTTCTAGACAAGAACACTTGATGATAGGAGAAGAATAAAAAGCCACTTACAATCCTGACATCCCCCAACCCAAACCATCAATCCCAGACTCACCATACTCCTAAACCCCTATTACAACTTAATCTAGCCACTTTGATAAAATATCTACCATGAGCAACGCAACCCGAATAGCTCTATGATGGATAATGGTGGAGCTTTCACCAACAAAGGTGGTCTATGGTGAAACACCTAACAACAATGCAAACCAATGGTGCAACCCCTACCAACTGTGGCGGCCGATGGTGGAGATCTACAATTCTGGACAACGACATACACAGGTTCAACTTTACCTCCCACCAATTTATCTTATATCTTCCTAGTCTTTTAATTGTTCACTCCAAGGTCTGTGTTTTTCCTCTTTGTCCACATGTTTCTCACACTTTTATCCTCTTCTAATGTCTTCTTCTTCTCCCAATGGTTGCTTGTTCATCTCGTGTGATGGGCCCCTATAATTATCTTCTTTGAATATATTTTTAATCTCCTAATGGTTTCTTGTGCAGCTCTTGTGATGGGCCCCTCTATCTATGTATTCACTACCTCTCCCTATATTTTCCCTCCACCTTCTTCGATGATTTCCATTTCCTCTTCTACCATGTAAAAACCCCTCCACTCAACTCTCCCCTTCTCCTACTATGAGTCTATGATGCCTAAACTTTCACTATTTGCTAATGTACCTATGGAATTATATATGCCTCCCTCTAATTACATATTTCATTCCACTTCTTCTCCCTCTCTTTGTCCCTATTCCTACTACAATCCCCAACTACTCTAATTGTAACATATGGAATCTTGGGTTTATTTACAATTTAACCCATTTTCATGATTCTATTTCCTTCATTTCCTTTTTGTCCTTTTTCCTAAGTTTTCCTATCTTTTCTATCCTCTTTGGCCCAATGTTTAAAATGAGAAACCCTCAATGGCTTGAACTACATTTACCCACATTCATTACAATGAATGGGTTTATGCACAAATATATCAACTAATGTGTTAATTAGAGTCTAATAATGCAGAATGACTATTTATGAGAGATAATTAGTAGATAATATTAAAATTAGAGTTTTATGGCTTTTTGGGATAAGAAATAAGAATTTATGTGGAATTGAGATAGTTCATGAGATAATAACCCTTTTCCTCTCTCTCTCCTCCTAAATGTTATTAAAGAAATAAAAAGGAGAATAGGAGGTGTGACATGGCTCTTGAATGGTTTTCTAATATACATCTCAAAATTCTATTTAAGGATTTCTAAAGAAATAATTTTTATTAATTCACCCATTAAAATGCATTAATATACACATTAATGGTCAATATTGTGATTAAGGGGAAAATCTTTTACAAAACAAAAATCTAATTATGTAGAATTCATCTAGGCATTAATATTAGACGATGGTTCAAATTTGGGGTCAATTGGTAATTGTTTGACCCTCCAAATGGATTAAATGAGTTTTCAATAAAGCTGGACTTTTGTTTAATTTCATTTACAATCAAATGCATCTAATTCCCTATGGTCTGTGATTTAATTACTGTCATGCATTACATGTAATTAGAATCCATCACATGTGTGCCATCTAATGGTTGTGATTTAATGAATAACTCGATCCAATGGTCAGAAACCCATCTCCTACTTCTGGCAATTTCATAGGTCTGGGAACATTCATGCAGCAACACCCTCCTCGATCTCTTTCTCTCTCATTTCATGATAGTTTTGCAAGATTTCTTCACCATTACATCTGTGGAGACTCCCTAAATCTAACGAGCCTTAACTCATCCTCTCTCTCTCTCTATGGGAGAAATGCCCAATCTAGGGCTGGCTGGACTCGCAACCCCTGAGTGGGAGACGGAGGCGCAAACTACGTTGCACCTATAAAATGGATCTAAGGCAACCCTCATTCACCGCACAATGCTCCTCTACAACCAATTTTCCCTCAACCAACCTGAAGGCCCCTAACCTACTCACCTTTCATCTTCGGTGACGATGGGATTGCCCTAGTGTTCCTCACCACGTCTTGCCAAATTGGCAGCTAAGTAAGCTTCCTTGGTCTTTGTTCTTCGATTCCCTATTATTTGTTTACTTTGTACCACACCAAATCATCGTACCCTACAAATGGGCTTGAACCCATCGTCGGCGCTAGCTGTCACAACTTCTTAGGAACCTTTTTGGCCACAAAAATATTGTTTGTAGTCTCGCCTTACCATCGTGAGTATCGTCGAGGTATTGCGTTGCGTTTTTTTGACCTGATGTCAGATGTTGGAGTCCACGATACGTCTCCCTTGTTTCGACCATGGCTGGAGCATTCCTTGAGCTCTGGTGAACCTGCAGGTCATAGCCAAGGCTCTCTGGGTTAGGCTTGGTATGAAGAGATTGATGCTTGCATCTTCTCTTGGGAAGCAATTGCTATCCTTACACAAGCAGATAACCTGAGAACTCAAACCAGCTACTTCCACCGTGGATCGAGTAGGGAGATCGCATGCCAATGATTGACCTAGGTACCCTTACTACTTTGATTGGTCAATAATCTTGGCATGGGTATTTTCGTCAATCCGCATGATCATTTAGATTTATTGGCATTGATATATGATTAAAGTGAAATAACCAAAATGCCCCCACATGTTTGATTATTTTGTCACGCATGTCTAAGATAGTTTTTTCATTTTTCCAGTTATTTATATCGACTTTTAATCGAGATTTAAATGTTTGTCACACTATAGTTTCATCTTTTTATGATTGGTCACTTTAATATAATTCATATTAAATCGAAGGTTTGTTAGAAAAATACAAATAAATACTTATTGGAAAGGATTTTTCATAAAGAATATGAATTTATGGGTTTAAAGTATCATTTGCATCCCTATTTTTATATTTGTGATAAATACCATTTTAATTATAAAAATGCCTTAAAATATGTAACTATATTATTTTAGCTCCAATATTTAAGAAATAAATATGTTTTCTTAATCAGGAGAATCCAAGTAATCGATTGGTCCAAGTTTGGTGTCCTAAATTGATGGTTTTCATAGGAGGTCAAAAATTAGGGTTTCTCACATAATATTCTTTATAAACCCTAATCCAAATGTATAAACTTGTATCTAGGGTAAAAGTGACATTGGGCACATTTAATTGATGAAAGGTGTTCTCTAGGAATCTCAAGTGAGGCATGTGAAATTCTATTTATATGTGAGTTTGAACACTTGTCCTATAGTTGGGCATGTTGATATCCAACCCTAATATTTCTAATGAGGCATATGCTTAGTCCTTGATACTTTCTATTGCCTTCTTTTGGCACATTTATTTCACTACCTGTTTGAGTTTTATACCCCCTTCCATATCACTATTAATTTTTTGTTTAATATTGCTTTTTCATTTATTGAGCATGATAACTTGATGACTTATTATCTATTGTAGTGTACCTCTGTACTAGTCACCCATAGTGGGCATGTGTAAATTTTCCCAGGGGAATGTGATAATTCTCCCCATTTTATATATTTGGGTGCTTGGGAATGTGTTATTTCTCCCTCACCCAGAGGTTGAGGTTGGAAGGTGCCTCATCCCTACTTTATATAATATAGTCATACTTTTATCATGGATACTTTAATATTAATATGTGATGTTATGGCAAGTAATCTCTTTTATGTGCCTCATACTTTTGAAAATTCTATAGCATAGTGGAATCATTACTTGATGTTTACTTTTTGCTATACTTTATTTATCCTTATTTCTTTAATTGACACATTCCTTTATCCTCCTCTTATTGGGTGATCCCAGCCACCCAGGTTTAGGATGAGAGTGTGGAATAGGAGCATGGTGAACCAACCTAAGACTAGGAAAAAGGAGTTCATCCTTCCATCATGGACTATTTTTTAAGTTATTTTATTGGAGACATGTTGATGTGGTTGAGCTTCCCTCTACTTAGATCCCTTTATTAGTTTAAATCATGTATACCCTTATTGGGAAAAATTTATCTACTCTTTATGAAATTGAATATAGTCAAAGTTTTAACTTATGCTTCTATTCATTGGATTTTTGCATACCATTTTCTTTAGTAGAGAAGTGATCTCACTTCTTTATAGCATGGTGCCAGAGACAATGGCAGTCGGAGTCTTGACTATTTCAATTTGTCCCCCTAGTTAGAATCCCTTACCTTATATAGTTTCCCTGTTGTTAAGATATTCACCTTTGAATTGACCAATGGTGATAAGTTGATTTAGGACCATAAGAGTTCATCTTAGAAATATCTTTAGTCAACTTTTAGGTGATTAACCTATTAGGTAGCTACTAGGTTATAAGTTGAAAGAAAGGGTTCCTAGATAGGGTCAGGTTCTGGGGGCTGGCAATATTTTCCTCCATGGCATTAGCTTGGTTTACGAGGACTCACAGATCCATATGATACATGTCTGGCCTGAGCTGATGTTGATTGTCTAAAATAGCATACCTTTAGGCAAATAACCTTGATATTAAGTAATCCTTACGAACCTAATATGATGATTTGGGTAACCAAATAAAATCACCATATATCCCATAAGTTCCTCATTTGAGTCTAAGATTTCCATGTCTATGGGTAGTCTACCGTATGCTAGACTTTGAAGTTTGGTAATAGTGAATAGTAAAACAATTAAGTGTTCGGTCTTATACATGGTTAATTGGACTCACTCTTTTACCTCTAGTTTAATTTGACTTAGTAGGTCAACCCTTTTAAGTGGATAACTAGTAGTATTACCCTGATAGATTTTGGAATTATTGATTTCGAGGATGAAATCCCTTTTAGGGGGATGGAATACTATAACATATCAAGATCTAGCCACTTTTGGAATTAGAAACCCTAACTCCATAAACAAGAGATTAGTGAGCTTATATGATTAGAATTGAACAAAAAAATTATAATTATAATTTAACTTGTTTGTATATATACTAATGAAAATGTAATAAGTCATTTAATAAATAGTTCATATTCTTGAACACTAACAAATACTTGAGGCACATAATATGAGAAACTCACATATTATGAATACACATAATGCTGACCATGCCACCCTAATGATATGATAAATGGATTTAATGCATACTAAAAATGCATAACATGTAATGGTCATGTTGACCTAAACCCTAAAATGTAATCATCTAACCTTAACATATATGCATACATATCCTTAATGCCTTCATGATACATTAGTGACATTAGGTGTCATCATCAGATAATATACTTGATACACATAAATGATATATAATCACCTAATCATAATTTAATAAAGTTATCAATATATGTAAGGCATATCCCCTTGTTCTCTAAATACAAAACTCATTAATCACCTAGTCATAAATTGGTATATGAATCAATTCATTAATATTCCATGTGTTCCACATTATTTAACCAAAATACATACAATGACTCAAATGTGATAAGGAGTAATTGGATTTACATAAGAATGATTATTAAGCCTATGATAATTGCAATGCCTAATGTGATGTTAAATGTATAATTTATAATATGAAGTGTAAAATGGTTAGTGAAGACATTAATACAAGCATGAATGGTGATGTGACAATGTTTAATATAGGTATAAGAAATTATTGTGACATTATTTAGACTTAATAACAGGATGGAAAATAATATCTATTTCTTAATCTGTGATAATTCTACATGATGGTAATATGAGAATAATGAATAATTAATTCAAGTAATTAAGGATTGATATCTAACATAATAAATATTGAGATGATTTAGTAAATCCTAACTTTTCTTAAAATTCTTAATTAGTAAATGAGTACTACAAATGATTTGTGCATAGTGTTGAGATGTAATTCTTTATACAACAATGTGACACAATTAATTGAAAAATCAGGATGATGTAATTTCACAATGAAGATAATGCTAATAAGCCAAAATGTTAATTGTGTTATATTTTATAAAAGGTAATATGAATAGTGGAAACCTTAGAAAATTTTTGACTTATGAGTAGAGCATGTGAAGTACCATAGATTAGAAGTAACCTCCTAGTTTCTTAATGTTGGGATGTTACACACTCACCCCTCCCTCTTATTGAGATTTCGGGGATGAAATCCTCTTTAAGGGGTGGAGTGTTGTAATAAACTGAATCTTGGGTTTATTTGCAATTTAACTCATTTTCAAGATTTTATTTCCTGCATGTCCTTTTTTTCCTTTTACCTAAATTTTCCTATCTTTTCTTTCCTATTTGGCCTCAATGTTGAAATTAAGCAACCCTCAATGGCTTGAACTATATTTACCCACATTCATTACAATGAATGGGTTTTGCACAAATATCTTAACTAATTTGTTAATTAGAGTCTAATAGTGCAGAATGACCATTTATGGGAGATAATCAGTATTAATTTAGAGTTTTATGGCCTTTTGGGATAAGAAATAAGAATTTATGTGGAATTGAGATAGTTAATGAGATAATAACCCTTTCCCTCTCACTCTCCTCCTAAATGTTATTGAAGAAATAAAAAGGAGAATAGGAGGTGTGACATGGCTCTTGAATGATTTTATAATATCCATCTCAAAATTCTATTTAAGGATTTCTAAGGAAATGTCTTTTTATTACTTCACCCTTTAAAATGCATTAACATACACATTAATGGCCAATATGGTGATTACGAGAAAAATCTTTGAAAAATGAAAATCTAATTGCAAAGAATTAGTTTAGGCATTAATATTAGCCTATGGTTCAAATTTGGGTTCTATTGGTCATTGTTTGACCCTCCAAATGGATTAAATGAGTTTTCAATAAAGTTGGACTTTGGTTTAATTCGATTTACATTCAAATGGATCTAATTCCCTATAGTCTACAATTTAATCATTGTCACGCGTTACATCTAATTAGAATCCATCGCATGTGTGCCATCTAATGGTTGTGATTTAATGAATGACTCGATTCGACGGTTTGAAACCCATCTCCTACCTCCGGCCGTTTCATAGGTCCGGGAACAATCATACATCAATGCCCTCCTCGATCTCTTTCTCTCTCATTTCATAATGGTTTTGCAAGATTTCTTTTCCATTCAATCCACATATACTCCCTAAATCTAATAATCCTTAACTAGTCTTCTCTCACACTCTGTGGGACAAACGCCCAATATAGGGTTCGCTGGCGTCGCAGCCCCCGAGTTGCAAATGGCGGTCTGAGCTACATTGCACCTATAAAATGTATCTAAGGTGACCCTTAGTCACCTCACAATTCTCCTCCACAACCAATTGTCCCTCAACCGACCCGAAGGCCCCTGACCTACTCACCTTTCATCTCCGATGACGTTGGGCTCGCCCTAGATTTCCTCACCATGTCCGGCAAAATTGGCACCCAAGTAAGCTTCCTTGGTCTTTGTTCTTCGATTCCCAATCATTTTCTTTCTTCACAATGCATCAAATCATTGTACCCTATAGATGGGTTTGAACCCCTCATCGACGCTAGCCGTCACGACTCCTTAGGACCCTTTTTGGCAATGAAAATATTGTCTGTAGCCTTGCCTTGCCATCGTGAGTCTCATCGAGGTTTTGAGTTGCATTTTTTTGACCCGATGTCAGCTGTTGGAGTCCACGATAACTCTCCCCTATTTTGACAATGTATGGAGCATTCCTTGAACTCTAGTGAACCTCCCGGTCACAACCAAGGCTCTCTGGGATTCGCTTGGTATGAAGAGATTGATGCTCACATCTTCTCTCAAGAAGCAGTTGCGATCCTCACACAAGAGAACCTGAGAACTCAAACCAACTACTTCCGCCATGGATCGAGCAGGGAGATGATAGGTTAATCATTGACCTTGTTACCCTTGCTACTTCAATTGGTCAATAATCCTGGCATGGGTATTTTTTTCACTCCGCGTGATCATTTTGATTTATTGGCATTGATATATGATTAATGTGAAATGACTAAAATACCCCTACAGGTTTGATTATTTTGTCACATGCATCTAAGATAGTTATGTCATTTCATCAGTTATTTATATTGGCTTTTAATCGAGAATTAAATGACTATCACAATATAGTTTCCTCTTTTTATAATTGGTCAGTTTAATATAATTCATAGTAAATCGAAGGTTTGTTAGAAAAATACAAATAAATACTCGTTCGAAAGGATTTTTCACAAGGAATCTGAATTTATGGGTTTCAAGTATCATTTGCATCCCTATTTCAATGTTTGTCATAAATACCATTTTAATTATATAAAAAGCCTTAAAATATGTAAGTTATTCATTTTAACTCCATATTTAAGAAATAAATATATTTTCTTAATTAGGAGAATCCAAGTAATCGTTTTGTCCAAGTTTGGGTTCCTAAATCAATGGTTTTCATAGGAGGTCCAAAATTAGGGTTTCTCACATAATATGCTTTATAAACCCTGATCCATAGGTATAAACTTTGTATCTAGAGTAAAATTGACATTGGACACATTTAATTGATGAAAGGTCTTCTCTAGGAACCTCAAGTGAGGTATGTCCAGTCCAATTTATATATGAGTTTGAACACTTGTCCTTCTATTGGGCATTTTCATGTCCAAACCTAATATTTCTAATAAGGCATATGCTTAGTCGTTGATTCTTTCTATTGCCTTCTTTTGGCACATTTATTTCACTACTTGTTTGGGTTTTATACCCCCTACCATGTCACTATTAATTTGTTGTTCAATATTGTCATTTTATTTATTGATCATGATAACATGATGACTTATAAGCTATTGTAGTGTACCTCTATACTAGCCACCCATAGTGGGAATGTGTAAATTTTCCCAGGGGAATGTGATAATTCTCCCCATTTTATATATTTGGGCGCTTGGGAATGTAGTTATTTCTCCCTCACCCAGAGGTTGAGTTTGGTAGGTTCCTCATCCCTACTTTAGATAATATAATCATACTTTTATCATGCATACTTCAATATTAATATAAGATGTTATGGGAAGTAATCTCTTTTATGTGGCTCATACGTTTGACAATTCTTTAGCACAGTGAAATCATTACTCCATGTTTACTTTTTGATATACTTTATTTGTCCTTGTTTCTTTAATAGACTCATACCTTTATTCTCCTCTTGCTGGGTGATCCCAACAACCCAGTTTTAGGATCAAAGTGCGCAATAGGAGCATGGTGAACTAGCCTAAGACTAGGAAAAAGGAGTTCATCCTTCCATCAAGGACTATTTGTCAAGTTATTTAATTGGAGACATATTGATGTGGTTGAGTTTTCCTCTACTTAGATCCTTTTATTTGTATAAAGCATGTACAACCTTATTGGGAAGAAATTGATGTATTCTTTATGAAATTGAATATAGTCAACGTTTTAACTTCTGTTGCTATTCATTGGATTTTTGCATACCATTTTTTAATAGTAGAGATGTGCTTCCTTACACTAATTACTACTCCAATTCCACCTTCTTCCTTTATTAATCTGACATTGACCTTTTCCCTTATTTCCATACCTTGTTTTCATTCTCTCCTATTTCCTCAATGTTGTTCCAATTCCACCTGTAGAATTACGTATCCCCTCATTAATAACTCCAATTACCTTTTTCTTACAACCAATTAATTGGATATCTCTCTAGTAACATTTATTTGTAGAATCACCTATCACCCTATCTTCCAATATCCAATTTCCACCTTCCACTTTCTATTTCCTTCCCTATTTCAAATCCAATTCCCCCCTACTCTGTTATTTACTCCAACTCCCGCTTAAACCATTAATCAATCTAAAATTAACCATGTCCCCTATTTCCCACCTCCATTTTTATATGATTGTTGCAATTTCATATTACCAATATATTTGTCATTATTTGTTGTAAACTAGTGGTAATAAGCCACTTCATTGGCTTTCATATCAGCATATATTTGTTGTTATTATTTTGAATGTGTTAAGATATTTTCGTCTTTATGATGCTTATTTTTTAGCTAACATTGTAAATAAATACTCTACTTTTCTAAAAAACTTCTTAAAGTATTTTCATTCATAATTGCTCACTTTCATTTATATCATTAAATAGGGTCAATATATTAATTTATGCAAACATATAACTAATTTATTTAAAAATATTAAAATCGGTTATACTCCCGCATATACTCTCGCATACTATATATACTCTACTATGTAACCCGACCGCCCGTACATTGATTACCTATTTACAAAATGTTGGTGTCAAGTGGACCTATCAAAATCAATAAAAATTTCACCTTCTTATTATGTCTCTTAAAATAACTCATGAATTTTATACAAGCTAACATTCAACCAGTATGGAAACACATCATAAATAAGTGATAATTCAAAAAAATTAGTTTAGTATCATGAAGCTACATTCTAGACTTAATAAGACACAAAGATTATCATATGAATACTTATTCTTCTTCTGAGGCATCAAGGGCTATGTCAGGTTTATTGTTGCCACAAATGACATTCAAGTATATAATAAATTTTAGAAACTTATAATTTCATTTTATGCATTCATAAGAACATCAAATAAATAGCCATATCAATCACTATCGTGAGCTTTTCGTGGGCTGAATTCTCTAAAATTTTGATTTAAAAAATGGAAGATAAGAAAATGTATGTTTTGCAAGTGTTCACATATCTATACTACTAAGATCTTGTTTATTTTTTACAAATCTGATAGTTAAACCAGGGATAAGAAATGAGAGATAGACCATGGCAGGTCGAATTTTAAATCTTGTTCATACATGTGCATAGAGAAAAAAAAGTTGGGCAAACAAAGAAGAAAAAGAAGATAGAAGACCTAGCAAACGTAAACATATCTACTTACCTTGCTTTAAAAGAGATCAATTCAAAATCTTGCAAGAAAAGTATGATCAGACTTCCATTCAACAAGATTTGTTCTCAAATCAGCCTCCTTTTATTCAGTAAATAGCTATAGAGAAGAACAAGAAGAAGGGGAAGACAAAAACATGCGGTATTAGTTTAAGTGTGAAAGCTTTCCATTAGGAGTTGTTCCACGATTTCCTCTATTAGGATTCCAACTTTCAAATTCAAACTTAATAAATATTCATTCTAGTAAATATATAATGTGTACACAATCAAATCATCAAAATATTATTCTTTAAATTAACAATATGAGATGAGGTTTAAAATAATTATGGTGACTAACCTTAAAATGTTATTCTTTAAATTAATAATATATGAATAGGTTTAGATCAATTATGGTGACTACTCTAAAATTTAAGGGTAACCTTTGCTTGATGAGATACATAATATAGACTTTTTGATGCTAGATCTTTAAAAAATTTAAAAACTTGTTCTTTTAATGACTCAATAATATTTTATAATGAATAATAAGTAACAAGACTTGTAACACAAAACAAAATCATGGTGACTTGTGGGGTCTATTAAAAACTTACGATACAAAATATGACATAAATTCACATCTTGATGCAACTATCATTAACCTTAATCAAATGTTATGATTTTCATATTAACACGAGAACCCTAATCTCAAAATCCCTGACCTTGTTCAGATGTTTCACCCTAGGTCAATTCTATGATGTAAAATGAGACATGATGAACTTGCATGTACTTTGAGATGTGGAAATCAATATTGGAGAAGATCTACGTAGACTAGGGTCAAATATCCAACCCTCATGAAAATGGCCATATGACCAAATCTTTTAAATTTTAAGTAGTACATACTTGAATAAATCTGAGGACCTTCTGTTGACTCTTACAGATCCCCCATCATGTAATTAATCATGTTTTCTTATTGCAAGGTATGCTATACTTCTAATAGACCTTCTTATGATATTGTTGCTTGTGTGATATATGTAGGAGTCCGTATGATTTTATATATGTATTGTTTGGGCTACTAGTTCCATACAACCACTATTTTGTGTACTACTTACGTTACATTGATGAAATTTTAAATATTAGCATATATTTCCCTTATAAATCCTTGTTGTACTTTCCTATATTCTTGGGGTAAGGGTGTAATGCTTGGTATTCCTACTTGTTTTCTAATGAAAGGGAACAACTTTTGAGATAGGTTATCTCTTTATGTTAGTACCTTGAGGTCTCTCACAGACTTGAAACATGGTTAAGACATGGCTTTTATCCTTGTGGTTCACTCATTGATCCTTCCTTTAGAAATCTATTCAAAGGCCTTGTGATGATCTTGTATGGTATAATGGAAATGCACTTCAAATATGGTTTTTGATAAAAAAAGAACTTCTTTTAAATTTTCTCTTTGTTTTAGTTCTTACCTATATATAAGTTTCAATCAAGCAAACATGTTAACCTAAACATGCATATGTTCATATCTTTTTACAAAATACCACTGCATTTTTGTAGATTGTGTCTGATTTTATTATTTTAGGTACGAGTATGAAACTAAAAGTTGACAAGATCATGATTCCACTATGTTATGATATATAACACCAAATATATGTTCGTGGTCACAACCCACAACTAAAGTGATTAAGTACTTGTATCTTCATGTACTAGTTAGTTTCCTTTTGATATGTATCTTACCTTTTTTCCTATGGGATATGTTTGAAAACCTTAT
Source organism: Alisma plantago-aquatica (assembly GCA_963693085.1). Taxonomy (NCBI): domain Eukaryota; kingdom Viridiplantae; phylum Streptophyta; class Magnoliopsida; order Alismatales; family Alismataceae; genus Alisma; species Alisma plantago-aquatica. The sequence goes on from OY856411.1 coordinate 52,932,509, forward strand.
GGTTAATGATATAAATAATGATTTCATTGTTGTTTTATTCTTATATATGTTTTTGAATGAATGCATATTCATCAGGTTTTCATTGCACATTCTAGAGTGGTTTTGTGCATTTTAATTGTTAATTTAGTCATTTTGTCTTAGTTTCATTATTTTTCCCATGATAAAAAATAATAATAGTCTAATTAGACTTATTGCTCTTATGTAGAAGAAATCACACATTAACTGGAGAGAAAGATGGATTTCCTTCCCTGGACTCATGTTTCAAACTTTGGAAAGAATTCTAAAACTAAACAACACAAGTTAGGCATGCTGATTGGGCGATCGGATCCCCCGATCGGCCAACCATCCAATGCATCTAAAGAATCTCCAAATCAAGCATTAGATCACAAATCTCAATCACTAATCAGTTGACAAAAGTTCCTCCCAATTGACAGTCAGTTCTAACAAAATTTCAAGAGGAAATGATCGATCGATCCCCTTTCTTGATTGTTCGATCCACCTGTATAGAGTGCCTCAAGGTTGAGGCAAACTAATTAATCCACCTCGTTGGTCGGTCGACCAGCAAATAGACCTCCAAAGTCAGAAGTTAAGAGGCATAGCAAGCATCCACTTAATAGTCGATCCACTCCTTGGATCGAATGATCCAATTACTTTTCAACAGATTTAGCCAAAAGAGGATAAACCAATCAATCTCAATGGTCAGGAAACTGGAAGTCCATCAGGTGTGCTTCCTTGTGGGTGATTAACTAACCAAACCAAGTGGTCCCACAATCATCATGACGGATAGAGAAATTCTTCACACCCACCAACTAGAAGTTATATTTGTAATAAAGAGGAGGAACAATGTAATTATCATTCATCCCATTCACTAGGAGTTTAGAGAACAATTTTGGAGAAGGGAACACGAGAGGAAGATAGGGTTGAAGATCATCCATGTGGAATTCTTTGGACTTCTTCCTGTCGAAGTGTATTGTGGAAGCGACATATCTCTAGCTACTTCTTTCTTCTTCATAACTGATATGATTTCCCTTTCTCTTCTTGTATGCATGTTCATGACAGGCTTAAGATTGAGTAGACCTTCTCAGTAGGCATGGGGAGAAGCCTCGTCACCTGTACTCTATTTTCGTAGTTATCAGCTCAATTTATCTCAGTATATCATATTGTTCTCCATGTGAATTATGCTTTCTTGTTAAATTACTATCTCAAATAGCATTTATGGTATAATCTTGAGTGTAAAGACCGCAAATTTAGGATTAGATCCATGAGTGGAAGTATAAGGATTCAATATGCAATCATAGAAGGGATACTATATGAAAATTGTATCATGATCTGTCGGTAACTAGACCTTGAGAGCATGGAAAATTTAGTCCTTGTGAAGTTAACATCATATGAGGAGACAAATAGCATGTCCTAGTCTTGGTATCTAAGATTATTGAGTTATAACAATTAAGATACGTAGGTGGGCAATGCAGAATGCCCCTATCCTCTTTAACCTTGATTTAAACACATCATTTAATATGTTTTGTAGTTTAAAATATTTTATCCAATCATTAGTCTATAATCACTCTCAACATTGGTTTTAAATCATTTTCTTAACGATTAGTTTCAAAGGTGGTTTACCAAAAGTGTTGCCTTTTGCATTCGATCCTTTTCTATACTAGATTTCATCTTTATCCTTGTGAGTGAGTAAGTTGAAATGGTAATAAAGGTTCTAAAAAGTTTAATTCTTTTTAGGAAAATTTGTTTGTGCAATAATGTAACACCCCAATTTTCACAACTAACATAAAACTTATAAAATTATTTTTATTAAATAATGATAGTTTAAGGGATTAATGTAAAAAGGCCATGGAATGATATTCCTTATAGAAAAAACAATAAAGTAAGAAAAACAAAAAGAAAATGAAAAATACTTTTCTCTTTCATATATGCCATAATATGTTGCAATTAAATCAAAGGGATGAATATTAATTTCCCTTTACTATTCTCTCTCCTATCATTGAGGATGTGTAAAAGAAATAAAAGAACAAAACAAAAGAATTGAAAACTTAAAATATGGAATAGGCAACTTGGGCAAGAAGTTTCTCTTTTCATTTTGATAGATTTTAGCATAAAAAGAAAATATCATTGACCTCTTTCTCTATCCTCCTCCTTGGATTACAAAAAGAAATGATAATTGCCTTTATACACTAATTTCAAAAATATGAGATAATATACTCACTTGGACAAACAATAAATGACTTTGTCATTTCTTTTGTATACAAATGAAGGAAATAGAATAACCTTTTCTTTTTCTCTTTCTTCAGGAAAATTTCTCCAAAAGGCACGAAAATGCATGTAACTTAAATATTGAGAGAATATTCATATGGAAATTGTGTACAAAAGATATGTAAAACTCGAAATTTGTTGTATAGGAAGAATTTAGACTACATAATAAACGTGTGGTCCAAATTTGGTCTTATTTCAAAATTTTTTGGCCACTTAAATAATTATAAATACAATGTCAATCCATTTAACGCATGTAAAACCAAAACAATGTAAACATTGTTTAGTTGTTGGTCAAAATTAGCCAAGATGGAAACCATATTTTAAATAGAGGTAGAAGGGAAGCTGGAAGGAGGGTTTGTTTAATCTCTTTTTTATGTTTCAAAGTTTGAATAATTGACTACAATATGATCAAATTAAAAAAAGCAGTATATTAATTTAAGAAGTATAGAAAGGTGTGGATTTTGACCCGGCACCTTCCCAACACAACTAGGGGACATGCTATGGAAAAGGAGGTGTAATTATGGATTAGAAAGATATTATATAGCTATAAATAAATTTGATGTATTTTATATGGAAAATAAAAAATGCTATATAGTTCCATAGTCATAACATAATTTCAAACAAATACAAATTATATACGAGTGAGTAATTATTTTTTATTAACACATTGAAATCACATTCTATATTCTTTGTATACAATTAGTGCATGCATATGCAAATTAAAGTGCTTTATTTTGTGATTACTAAATTGAAAGAATGTGTCTTTATGTTACTTATGTGGAAATAAGTGATGACTTGATCAAAACATTATGTAATTGTGAAAAGAAAGGTACTATTCTCTCACTCTTCTTCTTCTATATTTTTTATTACAAATAGAAGTAAGGGTAGTTTTGTTAATGTCTTACTTTTGAGTTTATTAAGAAATAGTGACAAATGCTTTACTTATCCCTTGTACAAAATAAGCACATAAAATTAAATGATAATACATTCTCTCCATCTTTTTCTTTTTCTGGGAATATGAAAAAATTAAGTGAATCATCAAAGACATTTAATTTTAATATAATAAACTAATTATTTAACATATAGAATTAATAACATTCCTTTTCTATTTCCTCTCACCTCTAAAATAATGCATTCAAAAGATAATAAAAAATAATAAAAAAGAGATAAATAGCTTGACCACGAAATAGGATTTTAGTAATTAACAAAGGAAAGATGCTTCTTATTAGTGGATATTTATTTACTACATTTCTTAGATCAATTTTACATCCTTATGTCACATTTTATCCAATAAATTAGTTCATGCAGCCTTGCACTCCCATAATTACTAATATTTTGGTTTTTCCATTTTTTTAGACAATTTATGGGGTATTTTAATGAAATCCAAATTTGTACTACTTTGTCACGAATATAATGATTTTGTTAATGACATTACTTTTATGTTGTGCACAGTGGCGTTGCCAGAAAATTGTGGTGAGGGGGGCAGAATATATTGGAAGAGCAAAAATAGTATGCGTGAGTAGGGCACGGTTGCATATTTTCATATAAAATTTAACCTTTCATGTACACAAAACTGTATAGTTCATAGGCCAAGGTAGGGCACATGCCTACCTTAGCCACAATTTGGCTACGCCACTGGTTGTGCGGGAGTGTTTCAATGACAAAGATTTATTCATGGCCAATCACAGTCATCCATTTGGTTTATCAAGAAAAGAAATTCATTTATGTAACATCAAGTCATTGTTTTAACTGGGTGCCAAGGCAACTATTAAATGGTTTCCTGAATACGCTATCCTTGACCCTTGATTTTGTCAGTCCATTGGTTAGCAAAGGATTCCTTTCCTTCATCCCAAGGCAATAGATTAAAAGTTATTGAGGAGAGTTGCTGTTAAGATTGGTGCATAAAGGGCATTTTCCAAATTATTTAATTGATTTTTCCTAACAACCATTAAAGATACGTGAATAGCAATTCACGACCTTGCCAAGCTATCGAGGCCTTTTTATCTATTGCTGATCGTTACCAAAAAGGACAACGAACTAAGAGATTTAAATAAGCAATCGACCATGCAATTACATATAGAACAGCCGGATCTCATAATTGCTATTGAGCACATGGAAGTGAATACATCTATTGACCAATTGCGCATAAGTACGTCACATCAGCAAATGGCCATGCAAAGCCGCGTTCATAGCTTGTGCGAGTTTCCAACTGAAGTAATTAGCAAAAGTGGCAGCCGCTCCATCCGCTCGACAGCCAGCGGAACAAAGCAATTGTCGACCTTTAGCCTCACCGTATGGCAAGCAACCAAGTGGTCAACTGGCCAAAGCTGTCGACCACGGAGCCTCTAGTAAGCACTTGTCAACCTACCAAGTAGTCGACATCTAAAAGGGCAACAACACTTTCTATCGACCGCACGCCCCCATCAATCTTCATGCTCGACAGCCAACGGTCAGCAATCATTAGTCGACAGCCATGTTGGTCAGAGTCATCCACCGACATGCGACTGTCGAACAGTCCAGTCCCACTGTTTTATTTTGTGACTCTTGGACTACTTTCACATAGAGTATAAATAGAGCCCCAAGTCATCAGTTAAAGAAAAATTCTACACATAGCACACTCTATACCCGGCCACATACCCGCTTCTCGGGAAACCTCAACAGCCGTTTTCCTCTACTGCTGCGCCAGACCATTAACTCCTCCTGCTGCATGCACATTATCTCCAGCAGCGATTTTGTATGTTTTTACATGCAAAAAGGATGCATGATCTCGTAACCAAATAAAAATCCACCATATCTCGCCACCTACTCCATGCAACTGTCATGCAAATGGCAGATATCAATCCACTATAGCTTACAAAAAAATCTATTGCATATTTATCCCCACTACAGATTACGTAAGTACTGTACCTAAAATAAATACATATACATTCACAAATGAATTTGAGAGGTACTGTACTTATATTTGACAAACTGGGTTGAAAATTATTAATTGAGTACAATACTTATAGATGCATTTTATAGTTGATTATGGACCAGATGTGCACTACATTTTTGAAAAAAAATTATATCCATGCGAAAAATGTTGTTATTGGATTTCGTAGGTACTGTACTTATGCTTCCAGATCAGTTATACAATTATGATTGATTTTGTAATTTGTTAAGTACTGTACTTATGCTTGGTTTTATAATTTGGTAAGTACTGTACTTATGTTTGAAAAAACTGAGTTGGAATTAACAAGTGAGTAATGTACTTATTTTTACATGGATTCCATAGGTACTGTACTTATGCTTCCAGATCAGTTATATAATTATGCTTGATTTTGTAATTTATTAAGTACTGTACTTATGCTTGGTTTTATAATTTGGTAAGTATTGTACTTATGTTTGAAAAAACTGAGTTGGAATTAACAAGTGAGTATGTACTTATTTTGCATGGATTGCGTAGGTACTGTACTTATGTCCAGATGACAAATGTTACTACTGGATTTCGTAAGTACTGTACTTATGCTTCCAGATCAATGTTGTTATTGGATTCCGTAGGTACTGTACAAATACGGGAATGCAGGTGGATGCATTACAATGAGAGAGAATAATTACAAGAGAAAAAACGAATTTGCATGGACTTTGCATGAGAGAAGAGTGGAGAGAGATATTGTTGCATGGACTTTGCATGAGTATTAATACAAAGACAGCTGCAAATACTGCAGATGTGTTTTCTCAAAAAACAGGTGGGTGGCCGGGTATAAGGGAGACTGTGTGTAGCCTAACTCCAGTTAAAAGCAGTGGCGGAGTCACTACTGGGCACGGTAGGGCATGTGCCCAACCCGTCGCCCTGAAATCTGAGTAGTTAACAATGTGAGAATCGGGCCCCGTAAAGGCAGATAAGCTTGTGCCCTACCTCCCACAATTACGCATGTTGCCTGTTCTTCTCCTATTCTTACGGTACTGTTTTTTTAATCATTCTAATCAACCAATTACTGCTCACCAATGACGCCTTTCCTGTCATATTCCCGTTATCATTTGTTTTACTCAAAATTAGTTGCCTACTAAGTACAAACGCGGGACTATTTATTTTCTTCTTCTATTGTCTTTGACGAATCACAAATGCACGACAAAGTGCACATCCGTTTTTCTTAATAACTTCTTTTTTTATTATTTCTATTTATTTTATTATTTCTGAGCATGCATAGTATGCGTGCTACTCATATTTATTAAGGTTCCAGCAGCTTTTACTCGTTAAAACCGTACATAACTTTGAATTTTAATTAAAAATTTGGTACAATTTTCACTTTCTGTGGTTGCGAGCAAATCACTTCTCGGTTATTATAAGCGAGATAGGAACAGTTTTTGTATGACATTTCTGTCTTTTAGTATTAGTAAAAAAACTGTCTAATAAGATAATGGTTGTATTTTTCTTTATTGTAAACATTACAACCTGTGATGATGTGTTATTTATCTTTGCTGGAGTAGCACTATGCACAAGATCATGTAATTAATCTTAAAGCTATGATAATCAAAGTATGAATGTATATTCCTAGTTGACAAAATAATACTTGAAAACCCAAAACTTTCACAAGAACGTACATATTTTGTAGTTTATAATATTCATGATCTAGATCGTTGTCTCTATAATATATTTTTATCACTATAGTTGATTTAATCTATTATGAAAAGATTTTATAAGAGAATGTATCAACACAAAGAACAACATGATTATCATAACATGCTCATGGCTATGTGTCTCTTCATATTAATTATAGGATTGTGATGTAGTGTAACACCTAAACTTATGTTTCAAGTATCACATTGTATAGTGCCCACCCCAAACAAATTTCCTGGCTTCGCCACTGGTTAAAAGGATCACGCTCTTTCCAGCCGACAGGTTGCCAATCCACCGCTCCATCAAGGTCAGAATTCTTACTCAAAAGAGGAAGGTCGATGGCACCTCCATTCATCAGTTCACCTGTTCTTCCGAATCTGCGGACTAGATACAAACAAGGAGGACGACGAAGAAGAAGAGTCAACCGAAGATAGTCCTGGACGACTCTATTGCTACATTTCTTCTACACACAAATACAACATTTCCTCTACTGATGGAGGAAGATTTGTGGATCTTTTTGGATGGGTTGCCTGGTGAAAAGCAACATTATTTTACTCATCCAGAAAGCCCCTTTGAGATTTCAAGATGACGCAATCATTATGTGATTCATTATGCTCCTCCTCTTAAGGTTCCAACCATTGTAAATATATCATTCAACTTGACCTTCTTTGATCTTCCAAGACCGCCAGGTTAAGCTTTGTTGATTTCTTCCCCTCCTCTTTGAATTTAGTATTTTATCAATGATGAGAAAATATTTAAGTTCGGGATGGAAGGTGAGTGGTACTTACTTTACTCCACCAACACCATTCTATTTTCAATTTCTGCATTTTTATTTTAGAACCATATGATTGCATACATGGATTGCATTTAGCTACAACTTTTGAAAATTTTCCTTTTTCTTAGAATAATTAAAGCCACTACCTAGACGGTTTAGTTTTAATTTTTTTGTTTGCATACTTGCTCTCATCATTTAACTGTACTTATTCAAAATAAATCCTCAAAAGGTCTAATTTTTTAAACTAAACAATGGCTAGAAATTATCCTATGTGACTGAAGAATCCAAATATTATGTGTCCTTGGAAAATATGACAAGTAGTAAGAAAATGAGAGGGATCAAACACATCATGCTTCCTACTGACTAGTGGCACAATTTCATGAAATTTTGATTTAATCTCACGTCTTGTCATTATTTTAGTGTAGTGTGATAAGGAAAATAATGTGGTGCACTGAATTGTGAATCAAGTTGTATTTTGATCTGAACTCTATACTTCTTCATCCATCTTCTCACCTTCCATTCTATCAAAAAGAAAATAAAAACCACAAAAATTTGTCAAACTCTAAGTTCGGGGTGGCACATCCACTTCTCCCCTCTACCGCATCTTCCATACCCCTCGTAAATTTAATATGAACATACCACCAAGAAAAGATGTCATTGCACACACAAACAAAATTGATCAAAGTAATCACAATAAAAAAAGATCTCGAGTCGAATAGAGGAGAGATCTCTCCAAAGAAATAAAAGATCTCAACTGGAATACAAGAGAGATCGCTTCCTTCGATACCTCCATTCACTTTCTTTTTCTACCTATGAGCAAAATGAATGTCTTAAAATTTTACCATTATCTTGACATACACCAATGTCAAATCATATGCATACTTATTGTTCTTTGAGTCTCTCTAAACTCTCATGCTTTTAGACATGTTTGACGTTGGGGATGGTGGCGAGGAAGTATTTTTGAAAACAAAATCAGGAAAGAGGATATGAAAATATGTGTTATGTGATCTCAAAATTTTTGGGTAGCTTGTCTATATTCGGTGGTAAGAAAAATTACATAGTCCAAGAATGAGGCAATCATATAGGTTGGAAGTATTAATTTAGTGAATGTTCAAATTTTGTGTTACTCATGTTCGAGCAACATTTAAGTTTGGAATATTTTGATAAACGAATATTTATCTAATTTTTACTGCATTTCTTAGACCAATTTTGCATCCTTATGTCATATTTTATCCAATAAATTACATAATATTTTGGTTTTCACAAATTTTTAGACAATTTATGGGGTGTTTTAATAAAATCAAATTTGTACTACTTTTGTCATGAATAATGATTTTGTTAGTGACATTACTTTAATTTTTTGCAAGGAGTGTTCCCATGTCAAGGATTTATACATGGCCAACTACAATCATCCCTTTAGTTTATCAAAATAAGAAATTCATTTATATTTCATCAAGTCATTGTTTTGAGTGGGAGCCAAGACAACTATTAAATGATTTCCTGAATATACAATCCATGACTTTTGATTTTGCATGAAAATGTCCCATTATTGCTTTCCATATCAGTCCTTTGGTTACCAAAGGATTCCTTTCCTTCATCCGCAAGGCAATAGATTAAAAGTTATCGCGGAGAGCTGCCGTTAAGATTGGAGAACAAAGGGCATTTTCCGAATTAGTTAATTGCTTTTCCCGAACAACCATTAAAGATACGTGAATAGCAATTCACGACTTTGCCAAGCTATCGAGGCCATTTTGTCAATTGCTGATCGTGACCGAAAAGGACAACGAACCAATAGATTTAAATAACCAATCGACCATGCAATTACATATGGAACAGCCGGATCTCATAATTGCTATCGAGCACTTGGAATTGAATACATCAATCGACCAATTGCATGAGTACGTCACATCAGCAAATGCCATGCAAAGCCGCGTTCGTAGCTTGTGCGAATTTCTAATTGAGGTAATTAGCAAAACTGGTAGCCGCTCCATCCGCTCGACAGCCAGCCGAACAAGGCAATTGACCACCTTTAGCTGACAACCTGCCACCGTCGACTGACTAAAGCTATCGACAACGGAGCCGCCAGCAAGTAGATGTCGACCTACCAAGTGGTCAGACATCCAAAAGGGCAACAACACTTTAATTTTTATGGTCAACAGCCAGAGGTCGACAATCATTAGTCGACAATTATGTTGGACAGAGCAATCGACTGGCATATGCCTGTCACCCAATCAGGTCCCGCTGTTTTATTTAGTAACTCTTGGTCTTATTTTACAGAAAGTATAAATAGGACCTGAAGGCATCAGTTATAAGGATTGCACTCCTTTCGGCCGACAGGCTGCCGCTCCACTGCTCCACCCAGCCCCAACTTCCTTACTCGACCGAGGAAGGTCGACGGCGGCTCCATCCATTTGTTCGCCTGCTTTTCCTCATGTATGGACCAAATCCAAATAAGGAGGACGACGACATCTCTTCTACCCGATGAGATTCTGGCTATGTCTTTCCTTTTTCATGTTGCTTATTCTGATCTGACTATGAGTTGTTAGTAGTTCCTTACACTAGGATGTGGAGAGTAGCCCCACTATTTACTTTTGTTCTTTTATTGCATCCATCCATGTATGAACCATTTTCATGTTATATCAATCGTTTTATTTCTTGTATTCTTGTTTGGCCAGTATGTTTACATGTTTATCATGGTCTCTGATGTAGAGAACTTATAACCCAAGATCTAAGATATCGATTGGTTTTTAATAAACTTTTGATGAGACATCAAATAGGTATTTTCTGAGACGATGGATATAGGATCTCTAGGTAACGCGACAATGAGCCTAGATGGATATATGTACATGCTTAATCCTAACACTAAAAGGGGGATTTATCTGGCCTTCATGATAATTTTTATTTGTGCTTGTGATGCAGTGAGAGAATAAATGTAGTGGTGGTGAAACTTAATCATCCTAGTGTATCCATCCATTTCATAATTCTAGATTTTATTTCAATCTTTTATTCTTGCACATTAGTTGTAATCAAACAAAATTCAACTTTTTTTGTTAAATACTATTCCTAGTTTAATTAAATTGTTCAATCAATTCTTAAAAATATTGTCTCTTGAGCTCGATCCTTAACTATATTGTGAAAAGACTTGTCCTCTTGTGGGTGATAATTATTGCATGTTTATTTAGGTAAACTCTTGGAATTTTCATTCCTAGTGAATTTATAGTGCGATAGTATCCACACCAGATTCACCTTATCTTATCTTTTAATACTTTTTAAATCAAGATAATGAAAAATATTAGGTCGAAAGACAAAAGATATTAAAAAATTTAAATCATGTTGGACGAGAAGATTGTAGACCCCTAACACCTATAAAAGAGACCTTCCTTATGATCCTAGAATACCAAGGAAAAGAACAATAGTCTATGTTCTTGCAAATCCTATCCAGGCGTTGCCTCCCTACTTGATCATAAAGGATTTATGTCAGCCTTCCATTAGGGTGATTAGATTTCCTTCAACCTAGGAAGAGAAGTAGGATCTCCACTAAGAGAAAGCTAAGTAGTCCATGTAAACTGAACATAAGTATTGTTTGATTTTATATATGTATATGAATGTACATATAATGAGATGAATGTAATTCATATTATTTCAATTGCTTAAAGACAACAAATCTATAATGAACTAAATGTCATGTTTATTGTCAATATTATCATATCCTTCTTATGAACATTAAAGATAAACTTACAAGTAAGAACAAAAATTAAGTTAATAATTTACAAGAGAAAAAGAATGTTTAAAGATATCTTATATAAGATCCTCACCAATATGAACTTCGATGCATACTCATGAGGCACTTCGGTGTATAAGAGAAGAGGCACTACAATGTAAAAGAGAAGAGGCACTTTGGTGCAACCAAAAAGGCACTTTGGTGTATAAGAGAAGAAGCACTTATGTGCAAATTAGAGGAATCTTATATATGTCAAGATAAAAGAAATGAACCAAAAGAAATGGTATATCTTTCTCAATGTTTAATGTTTAAGTTTATTTTTAATTTACATGTTCTCTAAGCTATAATATATTCAATTTTACTTACAAATTGTTCGATGCATGGCTGGGAGTATGATTTTGGTATATAAAGAGAAAGCATAAATTAGTGAACCTATCTGAGGTGAAATGACTCGCTCGGGGACCATTAGAAGAAAAGACATGTTGGTATGCCATTTACAAGCCTATACAATGTTTTAGATATTTTTCACATCATGCTCTAGTTATGTTAGCCAAGTTTGTCTCAATGGATTTGGATTTTAGGATGAAAAAATTGTAGTATTCCTATGTATGAATCAATTCAAAGTAATGCATGGTCATCAATTTACTCTATTTAGTAATGATTAGTATTTTGTCACAACCCCCCTAAAAATGATGTTTCTTCTCAGCAATCTGTATGTTTTAGAAAAAGTGGGATGTTACATATGGTATCAGAGCTGATAGGTACATGGCCACTAGGACAATATGATTCATATAGTCACCCAAGAATTAAAATGCAAAATTAAGGTATAGGAATGGACTCTGGAGAAAAGCTATCAGGTGATAGGATGACATGATTAGGATAGAGGTTTACCTAATTAGATCTCAAGTATCAACTTGATCCTAGATAATGAAATATCCTCTCCATTCTCAATCATCATGCATAACCAATCGAGAGGTTAATGCATATGTCATAAGCATAAAACTTTTTGCTGCATTTATCCTTTCTTACCAGTCCATGGGGTATGGGACGAATGTGTATTAGTAAGTTATTGAGAGGTTGTAGGACAAGATCACACATCTCTCAGTATGTGCCTGCTCATTACATATCAAGAAGTGTAGGAATACCTAATGACCTAATATTAGATAGTCATTTGCACATAATGATAGAGTGTCATGCCCTAAATATATTGATAAGTTTAGATTTATAAATCCTAAGTATAAGTTGTGAAGGAGACTAAAGTAATATTAATTCATGTTCATATAAATCTCTTATGAAATTCAGATGCCATATGATACATAACTCCTTCCATGCAATATTATGAGCCTAAGTGAAACTTGTAACATTAATTATCATTATAAGTTGGGTAGTACCCTAAGGAAAATTTTTGAGACATAATTTATTTAAGGTGCATTGAATTTAACACACCAATTTTCACAATTACTTTAAAAGTTATAAAATGATATTAATAAATAATGATAGTTGAAGGGCTTAATGTAAAAAGGCCATGAAATGGTATTCTTTATAGAAAAAAATTAAGAAAAATAAAGAGAAAATAAAAAATACTTTTCTCTTTGATTTCTTCCATAATTTGTTCTGATTATCTCAAAAGGGATGAATATTAGTTTCCCCTTTTCCTTTTCTCTCTCCTATCATTGAGGATGTTTAAAAGAAATAAAAGAACAAGAATAAAGAATTGGAATTCGAAAAAATGTAATTTGTAACATGGGAAAGAAGTTTCACGTTTCCTTTTGATAGATTTTATCATATAAAGAAAATATCATTGACCTCTTTCTCTCTCCTCCTTGTTACAAAAAGGAATGCTTACTGTCCCTATGCACTAATTTAAAAAATATGGGATAAGTTACTCCGTGGAAAAACCATAAATGACTTTAACTTTTCTTTTGTATACATATGAATGAAATAGCATTACCTTCTATTTTTCTCTCTCTTCAAGAAAATTTCTCCATAAGGCACAAAAAGGCATGTAACTTAAATACTAAAAGAATATCATTTTCTCATCTTATTTCTGTAGTCTAAGAAATAATTAAGGAAAACGTTTTCACATTATGTCATCCTTTAATGCATAAATTCAAGTTAATTAAGTGATCCATATGAAAATTGTGTAGAAAACATATCCAAAACTTGAATTTTATTGTCTAGGAAGAATTTACACTACCTAATTATGGTGTGGTCTAAAATTTGATTTCTTTTCAAATTTGTTTGACCACTCAAATAAATGAAATAAAATGTCAATCCATTTAACACAATAAAAACTAAAATAATGTAGCTATTGATTAGTTGTTGGTCAAAATTAGCCAACATGAAAACCATATATTTCAAATTGAATTATAAGGAAAGATTGAAAGAGAGTTTGTTTAATTTCCTTTTAATGATCTTTACAAGAGCAGTATATTAACTGGAGACTATAGAAACATGTGGATTTTGACCCGTCACAAAACTAGAAGGCATTCTATGGAAAAGGTGATTTAATTACATATGAAAAGAGGTTTTGTAAGTAGGAAATAAAATTGATATATTTAATATTGATAATTAAAATTTCTTTATTGTTCCATAGTCATAACAAAATTTTGAACATCTACAAATTATATGGGGGTGAGTAACTATTTTTTTAGTAACACGTTGAAATCATGTTATATATTCTTTCTATACATTTAGTGCATATAGATGTGAATTGAAGTTCTTTAAATTGCGATTATAAATCAAACAAAATGTCTTTATTTTAGTTGCATGGTAATTAGTGATCACTTGATCAAAACATTATGTAATTATAAAAGCAATGGCACTATTCTCTCACTCTTCTCCATCTTTATTTGTGATTAGAAGTAGAAAGTAGTGTCTAACAGAAGACACCAAGATGGTTAGACACTCGGTTTGTTAGTGAGAGGTCCCAAGATTGAGCCCAGGCCATGTGATGAATAGAATGGCCATTTTTTTAAAAAAAAAGTAGAAAGTAGTGGTAATTTTGTTAGTGTCATACTTTTGAGTTCATCAAGAAATAGTGATAAATTCTTTCCTTATCCCTTTTACACAATAAACACGTAAAAGTAAACGATAATGCATTCTCTCTATCTTTTGTCTCTTTCTTCTTGGAATACAAAAAATAAAGTGAAAGATCAATGACATTAAGTTTTAATGTAGGAAATTAATTATTTAACATATGGAAATAATAACATCCCCTTTCTCTTTTCTCTCACCTTTGAAATTGTGCATTCAAAAGATATTGAAAGATAATAAAAAAGAGATAAATAGTTTGACCATGAAGTTGGAATTTAGTAATTTACAATGGAAAAGATGCTCCACCTTATCGTATCTTCTAATACACTTTAAGTCAAGATAATAACAAATTTAAGTTGAAGGACAAAAGATATTCAAATTTTAATCAAGTTGGATGAGAAGATTATAGACCCCTACCACTTATTAGATGAACCCTCCCCATGATCCTAGAATACCAAGGAAAAGAACACTAGTATATGTTCTTGCAAATCCTATCTTGGCGCTTCCTCCCTACCTGATAGCTAGGTATTTCAGTCAACCTTCATTTAGGGTTATTAGAGTCCTTTGACCTAGGAAGAGAAGTAGGATGTCCTCTAAGAGAAAGGTAAGTGGTCCATGCAAATTGAATATAAGTATAGTTTGATTTTATGTATGTATATGAATTATACATATAATGCTATGAATGCAATATGTATTGTTTCATTTGCTTAAAGACAATGAATCAATAATGAACTAAAAAAGAGTTTATTGTCAATATTATTGTATCATATCTCATGCACATTAAAGATAAAGCTACAAGTGAGATCAACGAATAAGTTAAGAATTTGCAAGAGAAAAATAACGTTAAAATATAGTTTACATAAGATCCTCACCAAGTGGTGCTTCAGTGCAAAATCAATAGGCACTTTGGTTCATAAGAAAAGAGGTACGTAAGTACAACCCAAGAGCCACTCCGGTGCATAAGATAAGAGGCTCGTTGGTTCAAACCAAGAGACACTTTGGTGAATAAGAGAAAGACACTTATATGCAAATTAGAGGATTCTTATATATGTCAAGATAAAATAAGTAATCTAAAAGAAATTGTCTATTTTTCTCAATTCTTAGTGTTTAAAGTAAAATTTCAATTTACATGTTCCCTAAGCTATATTATGTTTGAGTCCAGTTACAAATTGTTTGATGCATGGCTCGGGGCGTGATTCCTACAGGTTAAGAACAATCATAGATGAGTGAAGCAATCAGATGTGAAATAACTAGCTCAAGGAAATTGAGAAGAAATACATGTTGGTGTCATCTACCAAGCCTATCCAATATTTTATATATCTTTCACATCATGCCTTAGTTATGTTAGCCAAGTAGGTCTCAATAGATCTATATTTCAAGATGAAAAAGTTGTAATATTCCTATGTCTGAAACAATTTAAATAATGTAAGGTGATTCATTTACTCTATTTAGCAATGATTGTCATTTTGTGACATCCCCCTTGAGAATAAGGCTTCCTCTTAATAATGTGTATGTTTTTTCAAAAAATGGGATGTTTAAACTCATATAAAATTTTGATGACATTTCCAAGGTGACAATAGAATAGCCTTCAAACCTCATTGTTTTTAATAATTAGGGTGTTCTTTTCCAATTGATTTTTATTCAGATGTACTTGAGTTTCTCCTTCCTCAACTTTTTACATTCTTAATTCTTTTTTAAGGTACCAAAGGTACATGCAACACTTCTAAAGTGTTAACTCCACACATTTCGAGTTTTATCTGTAGATTGACAGAACAAATCACCACTTAAACTGAGCATATCAGAAAAGCATGGATGAGAAAGAGATCCACTACATGGAGTTCTTTGGACTTCTTCCTGTTAGAGTGTACCTCTAGTTGCTTCTTTCATCTTCATCGCTGATATGATTTCCCTCTCTCTTCTTGTATGTGTGTTCATTACATGATTATGATTGAGTAGACCTTCTCACTATTCAAGGGGAGTAGCCCCATTATTTGTACTCTATTTTAATTTTTATCAAACTTAGTTCTCAGTATATCAGAATGTTCTCCATTTAAGTTATGTTTGTTTATTAAATAACAATCTCAATTAGCATTTATGATATAATCTTGATTGTAGAGACCACAAATTTAGGATTAGGTCCCCTAATGGAAGAGTAAGGATTCAATATGTGATTGCAGAAGTGCTACCACATGATGATTGTATCATTATATGTGGGTAACTAGACCTCAAGACCATGGAAAATTGAGTCCATGTGCAGTTATCATTATATGAGGAGAGAAAATTACATGGTCCTAGTCTTAGTATCTGAGATTGTTGAGTCATACTAACTAGGATAAGTATGTGGGTGATGGCGGTGAAATCCAAATGTCCCAACACTCTTTAATTTTTGTTTCAACCAATCAGTTAATATGTTTCTTAGATTACAATGTTTTAATTCAATCATTAGTCTATAATCACTCTCAACATTGGTTTTAAATATTTTTCTTAACGACTAGTTCCAAAGATGGGTTACTAAAAGTGTTGACTTTTGGGTTCGACCCTTTTTCTATACTAAATTTGATCTTTCTACTCACGGGTGAGTAAGTTGCAATGGTAATTAAGGTTTTAAAAGGTGAGATAATTCTTCCTAGGAAGATTTGTTTGTGCAATAATGTAACACCCAATTTTTACAACTATTTTAAAACATACAAAATGATTTTTATTAAATAATTATAGTTGAAGGGTATAATGTAAAAAGGACATGAAATGATATTCCTTATAGAAATAAAATTTAAAGTAAGAAAAATAAAAAGAAAACTGAAAATACTTTTCTCTTTCATATATTCTATAATTTGTTACAATTAACTCAAAAGGATGAATATTAATTTCCCCTTTCCCTTTTTTCTCTCCTATCCTTGAAGATGTTTAAAAGAAATAACAGAACAAGAGAAAAGAATTGGAATTCAAAAATATGGAATAGGTAAATTGGGTAAGAAGTTCCCCTTTTCCTTCTGATAGATTTAACAATAAGAGAAAATACCATTGACCTCTTTCTCTCTCCTCGTCCTTGGATTAAAAAAAGGAATGATGTAGTGTGGAGAAGAATGGTGGGCAATTGGCAAGCATTGAAAGATGCCTACCAGGTGAGATCGGATGGGTGATTGGATATTTTGATTGCTAAACCTTGGGAGCTGAAGATTTGCGGTCCACCTATTCCGTGGGCCAAAATTATCTGGAACAAAGGGCATTTTCCGAAATGGAGTTGTACCATGTATAGGGAGATCCTTGGGCGCCTTCCAATGTCAGATAGATTATTAGCTCGGGGGCTGAATGTTAGCTCAGTCTGTATGCTCTGCGATGGGGAAGCTGAAACACAGTGGGTTTTTGTAGTTAACCCACCCTTTGTACAGTATAGGTTATCCTACCAGTTACCAAAACACAGTGGGTTTTTGTAGTTAACCCATCCTTTGTACAGTATGGGTTATCCTATACATCCTTTTGAGATAGTAATATTTTACCTAATCAAAAATAAAATAAAAAAGGAATGATAATTTCCACTATGTAGTAATCTCAAACATATGAGATAAGTTACTCACATGGAAAAATAATAAATGACCTTCTCTTTTCTTTTGTATACATATGAAGGAAATCACATTAACTTCTCTTTTTTTCTCTCTTCAAGAAAATTCTCCAAAAGGCACAAAAATACATGTAACATAAATATTGAGACAATAATCAGTGCTCATCTCGTTCTTGGTGTCAATAAAACAATTAAGGGTAACCTTTTCACATTATCTAATCCTTTAATGTATCAAAATCAATTTTTAATGATCCATTTGGAAATTGTGTACAAACGATATGCAAAACTCGAATTCTATTATCTAGGAAGAATTTAGAATACCTAATTAACATGTGGCCCAAATTTTGTTTTGTTTTTGAATTTGTTTGACCACTCCAATAAATGTCAATATGATGTCAATCCATTAAACACATGCAAAAACAAAATAATGTAAACGTTGATTAGTTGTTGGTCAAAATTAGCCAACATGGAAACCATATATATAAAGTAAAGGTAGAAGGAAAGCTGGAAGGAGTGTTTGTTTAATTTCTTTTTGATGTTATGAAGTTTAAATAATGGACTACAATGTGATCAAATTTACAACAACAATGTATTTATTGGAGAGTACATGAACATGTGGATTTTGACCTATCACCTTCCCAACACAACTACGAGGAGTGCTACAGAAAAGGAAATGTAATTATGGGTGACAAGATGCTATGTAAGTTGGAAATAAAATTGAGGTATTTAATATGGAAATTAAAAATGGTTTATTGTTCCATGGTCATAACATCATTTGAAACAGATGCAAATTATATGGGAGTGTGTAATGGTTTTTTAATAACAAATTGAAATCACATTCTATATTCTTTTTACATTTAGTGCACGTATATGTGAATTAAAGTTCTTTATTTTGTGATTTCTTAATTGAAAAAATGTGTCTTTATTTTAATTATGTGTAAATAAGGGTTCACTTGATCAAAAGATTATGTTATTGTGAAAATAATGGTATTATTCTCTCATCCTTCTCCCTTTTTATTTTTGATTACAAATACAAAGTAATGGTATTTTTCTAATGTCATACTTTTGAGTTTATAAAGAAATAGTGATAAATGTTTCACTTATCCCTTATACAAAACAAACACATAAAAGTAAATGATAATGCATTTTCTCTATCTTTTGTTTCTTACTTCTTGGAATATATAAATAAAGATTGAAGGATCAACGACATTGTTTTTTATATAGGAAATTTATTATTTAACATATGGAAGTAATAACATTCCCTTTCTCTTTCCTCTCACCTCTAAAATAATGCATTCAAAAGATACTGACAGATAATAAAATAGAGTTAAATATCTTGATGATGAAGTTGGACTTTAGTAATTAACAAAGGAAAATATGTTTCACCTTATCTTATCTGATAATACACTTTAAGTCAAGATAATGGCAAATGTTAGGTCGATGGACAAAAGATATTCAAAATTTTGATCAAGTTGATCGAGAAGATTCTAGTCCCATAACACCTATAAAAGAGGCCTTCCCATGATCAGAGAATACCAATGGCCATGAAGTTGTACTTCAGTAATTAACAAAGGAAAAGATGATACACCTTATCTTATCTTTTAATACATCTTATGTCAAGATAATACAAATATCAGGCTGAAGGACAAAATATATTCAAAATGTTATTCAAGTTAGATGAGAAGATTCTAGACCCCTAACACCCAAAAAAGATACCTTCCCCATGATCCTAGCATAACAAGGATAAGAAAAATAGCCTATGTTCTTGCAAATCCTATCCAGGCGCGGCCTCCCTACTTGATCGCCAAGGATTTCTGTCAGCCGTCAGTCAGGGTGATTAGAGTTCCTTCAACCAAGGAAGAGAAGTAGGATCTCCTTTAAGAGAAAGGTAAGTATTTCATACAAACTGAACATAAGTATTGTTTGATTTGATGTATGTATATGAATTGCATATACTATATATAATGTTATGAATGTAATACATATTGTTTCAATTGTAGAAAATCAATACATAATGAAATAAATGTCATGTTTATTGTTGATATTATTGTATCATCTCTCATGCACATTAAAGATTAAGTTACAGGTAAGATCAAAGAATAAGTTAAGAATTTGCAAGAAAAGAAGAATGTTAAAAGATAGCTTATATAAGATCCTCTCCAATAGGTACTTTGGTGCATAATAAAGAGGCACTTCAGTGCATAAGAGAAGAGTCACTTCAGTACATAAGAGAAGAGGGACATTGACTAAGAGGCACTTCAATGCATAAGATAAGAGGAACTTATGTGAAAATTAGAGGATTCTTATATAGGTCAAGATAAAGGAAACTGTATATCTTGATCAATGTTTAATGTTTAAAGTTTATTTTTAGTGTACATTTTCTCTTAGCTATAATATGTTCAATTCAACTTACAAATTGTTTGATGCATGGATGGGGGCGTGATGCTCGTAGGTACAAAGTTAGCATAATGTTTTCGCCCAACACTGTGTATGTTTTAAAAAAATGGGATGTTACATTATGGTATCAGAGTAGACAAGTAGATGCCACTAGGAAAACATGATTCCCATAGTCACCCTAGAAATAAATTATGAAACTAAGGTATAGGAATGGACTCTTGATAAAATATATCATGCCATAGGATGACATCATAAGGATATAGGTTTACCTAGTTTGATCTGAAGTATCAACCTAATCCAAGATAATGAAATATCCTCTCCATTCTCAATGGTCAGGGCCAACCAATTCACAGGAGAAGATGAATGTCATAAGCATAAGACTTTTTTATGCATTTCTCCTTTCTTACTGGTTGATGTGGTATGAGACATGTGTATTAGTAGGTTAGTTAGAGGTTTCATGACAAGATCCCACATCTCTGGGTATGTGCCTGATCACAACATATCAATAAATGTAGGAGATACCTAAAGACCAAATATTAGATAGTCATCTACACATAATAATAGAAAGTCATGCCCTAAGTGTAGTGATAAGTTTGGCTTCATAAATCCTAAGTATAAGTTGAGAAGGAGACCAAAGTAATAGTTAATCCATGTTCCTATAAATATTTTATGAAATTAAGATGTCACATGATACATAACTCCTTTAATGCAAAATTATGGACTTAAGTGAACCTTTCAATATGAATTATCATTAAATAAAGAGGTAAGGAAAAACCAAAGGTGGAAGTAGCCTAATGAAAAATTTTGAGGACATAATTTATTTTAAGTTGGGTGGAATTGTAACACCCCAATTTTTAATACTAATTTAAAACTTAACAAATGATTTTTATTCAATAATGATAGTTGAAGGGCTTAATGTAAAAAGGCCATTAAATGATATCGCTTATAGAAAAAATAATACAGTACGAAAACTAAAAATACTTTTCTGTTTCATATATATACCATAATGTGTTACACTTAACTCCAAAGGATGAATATTAATTTCACATTTCTCTTTTCTCTCTCCTATCCTTGAGGATGTTTAAAAGAAATAAAAGAATAAGACAAAACAATTGGAATTCAAAAATATTAAATATGTAACTTGGGAAAGACGTTTCCCTTTTCCTTTTGATATATTTTAGCATAAAAATAAAATATCATTGATCTCTTTGTCTCTACTCCTTGGTCATAAAAAAGGGAATGACAACTACCCCTATTCACTAATTTTAAAAAATAAAAGAGATAAGTTACTCACTTGGACAAACAATAAATGGCTTCCTTTTTTCTTTTGTATACATATGAAGGAAATAGCATTACCTTCTCTTTTTCTCTCTCTTCAAGAAAATTTCTCCAAATGGCACAAAAAGGCATGTAACTTAAATATTGAGAGAATATTCATTGCTCGTCTCATTTTCAAAGAAAAACTTTTTCATATATTTCATCCTTTAATGCATAAAAAACAAGTCAAGAGTCCATATAGAAATTGTGTATAAAAGATATGAAAAACACGTTTTTTTTGTCTAGGAAGAATTTAGACTACAAAATTATGGTGTGGTCCAAATTTGGTAAAGTGTAAATACAATGTCAATCCATTTAACACATACATAACCAAAATAATGTAAACATTGGTAAGTTGTTGATCAAAATTAGCCAACATGAAAACCATATATTTGAAATTGATGTAGAAGAAAATCTAGAAAGAGAGTTTGTTTAATTTATTTTTAATGTACCAAAGATTAGATAATTGACTACAATCTGATTACAAGAGCAATATATTAATTGGAGACTATAGAAACATGTAGATTTTGACCCATCATATTCCCAACACAGCTAGGAGGCATTCTATGAAAAAGGAGATGTAATTATGGATGACATGATGTTATGTAACTCATAAATAAAATTGATGTAGTCAATATGGAAAATTACAATGGGTTTATTGATCCATAATCATAAAATCATTTCAAACAAATACAAATTACATAGGAGTGAGTAATTATTTTTTAATAACACATTTAAATAACATTCTATATTATTTTGATACAATTGGTGCATGTAGATGTGAAATAAAGTTATTTATTTTGTTGTTTCTAAATTGAAAAATGTGTATTTATTTTAGCTACATGGAAATAAGTGATCAATTTATCAAAAAATTATGTAATTGTGAAAGAAATGGTATTGTTCTCTCATTCTTATCCATCTTTATTTGTTATTACAAATAGAAAGTAATGATAATTTAGTTAACGTATTAATTTGGTGTTTATCAAGAAATAGTGAGAAATGGTTTATTTATCCCTTGTACATAATAAACACATAAAAGTAAACAATAATACATTCCCTCTATATTTTCCCTCTTGCTTCTTGGAATATTAAGAAATCAAGTGAAGGATCAATGACATTAAGTTTTAGTATATGAAATTAATTAATTGACATATGGCAGTAATAACATCCCCTTTCTCTTTCCTTTCATCACTAAAATAATGCATTAAAAACATATTGAAAGATAATAATAAAGAGATATATATCTTGACCATGAAGTTGGAGTTCAGTAATTAACAAAAGAAAAGATGATTCACCTTAACTTGTCTTTTAATATATTTTAAGTTAGGATAATGACAAATGTTAAGTTTAAGGATAGGATATATTCAAAATTTTAATCAAGTTGGACGAGAAGATTCTAGACCCCTAATACCTATAAAAGAGACCTTCCCATGATCTTAACATACCAAGGAAAAGAACAATAACATATGTTCTTCCAAATCCTATCCGAGCATTGCCTCCCTCTTGATTGCTAGATATTTCTGTCAGCCTTCATTTAGAGTTATTAGAATTCCTCTATCCTAGAAAGAGAAGTAGGATATCCTATAAAAGAAAGGTAAGAGGTTCGTATTATAAAGAAACACCTTCATTAGAAGTAAAGGAGATAATTGTAGATATCATTCGCATTAGTTTTTGGACTTTTGTGTTTTGAATAAGAAACCTGACTTATATGAGGACATCCTCAAGTGTTGATGAAGTACTCCATTACATACAATGAAAGGAGTTGGTATAATGCCATGGAGAGGGACAACACCATGGAGTGGGAGGGTCTCAAACCTAAGTTTCAAGAGAAGTGTTACCCTCCATTCCTCACCTACCAGATTAGGGGCCAAATCACACAATTATCTATTATCCCAGGAGAATCCTTATATGGTGTTTGGGAGAGGTTTAAATTCTTCATTTCCCAAGACATGGAATTCCATAGGTTCAGTTAATAGAGACCTTATATAGATGTGTTGATGATGACACCAAGGAGTTTGTAGATTCCTCATCTGGTGGAAATTTCATGTTCTAGAACATTGATAGTGCATGGGAGGTTGGCAAAAGAGTTTTTGAGAACCTATTGGGGTACCATTCTATTGTAGGATAGGGAGGCTGTTTAAGGTTTCCAAAGATGAAGATAGTTCATAATTCAAATCTTAGTGGAATCCCTCAACAAGACAACCTTGAAGCAACACAATGTCAAGTCCTCTTTTAATGCTTATGAAAGAAGTGGACAACCATAACAATTACAATGGTAAGTGAAGTCTCCAAATTTCTTCAATGTGCCATGCAAGGGCCATGATCTCTCTACCTCAATTGCCAACTTTGTACAATGTGATGCCAAGCAATGCCTAGGTGCAAGATGACAAAAGGGAAATAGAGGACCTCAACTCCATCCGCAACATTCCTAGCTAGGGGTACTACAAAATTGAACCAAAATAGAAACCATATTGATTTCTAGAACAAAACTTTAGTAGGAGTACATAAAGAATCATAGTAGCAGACACCCAAGCAAACAACCACGGCCATGGTCCTCCCATGTTTGAATAGAATCAACATCAAAGATTCAGGAACTAAGGCAATTATCAAGTTAATTTTAAGAACCATGGCCACACTCAATGGAAACAATCTTAGAATCCAAACCAAGTGCCATAGATATTGTATCTTTCTCCTTCTTCTTCTATAGATAACAAGTTTCAACCATTGAGAAGATTTCAATATTAGCAGTACATAATAGTAAGCTGCAAACTATGCTTTCCAATCAGCAAGCATGCCAAAAAATCCATTGATTCCCATTTGGCTTAGTTATATGCATCTCTATGCCCTCCTGTAGGTAATTTTATGGGACAAATTGAGAATGATACCAAGGATATTGACCAACTAAAAGTTATTTCAAAGCATTCATCCAACATTTATGCTCCCTTTTCTCTAGTGAAACTAGTTGTTGTTCCTATAAACTTTGATGATGATGGTATTGTTATTCTTTAGAAGGAAAAAGGTGTAACACATAATTTGAAATGTTATTATAGGCAAACTACTAGCGTTGTGAAACCATATGTTTACTATTTTGATTATGTTTACAAGACAATGACTCCCTATCAAGAATTCCACATGAAAACAAGATTGGATGCTAGATTCAAGAGATTCAAGGAAGCTATGTAGAAGATTCATTTGGGCATCCCCTTCTTGGATGCCATTACTAAAATTGCAACTTACTCCAAATATTTGAAGGCTCTTTTGACCAAGAAGTACACCTCATGGGAGTATGAGGCACTAAAAATAGAAAAAACAACTCTAACATCATCCTCAAAAATATTCCTAAGAAGCAAAGGGTCTCAGTTCCTTTGGAATTGGTTGCAACCTTGGTGATAATACTTGTAGAAAGGGACTTGCAAATTTATGTACTTGCATTTCCATCATGACATAAAACTTATGCAAGAGATTGGGCTTCATTGAGATGATCCCTTTTACAACAACCATTCATCTAGTAGATTCATCCATCATGAAGCCCATGGGCATCATAGAGAACATTCTCATGAAAGATGACAAAGTTGTCAATTTCTTCCAGGACTTTGTGATTATGGACATCAAGAAGGATATTTAGAATCCTTACAAATTCAGTCATGCATCCCTAGATAAAGCTTGAGCCTTCATTGATGTAGATGTAGAAACCATTCTTGTAAGGTTAAGAAGAGAAATGCTTAAATTGAGTGTGTATTAAAGTATGGAGAGCCCTAGAATCCATAAGGATGACTTCATGCTTGATTGTATTGAGAAGATATCTCGGCTTATATAGGACTACAAAGTAACTGAAGACTCTTTTCAAACAACCCTCAAAATTTTAGACAGTTCTTATTTTGATGATGAGCATTTTAGTCAATGTAGGCTTCATTTGGACACCTTTGAAGATGAACTCAATGCTATTTTTAAAGAGATAAAAATCATATCTATTATTGAAGACAACCTACAACCACCTAAGGCACCAGAGATGAGGTTGTAGGGGTTTAATTATGTTTTTCTTGATGATCAAAAGGTTTTCCTTGGGTTATAAAATGACTGATCTAACAAGTGTTAACTAATCCATCTGTATACACAAAATCCCTATAGTAGAGGACTACAAACCATCTAGAGACCCAACTAAAAACTAAATCCTAACATGAAAGAGGTGGTATATCTAGAGGTCACTAATTGCTCACAATAAGAATTATCTACACCATTTTAGATTCCCCTTGGGTAATACATATGTAGGTTATCACTGAAAAAATGGCACCACTATTTTGAAGAATGACAGGAATGATCTCATCCCCACCCACTTTGTCATGGAGTGGAGGATGTGCATTAACTATAGGATACTAAACAAAGTTATAATGAAGGGCCATTTCCCTCTTCCCTTCCTTCACCATGTCCTAGAGCGATTGGTGCATGAAGAATTCTTTTGCTATATTGACGACATCTCTGGATTATATAAGATTCATTTCCATCTAGATGACTAAGAGAATAACACATTTATTTTACCTTCTGGAACTTATTCCTTTAGGAGGATGCCCGTCAGGTTGTGTAATGCTTTTACTACTTTCTAGCATTGTATGGAAGCAGTCTTTGCAGGGTTCATGGAAATAGTAATGGAGGTGTTCATGAATGAATTTTCGTTTTACAGTGTTTCTTGGTTCCTATTTGCATCACCTATATCTTTGGTAACAAAATGTGAAGAAGCACATCTAGTACTAAACTAGGAGAAGTGACACTTCATGGTGAAGGAGGGCATCATCATTGTCCACATTGTTAGAAATAGAGGGATTGAAATTAATAAAGAAAAGATCAAAGTCTTCTTAAAACTTGCACCACTATGAAGTATGAAACAAGTTTTTCCTATATCCGGTCATGTCAGTTTCTACCTCTAGTTCAATAAGGAATTTTCAAGAATTGCAAAGACAATTATTGATCTTCTTTTCAAAGATACATTTGTTTCTTTTGATGCCGCTTACATGGAAAACTTCACCAACTTGAAAGTAACCTCACTAAGATGCTCATCATATGAGAAATGGACTAGTATCAACCTTTTTAGATCATGGGTGATGCTAGAAACTATGTTGTGGGAGTTGTTTTAGGCCAAAGATTTGACAAGAATCATCATGTCATCTATTATTCCTATAAGACACTTGATGAGCACAACAGAGCTATGCCATGACTAAGAAAGAGATGTTGGAAATTGTTTATGCTTTCAAAAAATTTAGATCATTCCTTGTCGGTTCAAAGGGGATTTTCTACACTGACCATGTTGACATATGCTACTTGATAACAAAGAAGTATGTCATGCCTAGAATATTTGGTGGGTTCTCTTGTTATAAGAACTTAATTTTGAAGTCCATTACAATAAGGGAAGAAAGAATATGGTGGTTGATCATGTCAACCATATTGATATTCTTGATAATGAAGTAGTCCAATTGATGATTCTTTTCCCAATGACTAGGTCATTTAGGCCTCTCCTAATATCCCATAGTTTTTTGACTTTGTGAACTACCTTGTTGTAGGTGTTGTATACCCAAAGTGGGCATGCCATTTCAAAGAACAAATGCTTTCACAATGTCAAGCACTACTACTAGGATCAATTGTAGTTTTTTCCCTTGGTGTTGATGGTCGATTTGAGAAGGGCATAGAATTATTGACTAATGCCACTATGGTACAAAGGGTGACCATATGATTGTTAAGATGATGACGGTGAAGGTTCTCCATTGTGTATTTGATTGGAACACTATTTTCAAAGAGACCTATTAGTACATCCATTCTTGTGATCAATGACAAAGATATGGCAACATTTTGAAACATGACGAGATGTCTTTGACATCTTGGTAGGAAGTAGATATATTTGATGTCTAGGGATTGAAATTCATGGGTCCATTTCCCACTTCTTACAGCAACTTATACATTCTTATCACCATAGAATGTGTCAAAATGGGTTGAGGAGATCCTCACTGCTAAAAGCAACTCCAAGCCTCTTATGAAGCTTTTAAAGGATTAATATTTTGCTTAGGTTTGGGGTGCCTCTCATGGTCATCTCCAACAGAGGATCCCATTTACTAAAAACAAAGTGTAAGATTTTACTAAAAAGTTTGACGTCCATCCCAAAGTAGATACACCACATCATCCTCAAACTAGCAACCAAGTAGAAGTGTTGAACTGATAACTCAAGGCAATCCTTAAGAAGATAGATTGAAGAACAAGGAAATGCTCAATGATGGTCTTTGGACATATCGTCAACACACCCTTGGGTACTACTCCATTACAGTTAATTTATGGCAAGTCCTTCCATCATGTAGTTGAGATGAAGCACAAAGCTCGATGGGAAAACCAATTTCTAAAATTTGACTTATCTCTCTCCAGAGAAAAAACTTTCTTAAAGTAAAAGAGCTGGAAAAATTTCCCATGTACACAGAGAAGAACACATTCATGTACAAGTAACAGATCGAGATGTGGCACGATGGCCACCAAAAGTGAAAGGATATTCAAGTGGGAGACAATGCCTTGCTCTAAAACTTCCTTATTGAGATTGTTTCGTGTGAAACTATGATTCTATTGGACATGCATATCTTGTGAAGAAGATCTTGTTGGTAAGATATGCCCATAGAGCCAATCATGTGATGATTGACATGGCATGTACCATGATTTGATTAATACTCATAAAGTCAAGCTTCAATTCATTTTGTTTCTCTCAGTTATGAGATAATGAGGAAACATTCTGAATGTCTGAAGAATGAAAATACTCAATAATGTATGTCTTCAAGTATTAACCTTGAAGGATGAGATCATACGAATGTTAAGAATGAGTCCATTCTGGTTATGTCCCTAGTCGGTTGTTACTATGGAAGGTAGATAGACACCAGTAACACATAAGACTAGAGTGTGGGTTGGTTGATGACAGAATCTCATTAGTCCTGATATGGCAATACCGAACCAAGAAAATAGATACATGTTAGGGAATAGTGTATCCGACAGACCCACGTTGAGAATGACACATGAAAACCATCATATGGTAAGTCATAGTTAGATCTCATAGTGAACGTGGTGATTGTGATTCGTAGACCTGAAATCACTACACTCGTCACATGTAGTTGGGTATGCTTTGACATCATCAAAGGTAGTCCTAAACATGTGTTGTTATGAAGGTGATGATTGGGTGGCTTTGAAACATGGGGATAGACTATGCGTGATAGAGATGGGATTTGTCCCTCCTACTGGAGTATGATATCCTAGCCACTTGATAAGTGAGACTAAGAAATGTATGTGCATGCACATGTGAATCAATATATAATATGGAGGTCACATTATCTCAGACAGTTTGCTCTTAGTTCAAGGAACATGGATTGAACATTGAGAGGATTACAAGTTCATGCCTCGATTTCACTTCGGATATCAGAGACAAAGGAATTATACAATCGCTGCAACACCTTACACAGATGGTAGGTTGAAGTCATTCTCCAATTTTCCATTCACTTGAGTAGCACTGATGTGAAACGAGGCACCACTCCTTGCTTGTGATGTCATGGAAATTCACTGTGAATGTGATATGGGACCTATAGGGTCACCCAAAAAGGAACTTGTCTAGAAGAGGAGTTGAATCTTGAATGATGATTGGTTGATTGCATAGCCAAACGACCATCTCACTCAGTGTGACAGCTGTTTGGGCAGCCAGACGAGTGTCACAAGAGTTTGAGTTGGCCTATTGGGTTGTGAGGCTAATCAATAATTCAAATTGGCTTCATTTGGCCCAAATGAAGGAGTAAACCAACCGGTTCAAGTCTTTGAACTGACCGTCTTGACTCAACTCACTAGATGGCCATCTGGGTGAATGATACAGACATATGGCATGTCTGAGATGGCTCTTTTGGGCTGAACGAAGGTTCTGGATGCTTCCCAAATTGTTTCAATTGCGCTTTTCATGTGGTGTAAGGAATTAATATGTGATATTAATTAGAAATCAAAATTGCCAAATTCATGTGCGATTGGGAAATTTCCAGACAATCATCTAGAAGTGAGAGACGAACGTCTCGTGTGACCATACGATAGTCTAGGTCACCAGATGATCGTTTCAATTGTTTTCGGTTGTGAAAATTCAAGATCTTTCAGTCCCTTCCACTCCCGCACAATCCCGTACAGATTGGGAACCCTGACCCTAACCCCGCCTATAAATAGAGTGGTACCGGGGGCTTCCTAGAGTACACCAAGAAGGAAAAAGAACATCAAACAACAACAACAACACAGACAACTGAGAGTCAGTTCTTCTGACAATTGTTGTCCTCTCTGGTTGTTGGAACCCAGAGAGCCCAAGAAAGTCCTACCTGACAAGGGAGGGATAGAGATAGGAGAGAACAATTGAGGATACTTTGTGTGGGAGAACATGTTGGTGACTAGTACACCAATGGGAGGGACAAATCCTTCCTGTCTGTCTTGGAAGGACGATAAGAGTTCTAGTTAGTCTGTGTGGACTACTCTAGAGGTAGAAATGTAGGGTTTTATGGCCTCAGAGTAAGCAGCAGAAACCCATAACAGGAGATTGCATCAACAACTATGTAATGGGAAGTATGGTTTTAGTGAGATATACATGGTCTTGGGGCTTGCCCAGTGACAATACCTCACATCCATGTGTGGTCTTCAACGACATGTTTTGGACGGTGTCTATGCAACTCCTGGTCTTCACCATGGAGTCTGGCCTCCACCACAGATTGCAGATGGCATGTCCTCCTAAGCGGTAGACATCTTCCGCCTCTACAGATAGTCCAAACAGAACACATAGAACTCCCACCATTCTAGAAGAACTGGTAGGAAGGAGGCGACCCTCCAATTGGTGTACTATCACCAACTTTCTCTACTAAATTCAGACTACTTTTCTACAGTTGTCTTTCCCTCAGTGTGCCTCCCTAGTTGTGTAGCACTTGCTCGGGCTCTCTTGGTTACCAGAACTAGAGAGGACAACAACTATGCAGCACAACTGATGTTTAGAGTTGTGTGTTCTGAGAAGCCCCCCAATACCCCTCTATTTATAGTAGAGGGATGGTTCAGGGTTCCCAGTCTGTTCAGGAGTAGAAGGATCTGAAAATTCCATGAATAGTTTGTATTGCAGTAGGAGAACCGATCGATTCACAACTGAATTGATCATTTGGGCAGGTGAGACGATCAATTCATAACTGAACCGATCATTTGGGAAGGTGAGTTGCTCAGTTCACCCAGTGAACTGGTCATTTCACTTCCCAGACTAGCCCACAATTGACTTTCCTCAATTGTTTCCAATTAATGCAAAGATTAATCCTTATTCCAATCAAATTGAACAAGTAAAACATGAAAGTTTTCCTCCAACTGAGAAAATCCTTATTTCCTAAATTGGCATGACTATAAGCCACCCGATTCACCGAGTGAATCGCTTGGTTGGCTCACACCAACCAATCGGCTCACAAGGGTGAATTGGACGGTTGGCAATCCTGACATTGCCAATGTAGTATCCAATCGACCTGACACTCTAACCAACTACTTCAACACTTGAACTTGACAGTTCTGAGTTTGATCCGTCAATTGTATGTTTCATTGAGTACCTGAACACCTTTAGTCTCAATCTAAACACCATTCATGGACAATCTCCTCTTCTAGGGGTATCCTATGTGTGTGACCCTATACCTAAAAATGTTTCCCACGGGGGTGAGACAATTGAAAATTGCCCCAGCGAGAGATATAACTCTCCGCCAAAAACATTGTTATTGCAGTTTATTAAATTAAAACTGAGCAGGGGTTATTTTTACATTATCATGCAGAGTTATTCATCATAGAACATAATAAGATAATCTCCATTCTCAAGGAGGTCATTGCATCTACCCATGGTAGATAAGTAATTCATATGTCTATCTTGTAGAGAATATAAAGAAACATAATTAACATTTAACTACTAAGGAATGCACAAAGAAATGCAACATCGTCCAATGAATCTCCATATTCAATCCTTAAGCAAACATGCTATATGGCTGATTACATTTTACAATCACACTTATGCTCTGAGGAGATGAGATATACCGCTCATACTCCAACCGACCATTACGAAATCACCTCGGTACCATACATAGGTCATCAAAAGAGCTGGATTCTTATGACCTCATATGTCTCGGTCAATACGAGACCACATGCAGGACATCTCGTGTCTCTACTAACTAGCTAGCCAGGGTATTCTGGCACCTTCGTTACAGAGTTACAGCGTCAACTGCACTCTCATCGCCAATTGTGAGATTTCTTGTTTATCTCCTCGATCCGACATTAAGTATCATTGGGAGATTCATGATACATCCATCCCAACATATTCATGAAGGATTGAGAGGTTTCTTGTTTACCTTCCAAAAATCTCTTCAAGAGGACGTAAGGATATTTTCGCCCATTTACCCCCACATATTCAAAATATGTGCTCCGAGTTTTGCCGCGGGCACCCGTTTCACCATCACCTATTCCTGATGATGATGGATCTATGGTCAGAGCACTACATGAATAGATTTCACTTGATTTATTAAGTACATTCTCATATTCTTTTAGCATCAAACAAGTTCTCAAACATAACTTATTACAACAATGCTATAAAGAGACATGTACTACTTTTATCAGATATTTATTAGTCTTTCTAAGACCCTAGGAACTGAGTCCCTCATTTCATTACTAGGAATTCTCATCCCTTCACATTCTCATCACCATAATCATATGGTTCTGGGTATTCAAACCCTTAACTCATCATTGAGCATTATTATACCTTTTTCAGGTAACTATCACCTTCAGGTCATCTGACCAAGGCATTCATGATACTTGTTACACAAGCATCACACCTGGATCACAAGGCCATGAAATATCTTGTCACCTCTCACTAGGTAACAACTTACTCATGTGACTCATAAAAGTCCATGCATATTGCTTCTTTTACTAAGCAACAACAACATTAAGGAACATAATGCCAATCAACATTTATTATATAAATGTCACAGCTCAAACTAGCTATATACATCACCTCATCATATCTGTATGGTTATTAGGCACGATAACAGTCATACAAGATATTCATCACATCATGTGATGCAATAGTAACACCATTATTCCTCTACCAGGAATTAGGGTTTACTATCAAATATGACTTTTCATTCCCTTTACCCAAATTAGGGTTAGGGTTCCCCATTTCTCATTAATAAAGATGTCATGGTCTCATTATCTGTCCAACCCTTAATACATTATTCCATACCTCTGGGGCATTCAAGGATATCATATTTGATTATTCTTAGAACATTACTTTCATCATACAACATTAATGATCATCAATTCAAGGTATGAGTTCATTTCTCACCCTCATCATGGTATTATTATATCATACACATCATTTGGGCTTAACCCCATTCTCAAGGTACATTAATTAACACTCAACAAGGTGCAACAACTCATTAAATTTCATTGTAATAGTTGCATAACACACTTCATATGTTTCTTACCCAATTATATTGGATTTGGAGTATATCAAGGCATATAAACCCTGAAGTGTTGAATATGATAAATATCATATTTTGATGTATCACTTTCTCATCACTTCAGACTCTCCTGAATTAGCCATCTTATCTTGTATTAAGGTATTTCCCTTCTTAATACATTCCATCACTAATCACTTACCTATAGCATATAATGCATAAGCCACACATTAGAGATGTCCAACTATCTTTAATGATATGGACTTGTCTAATGGTAAAGACATTTCTTACAATTAGGTTGCATATATTCAACCACATGAAATGTTTCACCTTTATAAGGCCATTCCTTCTATCTCATCATTAGGGTTTCTTTATACCCTTACTTAAGATTAGAATAATGATTCATTGTCATATTATCCAAGATTAGGGCTTTATGTATTATGACTCCTCATTAGAGTCTCACATGCCTTCACCCTTCTTAGGGCCTCTTATCACAACATAACATTAGTACGTCATGTGGTGTTAATACTTAGTTAAGGTTTCTCATGGAATCACCCTCAACTAGGGTTTCCACCATAGTTTCCCACAATTTGGGTTTACTATTCATCTCTATTAGGATTTCATTCAATTATCCATAATTAGAGATTCACTATTCATCCCAATTAGGGATTTACATCTCTTTTTCCTAAATTAGAGTTTCACTTATGATTACCCTAGATTAGGGCTACATCCTTACCCTGGATTAGGGTTTCATTTAGAATTTCCCTCAATTAGGGTTAGAATTCAATAACCATGTCAATTAGGGTTTATGTTCATGATTAGGGTTTCATGATCTCTTTACTTAAGGATCATACCCTTAATCACCACATGAATCATATTCATGTTATGAATTCATGCTAACATCATCTCAACTTGATAAGGTATTATCATCCCTTCAATCAAGTACATACAACTATGTATGACATAGTGTACCAAGTCATTGATCCTATAAGCAATTAGGGTTCATCCCTTAATTGGCACTAATCACTTAGGTACTAATAGGGTTTCAATCTTTGTACCCTCATTGATTATCATTACTAATCATCATTGGATCAATGAGTCATTCATCATCTCTATTCTCAAGAGATTCAATCACCTTAGACCTCCATTATATAAGGTATCCAATTGAATTGATCAATTGAATCTACAATCAACTTTGACTACTTGACCCCCAAACGGTCTTGGTCTTTCAAAGTTCAAACGGTTTGAAACCGTTTGGTAAAGGTGGTGTTTGAGACCGTTTGCCCAAGTAGGTGAAGACCGTTTTCCCATCACATCATCAAAATCCAAATCAACCAATTATGGTTTGGATCATTGGATTGATCACTAAATCAGCAATTGATTACACTTTAACTTAGTATCATTGGATCATCAATTGCTTAACCATACTCACCCCTAGACCTCCAAACGGTCTTGGGTGACCTCCAAATGGTCTTGATACCGTTTGCATGAGCTCCAAACGGTCTTGAGACCATTTGGCTCATTCAACCCTTAGATTCTAGTGAAAAATCATTAGGGTTTGAGCTATTAAGTTGATCATCAAATCAGCACTTAATTGCAAAGTGGTTTGGTACCTTTAGAACTTCAATTGGTCAACCATGCTTAACCCTAGACCTCCAAACGGTCTTGGGTGATCCCCAAACGGTCTTGAGACCATTTGGGTGATTCCCAAATGGTTTTGAACCCGTTTGGGTCAATCAACCCAAAACATCAACTCATCCCAATGCAAAATCAGCACTTAGCCGATTAGGGTTAACACCATATCTTTGGATCTTCAAACACATATATATACTTTACCCTAGACATTAAAACGGTCTTGGGTGACCACCAAACGGTTTTGAAACCGTTAGGGTGATCCCCAAATGGTTTTGAAACCGTTTGGGCTAATCAACCCAAAATCTCAAATCAACTCATTGGAATTTCAGCACTAATTCCAATTAGGGTTTGCCTAATTGATTAGCCTTCAACTCACGATTCCTTGGGAATTAACCCCTCAAATTTGGTGAGTCATTAACCAACATAATTATGATCAGGAATATCAAACGTTAAACCCTTGGTCAACACTATCAAACGGTTTTGAAACCGTTTGCCCAAAAAGTCGAATTAATCAAGCTGAAAATTCAGCACTTAATCCAATTAAGTTTCCCTAATTGATTAGCCTTCAACTCACGATTCCTTAGGAATTAACCCCTAAAATTGGGTGAGTCATTAAAAAACATAATTAGGATCAGGAATCTCAAACGGTCAACCCTTGTTCAACGCTCTCAAACGGTTTTGAAACCGTTTGACCAAAAAGTCGAATTAATCAAGATGACAAATCAGCACTTAATCCAATTAGGTTTCCCTAATTGATTAGCCTTCGACTCACCATTCCTTGGGAATTAACCCCTCAAATTTGGTAAGTTATTAACCAACATAATTTTAAACAGTAATCGCAAATGGTTAACCCTTGGTCAACTCCCTCAAACGGCTTTGAAACCGTTTTCTCCCAACCGTTTGGTCACCAAACGGTTTGGTGAAACCGTTTGGTCCCAACTTCCAAACCGTTTGCCCAAGATATTTGGGGAGATGTGTGCTTATGATGATGTCATAATCATCAAGCTTCGTCCCTGAAGTTCTAACAACTTCTTATTTCATGAATTAATCAATTTCAACCAGCAATTAATCAAGATAATGAAGGAATCATTGAAATTACAAGATTAATGGTTGAATAACAATGAAAAAGGGTTCAAGTTATAAAACCCACCTCAAATCTGATCTCCAAGCTACAAGATACACGGATATAATGCTGGATTAAGCTTCTCCAACTATTCCAAGGCTCAACTTCAAGATTTGGAGTGAAATGATCGGCTAGAATTGAAGATTGAGTGAAGAAATGAAGGAATTACACATTGTTTTATGATTTTCAGCATGAAATCATGAAGAACGAAGATCAAAGGCTTACCAACAGGTTGGGGACGTTCTCCCTGATGTCCTTAGCCTTCTTGGTCGGTTTTGTAAGCAAGGAGAAGAAGTGGGGTCGTAAAAGCCTTTCATTTGGCTTGGAAAAGGTACTTTTATAAGAAAATTGAGGAGAGAGAAGATACTTTATAAAAGTCTTTTAATTCCAAAATTGTTGCCACCACTTCCCCCTTGGTTTCTTTCATGCAAGGGAATCTCTATCCCCACCGAACTCCCTTCCATTATCCATGAATTATGGGAAAAGAAATTAAGCACCTTAACCCTTATAATAAGAATATCCTTATTTGAGTGGAAATTCTTTTTCTTATAATAATGGTGAGTGGAATTTCACCTCCTTAGGATATGCTCATGCCATTGAAAGGATTTAGGCTTATCCACACACATATGAATCCAACCATTTTAATTTTGGTTGAAGGCCCTTTAATTAATACATTCATTTTTGCCCTAAATTGGATTAGGGTTTCACTTAAGATTAAATCTTGATTATTTTAATATCAAGATTCTCTCTCCTCCATCTTAATTCAAATGAGAAGTCCCTCTCATTTTATTTTATCTACATGATTCCAAGAAACATTAGGGACTTTATTGAAGTGGTAAATTGCATATTGAACCCTTGGTTTTGGGTAAATTGCACATTACTCCAAAACT
Source organism: Alisma plantago-aquatica (assembly GCA_963693085.1). Classification (NCBI taxonomy): domain Eukaryota; kingdom Viridiplantae; phylum Streptophyta; class Magnoliopsida; order Alismatales; family Alismataceae; genus Alisma; species Alisma plantago-aquatica. The sequence continues at coordinate 52,969,319 of OY856411.1, forward strand.
AGGTTTTTATGCACAAACATTACTTTATCAGCTCTTTCTTAGTGTTCAGGATTCCATAAGCCATACATCAGCATCATTTTCACTCTCATGATGCTTCAACATATGAGGAACATATTATCATGAAAAATTGCACTTAAACCCCTCAGCTTGGGTAATTTTCACTTTAGTCCAATACAAACAAAACATTGATTTCAACAATGTTAAAAAAGGACTAGAACTGCAACATAAGTTCCTCTTGAGGCCTAATTACTTTTCATAAGATGAGATTAAGAATTTAATCACATTTCTTAATCAAAACACCTAGGGTTAAAGTATAACCCAGGTCAGGGTTGTTACAATAATAGATAGAATTACCTTTATCATTATCAAATCAAGTATCATATGCCTCATTGCAATCATCATATGATTGGCTCTCTGGGAATACTATACCAACAAGGAGTCCTTTAGCTGTTGCTAGAAGAGAAAAGTTGGCCTATTGCTTGTGGCGATACCACATGAGTCACTGTAGAAGTTGTTCGGTTCATTGTTTGTGGTGAATATTGGGAGATGCACAACCACCGTCCATGAACAACTAGAAATATTTGTCATTTAAGTGAGTTGTTTTAGCTGCACTTGCCTAAGGACTAGATATAACTCATTAAACCATCCTTCCTATTTCATAGTAGTTGATGCGATCTTTTTTTTTTTTGGAGTTGATGCAATCTTGTTGTTATGGGAATATGGATAGATAAAATTTTGTTTCCACTACTATACTATGTGATCGTATTTCACAAAACAAGTATCAGAGAAACATCAGTTTACTATGTTTTAGGATAATCGCTATGATCAGATCTTGGTTTAATCATTTCTTTATTGCATATGATGCAAATATTTAAAGTGTCTCATATGTGTATCTGATAAAAGACCACATAATCCCAAACTAATATATATCTTATATGATATATATGCAATTTACATATGTTTCTCGAAAAAGTGGTATTGATTGTGGATGTGTAGTGTGGTTATGGCCAATACCCAATATTTGTGTGAGGTTGGATGGTTTGGTCCCTCTTTCCAATGTAAATTTAACACTATCCTACCTTTTTCTCCCCTCAAATGTATCTCGAGGTTTTTCTTATTCAATGTAACAATGCAACAATAGATTAGTTTATTTTCTTGCAATGATGAGGAAGATAATCATCGTCGAATTAGACAACCAGTTGATGAGATAAGATGATGTATGGAGGACCAAGGAGGACAGAATGATGGAACCAAAAGACCGCCTAATGGACCCAACCGACTAAACATCGATAGTATAAGAGGCCACATGATTGTCCTAGGAGGCCCAAATGACCGTCTGGAAGAATTCCCCACATGGATTTGATAGGAGGACCAACTGATCGACCAAGAGGCGAGATGACCGGTTCAAGCATTGAGTCGATCTACCCAAATTGGCAAGCACATATCTACACCAATGATAACGTCAAATTTTGTGGATATTATATGTTTTACTTTATCGATATTTCCTCACTATTTTGACAAATTTATATCCATTTCCCTCCTGCCTTGCATATATTCTTTTTACCTTACGATGACAAGGACAATGGTGATAAATGTAGGAAACAAAGGACTAGAAGTTTGATTATTAAAAGTTGATCCATAACCAGATGACAACGGATGGTCCTTGGGTAGCCATTGTCTTACCCTAACCGGATGTTACCTAACATCCCCATGTCGTGCCACCAGTTGACAGCTATAGCAACCCATCACTCGTAGGCATCTCTGGGCCTATCAATCGGTGGGGCTTCTACGCCCATCAACCGATGGTGTGCCTGCTACTGACATCTGATGGAGCATTTGTGCATGATGATTGGTGGCACATATGTGCCTGTCAATTGCAGACGAACCTACATGCATCAACTGGTGACACCCCAACACCCACCAGTAGGTGGTGTGTCTGCGCCTATCAACCAGTGGGGCTTCTGTGCCCATCAGTCGATGGAGTGTCGGTTGTTGGCATTTGATGGAAGCCTTGACATGTATATTACTGTTCAGCACATGCCTCAAGGATGGGTACCTGGTGTAACGTCTATCTCGAGAAAACAAGATTAACTAATGCGGAAGCATTCATTAAGCAGCGGATTACCAAAAATCACTAAAATTAAAACTTTTTGTGCAGATATCTTTAAATGTTAAAGCTTTTTCATAAAACAACATGATGAGTTATTTACAAACTGATCCATCAGTACATCTCTGTAAGGTCGTATCTCAAGATTACAATCATCAACTACCATGTTAACTATATAAGGAAAGATACAGAATTCTCGAGGTACTGGACCAAAAACTCGAAAGCACTAACTATTACTCTGAGGACCTGAGAGTATAGAGATGACACATAGGACTCTAACTACATCTATACATGGCATAACAGCCAGTGTCTCCACCTAAAACTTCACTGTTGTCCCTGGTACTGTTGATGCTGCCCTTCACCTATTGAAGGATTTCTCCCTCCTTGCCCACGTCCACCTAAAAATATGTTTCCCACGGGGTGAGACAATTATAAAATTGTCCCAATGAGAGATATAACTCTTTTCCAGAAACATAATTATTGCAGCTTAAGAGAATAAATGTACACAAAGAAGTTATATTTGTCTGGGAGTAATTAAAACAATGTTCAACAGATTAAACCATTCTTCCTATTAAAGCAATACAACTATAATTTGATAAACCCATATGTCATTTATCTTTTAAGAAATAGAACAACATTTATGGCATTTATTTACTATAAAACCATTATTACAACACTAACTCTCTTCAGACTTAGATCAAATATCTAATGTCTGACATTATTATTGGGGAGTCATGGCCTGTAGCCATACTTTTTCTCACAAAGAGTTAGGATCTCAATTCCTCAATTTATCAAGTACCTTTCTAAATTTATCATCATGATTATAGCATCTAGGTACTTGAACTCATAATTTACCATTCACCAGGTATCATAGAAAATCATTATACTTGAAGCATGTAAGGTAATTTCAATACATAAGATATCATAATTCTTACCTGGATATGATCAGCTCTTTATGAAAACCTACATGATCAATATTTACTAATAACATGCATATTGTATCATAACAGCACAATACAGGTTCTTCTCAAATTATATATGTGATACCACGGCCATGCTACCTTGCATGGTCATGCAACAAAGGACTCACCACGATCGTGTCATAATACCACGTCTGGTTTCTAGGGTTAGGATTCTCTTTTAAACCAAATAGATTAGGAATAGTGATTCCTATCTCATTTCTCAATCATGGAGTTTCATGCTTAAAAGCATAACTCAGAATTAGGGTTACTTGTTCATATCATCACATCTCCCTAGATTAGGGTTTGCTATTCACATAGCATCACATTACCCTAGATTAGGGTTTACTATTCACATAGCATCACATTACCCTAGATTAGGGTTTACTATTCACCTAGCATCGTATTACCCTAGATTAGGGTTTACTATTCACATAGCATCATATTACCCTAGATTAGGGTTTACTATTCACATAGTAGTGAATTGAGATCATACCATCATTATGTATGAAGATTACTTCCATTCATGTCTTCACTTAGGTTAAGATTCATTGATCATCATAATTAGGGTTTCCATGATCCCATTGTAAAGGATTGTACCCTAATTATGTGTATTCGTACATGTTGGAAGTATATTACTTGATTCTCATTCATATTAGGAGTCTTCTCTCCCCTCTTATTATTAGATGTTGTTTACATCTCTTATGATTAGGTTAGGTCAATTCAACCTTGATAACATAAGTCACATTATTACTACAATGTTCATTAGGGTTTGCTTGATCAAGAGGTGTTGACTACTTAAACCCATCAAGGGTACTTTAGTAATGTTCACCACTGATCATAACATGCTTCAATCAACTAATTACATGTGCCCTTAATGTCTTTAGGTATCATTAGGATTTAGATTAATCAACCATTAAACTTTCTAAGCCTTTAAAACATTAAGCATTCTTGACCTTAAAAGACCCCAAATAGTTTTGCACTTTCAACCTCCAAATGGTTTGAAACCGCATAACCACCAAACGGTCTTGAGACTGTTTGGTCCAAACACCCTCAAAACCGCATGGACCAAAAAGTGTATTAACACTTCCAATTGAGTTAGGGTTTTCAATGTTGAACCCCTCAATCGTTCATACCATGGTTAACCACTTATCAATTGAGCCAATTAAGTTAATACTCAACTGATGTGACCCTCAATTGATCCTCAATTGATCACCAATTAGGGTTTGGATGGATTGGTTTAGGGTTGGAATCGATCATCCTTCAACATGCATCAATATGAGCTTAATTGATGTTGAACCCATTGAACCATCACTCAATTGGGACATGACCTGACCCCAAACGATCTTGAGGTCATTTGGATGACCTCAAAACGGTCTTGAGACCATTTTCCCATCATATCACCAAAATCCAAGTCAACCAGTTAAGGTTTGGATCATTGGATTGATCACCAAATCAGCAATTGATTACACTTTAACTTAGTAACATTGGATCATCAATTGCTTAACCATACTCACCCCTAGACCTACAAACGGTCTTGGGTGACCTCCAAATGGTCTTGAGACCGTTTGGCTCATCCAACCCTTGGATTCTAGTGAAATTCTATCAAGGATTGGTCTATCGAGTTGATCAACAAATCAGTACTTAATTGTAATATGATTTGGTACCTTTGGACCTTCAATTGGTCAACTATACTTAACCCCAGACCTCCAAACGGTCTTGGCTGATCCCCAAACGGTCTTGAAACCGTTTAGGTGATCCCCAAACAGTTTTGAAACCGTTTGGGACAATCAACCCAAAACATCATCTCATTCACTTGCAAAATCAGCATTTAGCCGATTAGGGTTCATGCCACATCTTTGGATCTTCAAACACATATCCATACTTCACCCTAGACCTCCAAATGGTCTTGGGTGACCCCCAAACCGTCTTGAGACCGTTTGGGTGATCCCCAAATGGTTTTGAAACCGTTTGGGATAATCAACCCAAAATCTCAAATTAACTCATTGGAATTTCAGCACTAATTTCAATTAGGGTTTGCCCAATTGATTAGCTTTCAACGCATGATTCCTTGAGAATAAACCCCTCAAATTTGGTGAGTTATTAACCAACATAATTAATAACAGTAATATCAAACGGTCAACGCTTGGTCAACGCACTAAAATGGTTTTGAAACCGTTTGCCCAAAAAGGTAAAGTTAATCAGGTTGAAAATCAGCACTTAGTCCATTAGGTTTATCTAATTGATTAGCCTTCAACTCTCGATTCCTTGGGAGTTAACCCATAAATTTGGTGAGTCATTAACCAACATCATTAGGAACAAGAATCCCAAACGGTCAACCCTTGGTCAACGAACTAAAATCGTTTTGAAACCGTTTTCCCAAAAAGGTCAAGTTAATCAGGTTGAAAATCAGCACTTAATCCATTTGGATTTACCTCATTGATTTGCCTTCAACTCATGATTCCTTTGGAGTTAATCCTTAAAATTTGGAGGGTTATCAAACAACATAATTATGAACAGGAATCCCAAATGGTCAACCCTTGTTAAACTCAACCAAATGGTCTTGGAGACCGTTTTCTCCAACCAACCTTGTGAAACCGTTTGCCCCTCAAACGGTTTTGCAAACCCCCAAACAGTTTTGCAAACCGTTTGGCCAAGGGTGCAAGACCGTTTGCTAAAGTAACATTGGTATTCACGCCCCCCTTCTTCTACCTCCAGATCCAGGTCTGTTCTTCATGGTTTTAGTTGCAAGAAAGCAAGGAAAGATGGGGGAAAGAAGAACAAACTACTTTTGCAAGAAAGAAAGATGCATAACAAAGTTTAAGGGTTTAGAGTTATAAAACCCACCTTAGAATCTGATCTAGAGATCCAAGCTCCGTAGCTTTAATGGTTTCTTGAGCTCCAGGGGTCGTACAAGGTCCTTTCTTCAAGAATTGGATGGAGAAGATGGCTAGAAGCAAGAGTTGTGTAAGGAATACTAGCAAACCAACCTTGTAATGGAATTTCCTCCATGAATCCGAGCTAGAAGATGACCAAACTTACCTAGATCAACTTTTTCGTCCTCCTCTGCTCCTAAGCTCCTCCTGAGTCAGCCCAAAGCAAAAGGATTAAAGAGGAAATGAAGGGAACGATCCCTTGATTGTGGAAAGAGCTTGCTTATATATTTTTGGGCATATTTCCAAGGCAATGATAAATACTTCTTTTCTTTTACATCTATATCCTCCATGCCCCTCTGCTACTTATTTGCCACGTTCCTCCCTTCTCATAACATGCAAACTTATCTCTCAACCTTGGTTTAGAGGAAACGAAGCCAAACACTTTATTAAGTTATACATATATAAGGGTCATTCTGCATACATCTTGATTATTCAATTACAATGATTATCCTTCTTATATGGTTACACAAATGAGGCACCCCCCTCATTTTATTTACTCCGCATGATGCTAAAATTCATGAGAGGTACTCTAGAGGGTATATTTTACATGTTACACCCTATGTTTTGGGTAAATTGCACTTTACACCAAAACTAGGTTTTAAAGTAAAAGGATTGCTTTACAAGCTATATTTTGGTGCCCAAGCTTGGGGAATCCATATCACCACATCATATTCATTATTATGATGTATCATCATCAGAGGAACATCTTAACATGTGCAATTTGCAAGTTAACCCCTCTAACTGGGTAATTTGCACATAGGTCCCTATTGAACAAAATAATCTTACAACATTGTTCAAAAAGGGCAGAAAAGAAAATATAGATTCTTCTAAAGCTTTAATGACATATCAAGGGTTAACCACAAGCCTCTAATCATAATTTTAAGCAAAACACCTAGGGTTAGTTCATAACAAGGGTCAGGGGTGTTACAAATTATAAACCCCTAACAAGGATTTCGTCCCCGAAATCCCAGGAAAAGGAGGGACAAATTATTCATTAGTAAGGCCCTCAAGTTTCCCCATATTATCTCAAAATTATGATGATATTATGGATTTGTAATTCACACAAAGTCCCTTTCATTAATTACTTCTTATCACTGTTTATGTTTATGCAAAGCGTAAACCCCTAACATAAGGTGTCCATACTTTTTGAAAGGAAGAAGCATAAAAGAGCATTCTTCTAGTATCACCCATGAATGTATACCAAAAGAGAAACATACATACCTTAACACAAATAATTCACTCAGCAATCCTTTATTTATTTAAAATAGTTCACTAAGAAAGTTTGCTAATCAATTAATTTGGAAATATTCACTGAGAAGATTCACTAAGCAATTTGTCTTGGAAGATTTCACTAAGTAAATTTACTAAGTATGTTGTCTTAAAAGCTTTCACTGAAGGAGTTCATTGAGTATGCTTACTAAGTATTTACTGAGGAAATTCACTGAGTATGTTCACTAAGTATGTTTACTAAGTATATTCACTAAGTATTCACTGAGGAAATTCACTGAGTATGTTCACTAAGTATGTTTACTAAGTATATTCACTATGTATTCACTGAGGAAACTCACTGAGTATGTTCACTAAGTATTCACTGAGGAAGTTCACTGAGTATATTCACTATGTATTCACTAAGGAAGTTCACTGAGCATATTCACTAAGTATTCACTAAGGAAGTTCACTGAGTATATTCACTAAGTATTCACTGAGGAAGTTCACTGAGTATATTCACTAAGTATTCACTGAGGAAGTTCACTGAGTATATTCACTAAGTATTCACTAAGGAAGTTCACTGAGTATATTCACTAAGTATTCACTGAGGAAATTCACTGAGTATATTCACTAAGTATTCACTAAGGAAGTTCACTGAGTATATTCACTGAGGAAGTTCACTAAGTATATTCACTGAGGAACTTCACTGAGTATATTCACTAAGTATTCACTAAGGAAGTTCACTGAGTATATTCACTAAGTATTCACTGAGGAAGTTCACTGAGTATATTCACTAAGTATTCACTAAGGAAGTTCACTGAGTATATTCACTAAGTATTCACTGAGGAAATTCACTAAGTATATTCACTAAGTATTCACTGAGGAAGTTCACAGAGTATATTCACTAAGTATTCACCGAGGAAATTTACTGAGTATATTCACTAAGTATTCACTAAGGAAGTTCACTGAGTATATTCACTAAGTATTCACTAAGGAAGTTCACTGAGTATATTCACTAAGTATTCACTGAGGAAGTTCACTGAGTATATTCACTAAGTATTCACTGAGTATATTCACTAAGTATTCACTAAGGAAATTCACTGAGTATATTCACTAATTATTCACTAAGGAAGTTCACTGAGTATATTCACTAAGTATTCACTGAGGAAATTCACTGAGTATATTCACTAAGTATTCACTGAGGAAATTCACTGAGTATATTCATTTAGAAGTTTCACTTAGCTTTTCTCATTAATTTCCTTATACTCTCTAGATTTTTTCAGAATAATTACCTGATCAGAGTAATAAAAAAGATAACAATATAAGAGTTTCATACTTGCCTTATCTACAATAACCATATACCTGGCCATGGTATATAAGTATTGAGATTAGGTAGTATGTATTTTACTTATCATCATATTCCTCATTTTTTTATCATTATACACACAGGATTTACCATACTAGATTATTATTCAGGTATCACCTCTATATCTCATCTTTTAATACGCAATTAAGGGAGAGTATAAATTGTTTTAAAGAATACGGTGTAAGATATAAGTTCTTATCTCCCTTGGGTCCTTCTAAGACTTAGTCAAAGGAATTCAAAAATAGCTAATTTTCATATCTTTAACACATAGAATCCTGATATGAAATATCAAAACAAAACTTATTTCATCTGACCTGTCTGGGATGTCTATCCACATCCTCTATTATTACATTGCCTCCCTTGTGAGCCTTGCAGACTCTGTCCTTGAGGTTGAGTCATTATTGTATTCCTGTCTGGACAATCCTTTGCGAGATGTCCCGGTTGTCTACATTGGTAACAGATCCTGGGTGCAAGGTGTTTATACAATCCAGTTACCGATGTGGATGCTATGTCGGAAGGTCTTCTTGGTATACTACTATGATCCCTACTTCCACTTGACATCCATTGTGTCTGGGTAGGAAATCCTGATATTGCTATTGGTATAGAAAGTCTTGGCTTCTTAAAACTTTCAGGCTTTTGATCTTGAGGATGGGTGTACATCTTCTTACTACTTGTATGTTGTTTCTCAATTTACGACCTCTCTATCCTTCTTACTGACTCCACAAAGGTGGAAAACCTTTCTCTGTTCTCTAAGGCATACACAGGAGTGGCTAGTTCAGCGTTCAATCCCTTTTCAAAATGCCGAATTCTTTCTTCATCACTAACTGCCATCTGCGGACAAAACCGCAACAACTCCATGAACTTAGCTTCATATTCGCTAACGTTCATATGTCCTTGTGTGATCTTCTCAAATTGAGAGATCTTCTCGTCTAGATACGTCTTAGGGAAGTATCTATTGACAAATTCTCGTCGGAATACCTCCCATCCTATTTCTTCGCCTGGTCTCTTATCTTCCTCTATCATCCACCAATTACCAGAACTCCCTTTTAGGAGGTATACCACATGTTTTACCTTTTCAGCTTCAGGAATATCAAGGATCCTGAAAGCCTTTTCCAGCTCTATCAACCATAGATCAACATCTGCTGGGTCAGATGTACCAGCATAGTCTATGGCTCCCACCCAGCGAAGTCTCTCAAAAGTCTTGTCGGCTCCATAACCTTCCTGATGGGCTGGTGCCCTAGGTGCAGATGGTGGCACCCTATCTTCTATGTGTGTTATGGCTGTCAGGAATTTATCAAATAAAGCATGGAGAGTTGGGTTTTCTATCTCAGCTGGGTCAATCTGGGGTTGTTCAGGTACAGGCCCCTCCCTATTCTAGTCTCCTGCACCTCCTCCTGGTGCAGCAGTACTGTCTTCAGCAGCATGCTCTTCATGTGGTCCAAACATCTTCAAGTTCTTCTTCTCCTATGAGAGCAGAAGATACTATCAGATAATCTGGAAAACACTTAGAACAGACTCAACAACCTTAGTCCTATGTCTCTGTAGACTCAGTGAACCTAGGGCTCTAATACCACTAAATGTAACGTCTATCTCAAGAAAACAAGATTAACTAATGCGGAAGCGTTCACTAAGCAGCGGATTACCAAAAATCACTAAAAATTAAAACTTTTTGTGAAGAGATCTTTAAATGGTAAAGCTTTTTCATAAAACAACATGATGAGTTATTTACAAACTGATCCATCAGTACATCTGTGTAAGGTCGTATCTCGAGATTACAATCATCAACTACAATGTTAACTATATAAGGCAAGATACAGAAATCTCGAGGTACTGGACCAAAAACTCGAAAGCACTAACTATTACTCCGAGGACCTGAGAGTACAGAGACGATGCATAGGACTCTAACTACATCTATACGTGGCATAACAGCTTGTGTCTCCACCTGAAACTTCACTATTGTCCCTGGTACTGTTGATGCTGCCCTTCACCTATTGAAGGATTTCTACCTCCTCGCCCACGTCCACATAAAAATATGTTTCCCACGGGGTGAGACAATTATAAAATTGTCCCAGCGAGAGATATAACTCTTTGCCAGAAACATAATTATTGCGGCTTAAGAGAATAAATGTACACAAAGAAGTTATAGTTGTATGGGAGTAATTAAAACAATGTTCAACAGATTAAACCATTCTTCCTATTAAAGCAATACAACTATAATTTGATAAACCCATATGTCATTTATCTTTTAAGAAATAGAAGAACATGTATGGCATTTATTTCTTATAACACCATTATTACAACACTAACTCTCTTCAGACTTAGATCAATTATCTAATGTCTAACATTATTATTGGGGAGTCATGGCCTGTAGCCATACTTTTTCTCACAAAGAGTTAGGATCTCAATTCCTCAATTTATCAAGTACCTTTCTAAATTTATCATCATGATTATAGCATCTAGGTACTTGAACTCATAATTTACCATTCACCAGGTATTATAGCAAATCATTATACTTGAAGCATGTAAGGTAATTTCAATACATAAGATATCATAATTCTTACCTGGATATGATCACCTCTTTATGAAAACCTACATGATCAATATTTACTAATAACATGCATATTGTATCATAACAGCACAATACAGGTTCTTCTCAAATTATATATGTGATACCACAGCCGTGCTACCTTGCACGGTCGTGCAACAAAGGACTCACCACGATCGTGTCATAATACCACGGCTGGTTTCTAGGGTTAGGATTCTCTTTTAAACCAACTAGATTAGGAATAGTGATTCCTATCTCATTTCTCAATCATGGAGTTTCATGCTTAAAATCATAACTCAGAATGAGGGTTACTTGTTCATATCATCACATCTCCCTAGATTAGGGTTTTCTATTCACATAGCATCACATTACCCTAGATTAGGGTTTACTATTCACATAGCATCACATTACCCTAGATTAGGGTTTACTATTCACATAGCATCACATTACCCTAGATTAGGGTTTACTATTCACATAGCATCGTATTACCCTAGATTAGGGTTTACTATTCACATAGCATCGTATTATCCTAGATTAGGGTTTACTATTCACATAGTAGTGAATTGAGATCATACCATCATTATGTATGAAGATTACTTCCATTCATGTCTTCACTTAGGTTAAGATTCATTGATCATCATAATTAGGGTTTCCATGATCCCATTGTAAAGGATCCTACCCTAATTATGTGTATTCATACATGTTGGAAGTATATTACTTGATTCTCATTCATATTAGGAGTCTTCTCTCCCCTCTTACTATTAGATGTTGTTTACATCTCTTATGATTAGGTTAGGTCAATTCAACCTTGATAACATAAGTCACATTATTACTACAATGTTCATTAGGGTTTGCTTGATCAAGAGGTTTTGACTACTTAAACCCATCAAGGGTACTTTAGTAATGTTCACCATTGATCATAACATGCTTCAATCAACTAATTACATGTTCCCTTAATGTCTTTAGGTATCATTAGGATTTAGATTAATCAACCATTAAACTATCTAAGCCTTTAAAACATTAGGCATTCTTGACCTTAAAAGACCCCAAACGGTTTTGCACTTTCAACCTCCAAACGGTTTGAAACCGCATAACCACCAAACGGTCTTGAGACCGTTTGGTCCAAACACCCTCAAAACCGCATGGACCAAAAAGTGTATTAACACTTCCAATTGAGTTAGGGTTTTCAATGTTGAACCCCTAAATCGTTCATACCATGGTTAACCACTTATCAATTGAGCCAATTAAGTTAATTCTCAACTGATGTGACCCTCAATTGCTCCTCAATTGATCACCAATTAGGGTTTGGATGGATTGGATTAGGGTTGGAATCGATCATCCTTCAACATGCATCAATATGATCTTAATTGATGTTGAACCCATTGAACCATCACTCAATTGGGTCATGACCTGACTCCGAACGGTCTTGAGGTCGTTTGGATGACCTCCAAATGGTCTTGAGACCGTTTGCCCATTATATCACCAAAATCCAAGTCAACTAATTAAGGTTTGGATCATTGGATTGATCACCAAATCAGCAATTGATTACACTTTAACTTAGTAACATTGGATCTTCAATTGCTTAACCATACTCACCCGTAGACCTCCAAACGGTCTTGGGTGACCTCCAAACGGTCTTGAGACCGTATGGATGAGCTCCAAATGGTCTTGAGACCGTTTGGCTCATCCAACCCTTGGATTCTAGTGAAATTCTATCAAGGATTGGTCTATCGAGTTGATCAACAAATCAACACTTAATTGTAATATGATTTGGTACCTTTGGACCTTCAATTGGTCAACTATACTTAACCCCAAACCTCCAAACGGTCTTGGGTGATCCCCAAACGATCTTGAAACCGTTTGGGCCAATCAACCCAAAACATCATCTCATTCACTTGCAAAATCAGCATTTAGCCGATTAGGGTTCATGCCACATCTTTGGATCTTCAAACACATATCCATACTTCATACTAGACCTCCAAATGGTCTTGGGTGACCCCCAAACGGTCTGGAGACCGTTTGGGTGATCCCAAAACGGTTTTGAAACCGTTTGGGCTAATCAACCCAAAATCTCAAATTAACTCATTGGAATTTCAGCACTAATTTCAATTAGGGTTTGCCCAATTGATTAGCTTTCAACTCATGATTCCTTAATAATTAACCCCTCAAATATAGTGAGTTATTAACCAACATAATTAGGAACAGTAATATCAAACGTTCAACGCTTGGTCAATGCACTCAAACGGTTTTGAAACCGTTTGCCCAAAAAGGTCAAGTTAATCAGGTTGAAAATCAGCACTTAATCCATTTAGGTTTATCTAATTGATTAGCCTTCAACTCTCGATTACTTGGGAGTTAACCCATCAAATTTGGTGAGTAATTAACCAACATCATTAGGAACAATAATACCAAACGGTCAACATTTGGTCAACGCAATCAAACGGTTTTGAAACCGTTTTCCCAAAAAGGTCAAGTTAATCAGGTTGAAAATCAGCACTTAATCCATTTGGATTTACCTAATTGATTTGCCTTCAACTCAGGATTCCTTTGGAGTTAATCCCTCAAATTTGGAGGGTTATAAACCAACTTAATTATGAACAGGAATCCCAAACGGTCAACCCTTGGGAAACTCAACCAAATGGTCTTGGAGACCGTTTTCTCCAACCGACCTTGTGAAACCGTTTGCCCCTCAAACGGTTTTGCAAACCCCCAAACAGTTTTGCGAACCGTTTGGCCAAGGGTGCAAGACCGTTTGCTAAAGTAACATTGGTATTCACGCCCCCCTTCTTCTACCTCCAGATCCAGGTCTGTTCTTCATGGTTTTAGTTGCAAGAAAGCAAGGAAAGATGGGGGAAAGAAGAACAAACTACTTTTGCAAGAAAGAAAGATGCATAACAAAGTTTAAGGGTTTAGAGTTATAAAACCTGCCTTAGCATCTGATATAGAGCTCCAAGCTCCGTAGCTTTAATGGTGTCTTGAGCTCCAGGGGTCATCCAAGGTCCTTTCTTCAAGAATTGGATGGAAAAGATGGCTAGAAGCAAGAGTTGTGTAAGGAATACTAGCAAACCAACCTTGTAATGGAATTTCCTCCATGAATTCGAGCTAGAAGATGACCAAACTTACCTAGATCAACTTGGTCATCCTACTTTGCTCCTAATCTCCTCCTTAGTCGGCCCAAAGCAAAAGGATGAGAAGAGGAAATGAAGGGAACGATCCCTTGATTGTGGAAAGAGCTTGCTTATATATTTTTGGGCATATTTCCTATGATAAATACTTCTTTTCTTTTACATCTATATCCTCCACGCCCCTCTCCTACTTATTTGCCACGTTCCTCCCTTCTCATAACATGCAAACTTATCTATCAACCTTGGTTTAGAGGAAAATAAGCCAAACACATTATTAAGTTATACATATATAAGGGTCATTTTGCATACATCTTGATTATTCAATTACAATGATTATCCTTCTTATATGGTTACTCAAATGAGGCGCCTCCCCTCATTTTATTTACTCCGCTTGATGCTAAAATGCATGAGAGGTACTCTAGAGGGTATATTTTACATGTTGCACCCTATGTTTTGGGTAAATTGCACTTTACACCAAAACTAGGTTTTAAAGTACAAGGATTGCTTTACAAGCTATATTTTGGTTCCCAAGCTTGGGGAATCCATATCACCACATCATATTCATTCTTATGATGTCTCATCATCAGAGGAACATCTTAAAATGTGCAATTTGCAAGTTAACCCCTCTAATTGGGTAATTTGCACATAGGTCCCTATTGAACAAAATAATCTTACAACATTGTTCAAAAAGGGCAGAAAAGAAAATATAGATTCTTCTAAAGCTTTAATGACATATCAAGGGTTAACTACAAGCCTCTAATCATAATTTTAAGCAAAACACCTAGGGTTAGTTCATAACCCAGGTCATGGGTGTTACACCTGGGATGCTTGGGGTGCAATTAAAGGACACCAGGCCGACGCCTATAAAGAGGGGATGACCAACTACATAAAGGAGGTCGTCGAGGTGGTCGTACATACTACTCCCAATCAATCACTACTGACTAGACATGGTGTTTCCTCCATCTACTAATATTTGCCGCCATCCACTGATAGGTGCGACAGATGAGAGTCCATCAGTCTCGACATACATATCCTTTCCCATTCACCCTCGCTCGTTGTCAGAGTTCCTCTAGCATTGGAATAAGGAAGGAGTAAAGGAGGTCGGGTGCACTTTTGCTTTGGGCCAAGAGCAACAGGACCAGGGCATCGGTTGTGGCCATCGTCTGGATACCATCAGTGTATCCCTCGATCCCCTACCTAGAATTTCTTTTCTTTGTTTTTCCATATTCCCCTTCCTGGTGTTCTCCATGTCTCCATCCATTTGTAAACCCCATATGTTTCTCATGAGAATGAGTGGCTAAACACCTAACTTGGTTGGGAGTAGCCAATATGGCCCTCCCAAGATGTATATACTTGCATATTTTTGAATATATATATATATATATATGTATATGTATATATATGTATGTGTGTATATATACATATATATATGTATATATATGTATATATATCCTTACCAAAGGTTATCTCTATACTCTTGTTCTTGAATGCTTCTCATGAATGATTAGCTACCATGTTGTGATGTTTGATTGTTGGTTCCTCAAAAGAGACATACTGACCTTATATAAGCTTCATGGAGTAGTATGAATGCATGAAAATGTTGGAATGCTTAAGCTAATCATCATATGATTTTCTTTCAGACTATTTGTTTGCCATCTCGAAAGAGAGACGACCTTATAATCTAGATATATCATAAGCTCAAGAGAGGAGGGAATAAACATATATGATGATTGCTTGTAATTTTGATAATTGTATACAAAAGGGTGTGAGTATTTCATGTTGGTGAGAGGTATTAGTAGGTGAAACCCGATCCAAGTTCCCTTCCACATTTTGAGTACATATTTCTTGTTTGATTTTAGTTCTCTTATTTTTTTATCTTTTATTGTTTACTATTACTTTGTTTGGAGTAGCATTGTTCCTTAGGGAACACCATCTTGATCTACCTTTTGTTTGGTGTATTTGAGTCTGAGGGTGTATGATCTTAGCACTTATCGACCTTGTCCCTATGGTTCGACCCCGATCTACTACATCAAATCCCATATAATAGTTTTGGGGGCCTGACTATTGGGTTATAAATCTAAGAGTTTGAGTACTCTGGATCTACTCCATTTTTGGACGTGTGATTTTGGTTGATCAAATTTTTGGCATTGTTGTCGGGGACAAGGCAAAATCGTACTATTGAGATCACGAGTCTACTCATTATACACTTGTGACTCAAGCTTATCCATAAGCTTGATAATGCAAAATCTCTTAATTAGCTACCTTACAATTACATAGAATATTTCATTTGCACGTACAGTTCACTAACTTGACTACATGATTTACTTAGGTAGCTCGAAGGGGAGCAGATTTAGTCAACATCATGCACCCATTTCTAAGATAACATGTTGCCTCATGTAGATGACAATCTTACTGGGGAAGATCGGAATGTAAGGATTCAATACAATCAACCACTTCCAGAAATAGAAGAAGAAACATAGAACATCAGTTAGACAATCACCACCACAAGGGAGAGTGAGGCGAAGAAGATTGCCATCACCATCACCATTGTAGAGGACACCGAAGGAATCACCATGAGTGTGAATGTGATTGTGAACATGAACATTGACATGACGACCAAAACAATATGCATGAAGATGATGAGGAAGACAAAACTCTTAGAGAGATAGCCGCAACTAGGGCGAACGAGTCAAGATGCCCAATCATCATCCCACACTTCAATACGACTTGTTTTGAGTTGAAACACACCGTCATCACTATGATCCAGAACAAACCTTTTTGGGGGAATTTGAAGAACAATAATGCTTACCATCATCTTGACACCTTCAAAAACATATATGACACTATCAAGATGAGGGGAGAACCTCAAGAACTTATATATTGCAAGGGGTTCATTTTCTCTCTTGAGGATAAAGCTATGTTTTGGTATCTTAATCTACCTCACCAATCGTTGGATGGATGGAGGCCCCTTCTTGATAATTTTGTCACTAAATCCTATCCCATTGAGAGGACTTTTCAAAATATGAAAAAGATCACTTCATTCGCACAAAAACCCAGAGAAAATCTTCATGAAGCTTGGGAAAGGTATCAAGAATATCAAAGTGATTGTCTGCACCATAAATACCGTAAGGGATTCCTGGTGACAATATTTTATAATGGGCTAACCCCCAAAGAGAGAACATCTCTAAATTATACCGTCGGGAGTGACTTCCTAGGAAAGAAACTAGATAGAACAATGAAGATCATCGACAACATGGCTGCATTGCAACCATGCATGGAGTATGAAAGAAGTGATAGAGGTTTAGGCAAGAAGGTTGGCTCTGAAAGACTGTCAATTGAAGCCAAGGCTCTAGAAACCATTACGATGCAAATTTTAAAGATTGCCACAGATGTCAAACAACTGAAAGACAGTGGAAGCATAGACAAGAAACACATTGAGAAAGTCATGAAGTGTGTTACGTGTGGTGAAGGAGGACATGGAGTCGACAATTGTATCCATACACAGTCAGAAGAGAGCAAAGGAAGTGAAATTGAGTAAGAGACAAAAAATATCTCTTATGTAAATTTTAAATGGCTGGACCATCTGGTATTCAATTATGGCAACAATGACGCTGCTGAGAACTCACATCAAATAAGTGGTTCATCTAAACCGCCTCCAGGATTCGAGAAGTAAGGTGGACCAACTCAATACACTAGAACTACTAGTTATCAGACGAACAAAAACAACTATCAAAGTCAAAACAAAAATACAAGTAGAGAAAGTCAAGGACAAAATCAAAGTCAGATTCATACCAAGGATAACAACCAATCTGACATGATGGTTCAGTTGTTTGATTTTGCAAAGAGGCTGGATTCGGTAAATGATCAACTTACCCAAAGTGCCATCACCAATTCAGGGGTGTTAAGAACAATTCAAACTCAAATGGTAGACATGCAAACAAATCAAAGGCAAATTGACCGCCAACTTTCCCAATTATTAGAGCGTGTAAAGAATCATTTGGGTAAGATTCTGCCAAACATAGAGACCACAAAGATGGCCACACTCTGATCTGGAAGGACATTGGAAGATCCCGATACCAAGAACACCACTAAGGAAAGAGGCCACACCCATTCACAACCTAAAAAAATAATTGTGTAGGGAGAATCTGGAACAGAAGAGTCCACTGATGATGAAAAAAAGGAAGAGAGTCACAAAAAGAAGAAGGATGCAACGGTCAAGAACCCAAATCCTACAGAAGAAGCATTTATGCAAAGAAATTCCTTTGCTCCGAGAGTCCCATTTCCCTACAAACTAATCAAGGCTAGTTTGAAGAAGAGATACAAAATGTTTATGGAAGCAGTGAAGAAATTGCACCTAGACATTTCATTTATGGATGTGATTGAAGAGATGCCAACATATGCTAAGTTCTTTAAGGACTTAATCATAAAGAGAAGGAGAGGGAACCACATCGACATAGTAAATCTGGGTAGAATTTTGAGTGCATTTGTTCAAGCTGAGCTACCTACCACAAAGAAAGATCTAGGGGCATTCAATATCCCATTTTGCATTGGAGACAACGTGGAGAGGATGGGATTAGCTGAATTGGGAGAAAGCATTAGCCTTATGCCACTGACCCTAGCCCAAAGGCTTGGATTAATAGATATGGTAAAAAATGGAATGAGAATCGAGTTGTCTGACCACACCTTTATGAGACCTGTGTGAATAGTAGAAGATGTCCCAATATGAGTTGGGTGATTCTTAATACCATGCGATATAGTGGTGATTGATATTGTTGAGGACCCAAAGTGCCCTATGATATTTAAAAGACCCTTCCTAATCATAGGAAGATCTCTAATAGATGTGATGGAAGGGATAATTACTCTGCATGTTGGTAATGATCATATAGATTTCCATGTGCAAGATGCCATGAGTTGACCCTCTCTCTTTGAGTCAACTTACTTTATTGATAGCTACAATCAATACTGTGAATAAGTACAATAGGATAAGGTGATGATTGATCCTCTTATGCAAACCTTGAACAACCCTGACTCCAGTCTGGAAGACGCATAAGTGGTTGAAATTTTGGACTACCTGAATCAACCCGAGGAGGAGGAGTTTAGTGATGATGAAGAAGTAACCTTCAAAATAGCAAAGTAAGCATCCCTCGAGCAAATCCCAAAAGAGGAGGAAGCATAGAAAGCCAAGTCGGAGCTAAAGCTACTGCCTGGAGGGTTGAAATATGAATTACTCGATGATGAGGAGAGAAATCATGTGATTACACAAACCTGACAGATGAACAAATAGAAAAATTTCTTAAGGAACTTAGATTGCATAGAAAAGCTATATTGCATAGAAGAGCTATAGGGTATCAGAGGCCTTAGTCCTTCCTTATGTATGCACAAAATCAACCTTGAGGAAACTACTAAACCACTAGCTTAGCCACAAAGGAAGTTTAATCAAATTCTAAAGGAAGTTGTGAAGAAGGGAGTAATTAAGTTGTGGGATGTCAGGATCATATACCCTATAAGTGACAATAATTGGGTAAGCCCTATTCATGTAGTACCCAAGAAAGGTGGAATGACAATTATAAGAGGAGAAGGTGGAGATGAGGTAGCAACACAAACCTTAATAGGTTGGTGTATGTGCATCAATTATCAAAAATTGAACACTGCCACAAGAAAAGATCATTATCCTCTGCCCTTTATTGATCAAGTCATGGAAAGATTAGCACATCATGATTATTTCTATTTTCTGGATGGGTATTTAGGATTCTATCAAGTACTAATTTATCCTGATGATCAGGAAAAACAGCCTTTACCTGCATCTATGGCACGTTTGCTTTCAGAAGTATGCCATTTGGGATGTGTAATGTGCCTGCAACCTTCCAACACTGCATGATCTCCACGTTTTTAGATTTTCTAGAAGATGTAGTGGAAGTTTTCATGGAAGACTTCTCTTTATATGGAACAAACTTTGAGGGATATCAGAAAAATGTCTCTCTACTTTTGCAATGTTGTGAGGAAAAACATTTGGATCTAAATTGGGAAAATTGTCATTTTACGGTGCAAGAAGGCATCATCTTATAGAATAAGATTTCCAAGAAAGGAATAGAGGTTGATCTAAGTAATATTGAAGATATTTCTATGTTCCCACCACCTAAGTCTATCACGGGAGTAATAACTTTCTTAGGGCATGTCAGATACTATAGGCGATTCACAAAAGATTTTTCAAAAATCGCTAAGCCCCTATCAAACCTCCTCATTAAAAATGTTGAATTTGAGTTCACTAATGAATGTTTAGAAGCCTTCAATACCCTCAAAGACTCCTTGACAACAACCCCGATTCTACATGCACTAGATTGGGAGATGCCCTTTGAAATTTTGTGTGACAAAAGTGACTTTGCTATCGGGGCCGTTCTACGACAAAAGAAGGACAAAAGGCATCATGTGATCTTCTATGCAAGTCAAACTTTGGATGAAACCCAAGTGAAATATACCACAACAGAGAAAGAAATGCTAGTGATTATCTTCACTTTTGATAACTTCAGATCATACTTAATAGGATTAGGGATGAAGGTATACACTGATTATGGAGCTATAAATTACCTTATGCAGAAAAAGGGCATGAAGCTGAGACTATTGCGGTGGGCCTTGCTGCTACACGAAATTGATCATGATAAAATTAATAAGAAAGCAACTGAGAATGTGGTTGCAGACCACCTATCTAGGATAGTTTTCACTGATGAAAATCCTTTTCCAATAAATGACAACTATGTCGATGAAGCTCTATTGATGACTCACTCAATTGAACCAACCCTACCTTGGTTTATTGACATGTGTAACTATCTAGCCTGTGGGCAACTGCCTCCTGAGATTACCTATAATCAGAAGAAGAAGTTGTTCTATGGTCTGAAAAACTATTACTGGGACGACACCCTCCTATTCAAAATATGCTCTGATAATTTATATCATTGTTGTGTGCCGGAAGAAGAAGTACCACAAATCCTTAAGGAATGCCATTCCACGCCTTATGGAGCTCAACATGGAGGAGAAAGGACAGCTGCAAAAGTTCTACAATCAGGCTTTTATTGTCCAACACTCTTCAAAGATGTTATGTCATTTGTAAAGACATGTAAGGAGTGCCAGCTCATGGGAAATATCGATAGAAGGAATGATATGCCCATGGCCGATTGGATAGAAGTAGATTTTTTTTATGTTTGGGAGATTGATTATATGGGACCATTCCTATTATTAAAAGGACACCAATATATACTTGTCATTGTAGACTATGTTTCAAAGGGGATAGAGGTTGTTGAAACCCAAACTTGTGATTCAAAGGTTGTGATTAAGCTATTCGAGAAAACTATATTTCCATGATTTGGGGTCCCATGCACCGTCATAAGTTATGGAGCATCCCACTTCAGGGAAAAATAGTTCAAAGCTCTATTAAAAAAGTACAGAGTCATGAACAAAGTGGCAAGACCCTACCATACAAAAATATCAGGACAGGTAGAAGTATATAACAAGAAAATCAAGTAGATTAGGGAGAACATAGTAAATCATACAAGGAATGATTGGTCCATGAAGCTCGTTGATGCGTTATAGGCTTATCGTGTGACATACAAAACTCCAATAGGCACAACGCCCTACAGACTGATTTACAAGAAGTCTTTCCATCTCTTTGTTGAACTAGAGCACAATGCCCTTTGGTCTATCAAATTTTTGAATATGGATTTTGACAAAGAAGGCAAGAAAAGATTTCAACAACTCTAAGAACATGAAGAGTTGAGGCTGCATTCTTATGACAACGCATGAATCTAAAAGCAAAGAACTAATGTATGGAATGACACCCACCTGAAAAACAAGGATGTGCATGTGGGAGATAAGGTTCTTTTGTTTAACTCTAGCACTGGCTTATTTCCTGGGAAGCTAAGAACTAGATGGTCCAAACCCTTTTCTGTAGTGAAGATTTATCCATCTTGAATGATGGAGATAACCAGTAAAAAGACTGGTACTTTTAAGGTGAATGGACACAGAGTAAAAAGATACTATGAAAATGAGCTAGAGGAGCCCAGACCTTCTCTAACTAAGAACCCATGAGAAGCTAGAAATAAAGAATCAAACCAAAGACTTTAAATTAGAGCTTCTAGGGAGGCAACCCAAGAATTTTTATATCCCTCTTATCCAATTTTGCATATAACAAACAATCAGTACTTTAATTGGTCTTAGTTTAAGGCCCTAGTGCCCTTTGCATTTAGTAAGTAATATAATTTTGTCAAAAATATTATCTACAAGAAGGTTTCAACTCAGTTGTTTGGATTCAGTATGCAATTAATAAAATTTATGAAGTTAATTTACATGTCCTTCATTACATGAGTCAATTTTTTCGGGCCATTAGTTTATCACAACCACCGGTTGGTACCTAGGAAGAGCCACCGGTTGATAGCACCCACCTCACCATCAGGTGATTATAGTAGGGATTCCATCAGGCGTCATTCATTGTTCAGCCATCAGCTTATAAGAGTCGGCACACCATCGATTGACAGGCTCATATGAGCCATCGGCTAATCAAGGTGCCTTCACAGCCTATGAAGTGATAAATCCCAAATTTAGGCATCCATACTAAGCATTTATTTATGGTTTTGTGTCATTATAGCCTTAATATGCCCAAAATAACCCTAGATTCTTATCTTTTAGTAATTTACATCTTTTCATAGATAAAGTTGCTCAACTAGCCTATTTTGGGACTTGTAGGCATCAAACTTGAGAAGACAGCTATTCTCCAAGATTTCTCTTGGATATATAGTTTTTTACAGAAGCTAAGCTTCCATCCGTCACTTGATGTGACCAAGGTGCTCACCACGGACGTGGCGAGGTCAAGCCGCGACCGCAGTGGGTACCTCGACTGTGGCACACAAGTTGTGCCTCGACCATCATCACCTCGACCATGGCCAGTTACCACAGCCGTGTCAACAACGCACCACTGCGGCCTACAAGGTGATCACCATGGCTCGTAGTCATCACCACGGTCGTGGTGAGGTCAGAATGTGACCAAGGGAGGACCATGACCCGCGGTCATCCCCAAGGCTGTGGTAATTAAGGTCGTGACCAAGATCAGCACCTTGATGAATCTGCCTATAAATACCCACTCCTCTCCACCTGAAGAGGGGGTTCCAAATTTTGGAAGTTCCACCTGATGGTTTCGACATTTGGAGGTTCCCAGATCCCTGTGGGAGGGTCCAGAGGTCTGAGAAGGCAAAGTGCTCACCCTATGCCTGTCTTTTTAGTGTGCTTCCATCCTCCACCATTTTCCACCATCATCCACTCACCAAGATACTGTTGAGGACGGATCTAGAGAGAAAGGAGGGCAATGAGTCTAGAAGACCAAGGAGGATGACCCAAGGATAAGATTCGACCTATATGGAGGCTAAGGACCGAGATCCACCTCTCCACTATGGGCTAAATCTCTTCTTCTCCTTTCTGCTATTGTTCTCCTTTGTTTCTATACAAACGATGTTCTTCAATATTTGTTCGGTGCCAACTATGCTTTTCCATGGCTAGTTGAGGTCCTTCTTGTCTATGTAGCCCATTTTGGGCATGTTTATATACTTTTACCTTAAGCAAGTAGTTTTATTCCAGATCTAGTATGTTTATATTCTATATTCTCCTTCTGGTTATGATTTCTAGTTTGGCTGATCTCTTTGTTGCTTGAACTTCTATTTCTACCTATATCGATAGATTTATTGTAGAAATAGATAAGAGAAGGTAGTTTGGATTGGAATCTTAGAGGAGGATGGTTCATGGTGATCCGTGCAGAATCATAGACCCAGACTAAGCCTACTACCTGGTTCTGCATGGATCACATCTATTCCTGACATCTCATAATGTTCTAGATCTAAGAGGGTATCTAGAATGTTCTTGGGTGTTGATTTGTCATCCTTGAGAGAGGTTTAATATCATTGATGGGTTTTTAGTCACACTGCACGAGAATGAGTGGGATGACTCCACAGGAATAGATACCACAGTACGTACTATGTTTGGATGTAGATTGCTTGCTCGGGTGTTTGAGGGTTTTCTATGCCCGAGAATGGGTGCATAGACTGCCCAACTTGTGGTTACATAGCCAGGAACTCCTTCTCTCTGATTAGTAGAATCCTACAGACTCTATTTTGTTTTCTTTTCTTTGTTATGTTTTATTTTGTGACAATCTCCTAGACTAGTTCTAGCTCCATACTTTTATTGACTATCGCATTAGCTTATCTGACTTAAGAGCAAGATCTTAAGCATCTTAAATGTCCCCATGTCCCTGTGTTTGACCCTGTATATCTACTTCAACCTCGTAATAAATTTTCAGGGGTCCTTGAAGGTTTTGGGTTATAAATTTAAAGTTTGATTCCTTCTGAGGCCGCCTCCTTCCCGGACGCACGATTTAGGACTGATCAACTTTTGGGGTGGTTGTTGGGGATGTGGTTTTCCACATTTACACACCCAAGGATTTTGTTCCTTCATCCTTATGCCTATGTATATGCATAGTCTTATTTTTGTTTTGCACAAACTTGTTCATATATATTGAATAGCTTTATATATATATATATATATATATATATATATATATATATATATATATATATATATATATATATATATATATATATATATATATATATATATATATATATTCAGCCCTGGATCTTGCTTCGTCAAGACAAGTTATATTGTCCACCTGTCCTTCTGTGTTTTTCCGCAGTTTAGACTATTGGAAAATAATTGAAGGTTGAGCTCTAGATCTAGTCAAGCTATACTCGCCCCCACCGTCATCATATGTTGAAACTCCAACAAAGGAGATGCCAGATCAACCCTCGACTTCTATGTTGATGTGGGATCAAGAGTTGATTAAAGTAGTGGAGCTAGTCGGAGAAAGTGTCGACGCACTAGCCCCTCCTCTCCAAGAACAAATCGATCCACTCCAGTAGCTACTAGTAAAGCAAGATCATCAGCTCCAAGTAGACATCGAGATCGCAGACCGCAATATAAATATACTCCAAACTGTTGAACAAGGATTCATCTAATTGCATTAGTTTGATATGGTAGAATCCCAACAGAAGTGTATGGTAGAATTGACAGATCTTGAAATCATTGCGGCTCAAGTATAATAGCTTCATGATAAAGATGTTGAACAGGGAAGGGGGCTTCAAGAGATCATTGATTTGTTTACTATTCAATTTCAAATGCCATCACACAATCATGAAGATTAGAATCATCAGAGCCATTCCATTGGGGCTGGATTGGAACATGCTTCACCATCCTATTCAGACCATCGACTGGATTCACCTAGATTTTTCTGTGAAGACCAACTCACCTGGGGAAGACCTCCATTCTATCCAAATGATTCAGCTGATCAACCAACGAAAGATACAACCCACATACATGAATGGTTCTATGATGATGATGATCAGGGTAGTCAAATGACCTCATAATATGAAGGTTAGTTTGAAGAACTTGAATCAGATATTGATCCAGACCAGAGTGATACCTCTCATATCGAGACTTGTCACTTCTCTTTGAGAAATACGCCAGTCATGGTTTGGAACAATTTTTTTGATGAAAGCAATGATGATTATTCATCTCAGTGGAGCGAGTATACTAAAAAGGATGAACTGGATCAGCATGAGCCGACATTGTCCACAATGGCTTTTCAAGGAAAAGTTGTCATCAAGAGAGCATGATGGACAATCCACTACAACATGGTTACTGAGCATGAAGATACGCCAGACCCCATATAATGTGACAAACTTGGGGAGGTAGAACCACAAACAGATTCACCTGGGGATACTTCTCATTTGGAAATTGATTGGATGACTTGGAATGTACATGAAAGTTTATCCGAGAATCCAACCTCAAGTTTAGAGGTGGGGACTAAAGAGAGGATCCCTCTAGAAGATTTTCAGCCTTCCCCTCCATCTCATCATCTGTCAACATCCTACGGCCCTCCTATTCACATTCGTACATTGAGGGGTACCTTGAGGATGCTCTAATAAAGAATTCATCTCAGAACTGTCCAAGTAAATTCCAGCATAGAGATGACTTCATTGAGTTTCCGGAATTTATTCCTCTTCTTCAGACTTGGAATGGCCCACATCCCCACTTATTACTTCTACATGGTGGGTCTGATCGGCAAGACACAGGTAACATGGACCCCAGAACTACGGATTTGGGATCCAAGTGTAGGAGTTGTAGGGTAGCCACCCCCTACTACCTATACAATTTCTCTTTAATTTTAAGTTTTAAATTTTTGCAATAAAGTCAATTAAAGTTTTATCTTTCCTCTAACAGTTCAAATTTTGTTTCCCTTGCAACATTTAGCTTTCTTTTCTCTTTAATTCTTGCATTTTCTCCTTTTTCATTGTGGCAACTGCTTTTGGTCTATCTTTTTGTAAGAAGTTATTTGATATATCTTGTTGCTCTCCCACGGTGTTTGATTTTGAAGCTTTTTTCAACACCTTCCACCCTCATTTTATCCCCACATGATGCTGAAAGGTATTTAATTAGATCTTTTCACATGGCAGTGGAAGGACCATGACCGCGGTCTGACAAGCCTAGACCGTGACCGCGGTCCGACAGTGACGATTGCGACCGTTGGCTCACCATAACCGCGACCGCGGACTTGCCTCGACTGTGACCGTAGGTCTGCACAAATAAGACCGCGGGCCTGCTTGTGCAAGAACTGGGTCAGCTTGACTTACTAGTATGTTGGTTTGTCTCCGCCTTTTTGACCGACTGTAGCACTTTTGACCAAATATTTCGCCTTTTTGACCGGGTTTTCAGTGCCTTTTCCGATTTTTCCTCCGCCCAACGTGCATCCTGGCACAGTTGGGCCCCGGGCGAGATAATTCACTCGACCTATAAATACCCCCGGGTAGGCCATTCTTCCCTAAACCATCCTCCCGAGTTCTCTGCTCCTCCACACTACCCTCTGCCATTTCCCTCTTCCATCACTGGCTAGCAGGCTTGAAGTAGGTGCAGAGGCAACTACAGTAGTAGCCGCCCCAAAACCTCCCTTCCACCCACAACCACAAGTCGCTACTCCAGCACCTCGGCTGTCTACACCCGACTGCACTAGATCCACGACCGCGGTCATAGTCAGGGTAGAAGTCGAGGTCGCGGCCATCCCAGTCGCAGTTACTATGGTTGCGGCCGTTCCGGTCGTGTACACCTCGGTCGCAGTAGGATTCAAAACCATGGCTACCTAGGTCGCGGTGGTCGATGTCACCTCAGTAGTCACGGTCAACACTGCGGTCGAGGTTGACGTGTCTTGGCGTGATAGTACCAACCCTCACCACGATCGTGCCGACCAAATCAGCACCATGGAGGCAATGAGAAATAGCCTTAAGTAGCTCAAGAAAATGGTGTCGCAAAAGAAAGGGGAAGGAAGCTCCTCATCATCGATAGAGCACAGGAGCTGATATCCATCCTGCGCTTCGCGAACCACGAACCTAGTGTATGAAGATGAGATTATGCTTTCTGCTTCAGTAGGGTTCGGTTCCAGGAGATCAATTCAGACTACCGCCACATGTCCTCCACTCTGATGGACACCTACAGTGGTGAATCGTTGTAGGAAGTCTCCAGTGAGAGAAGGTCAAGAGCATGTCCCAACGCTGACTCCATAATTCAACGAGACATCAAGAGAGCCCATTAGTATTGCACAGAGCTTCATCTGTAGGGAACCAGCATCGACAATCAGCAGAATGGTTGACGTCTTAACGACAGTCAACTTTTTTGTGATTTAGTTCAGGGGAGCTGATGCCACCTCACTCCTAAAGGTGTTAATGAAAACTCCCTCCCTTCTCCCCTATTCAGAAGTATGAAGCAAAAGAAGTAGTTTGATGCCTTAATTAAAGACAAACATAGGGTAATAGGCCCAATATATGTCGACCCTATAACACTCAATAGGCTCGAGATACAAGCACAACTCGACAGATATCTTGCAGTTGTTGGCGTAGACGTCCTTGCATATGCTCAGTGTGATGCTTATCATAGACTCACTTGTGAGTTTTAAGCTACTCTCAAGACCCCAAAAGACCACCAACACACTATAATGCATTTTTGACTCCTGAACCAGACCCGCGAAGTCACTGAGGATCACCTCAATAGCTGGTTGTCATGTTCTGCTAAAAACTACACTGACATGTCCTGGGGTCGGATGGAGATAGGGGACCGCAACTTTAACACTGCTCAAGCTTGGAAGATGCTTACAGGGGAAGATTAATATGTTGCTAGAAGTGCCAAAGCTTCACACATCCACAACCCAACACTTAGTTATCTGCATCGAGTGATCGTGAACTGTGTCTTGGAAAAGCAAGACAGTCAAGGGGTGCTCAGCTCAGTAGACCTCTACATTTTGTGGTGTGCAGTAATAGGAAGAAAAGTAGATGTGGGGAACTTCATTATCTTCCACTTTCACAACTCTTTCAAGAAGGAGGTTCAATTCATGCCGATGGCAGACATTATCACTTTCATTGCACCCCATCTTGGGATTGGAGATGGACAACTGGCACTTATGCAGGAAAGGAATGAGTGGTCCAAGTTGGACTTGGACCACTTGATTCACTCAGGGGTGGTCAAGCAGTGTAGCATAGGATATCTTTATATGTTTAGTTACAACAAGCACATAGTACTACTTCCAGAAAATGCAGAGTTTGCATGTCGAACAACACTTATGGATGTCTCCCTATTGGATGACCATGGAAACATTCGTCAGGCGGGCGAAACTACATGAGCATCTACTCCAGCACCACCAGTGCTAGAAATTCAGGAGGCCAAACAGTAGACAGGGGCAACCTTCCATGACATACCATATTATGGAGGGCCCTACACAGAGATACCTACAATAGATTACCAGCAACCTCCTCATTAGGAGCAATACACCCCAAATCTCAACTCAGGGAACCTTTATGAGTTTATGACTGATTTCAGGGCTGACTCCGGCAGGTGGTTTGATACGCTAGAGCAGGATGTGTAGTAACTTAAATAGAGGTTCGATATAGCCTTCCCTTCACCACCTCCATCAACTTTTCAGCATCCATTTCAACAACCCCCCGACCTTTCTACCAATCGACCCAAGACTTCAGACACTCATTCCACTTTCAGCAAGGAATACACCAGGATTATGAGAATCCTCTAGGCAGCATCTACGATCTGAACCAATATATAAATAGTGACTACCAGTAGCAGATGCTTTCCTCACCATCCAGAGCTTGAGATTTTCTCAAGGACGATCTGAACCAATATATAAACAGTGACTACCAGTAACACCCTCTATCTTCCTCCTTTCCCTTTTATTTATTTGCATGCATACATGTTTATTTTTTATGTTTCTTGCATTTAGCATAAATTTCCAGCTTTGTAAGACTTTGTTTCATAATTTGTAGCTTTACAATTAAAGCTATGTGATGTAAATTTTTATGCCTAAATGCACAATTTTTCATCTTAAAACCGCTTGACCTATTCTTTGACTATTTTCTTATGTTTGGTAATAAATCCAAGGTCATGCACCTTTTACATAGCTTAAAACATTATTCCCTTGATCTATGTTGTGAATGGAAAAATCCAGGACATAGGACCGTTGGAAAGAGCTAGAGCATGATCAAAGACTACTAGATGCATTTTTCATGAACTTGCCTCTATTCTATGGATCCTTGAATCATAATTACAACTTTTCACACAAGTATCAAGCGGATAATGATGAGTTTTGAGCTATAATCAAGTTGACGTGTTTTTCCTTGATGGTCTGTGCACCCTCTCACCTTAGATTGAGTCAAAAGGATGAAAAATAAAAAAATTGTGAAAGAGGCTTGGCCACCCACAAAATCCCAAAAATATCAAAATAGTTCTCACCCAAGCCTATAAAAATAGAATGCAGAGAATAAAAGCCTGAGAGTAAATAAATGAATGTTGTTTTCTCTTTTAGGAGAGTTGAGGATGGTGCCCAGCCGGTGTATGACCACGCTCATGAATGCAGGTATGTCGTGCCTGGTAGTGCCATCCTAAGGCTCAATAGAGAGTCATTAGGAACCCCTAGGAGACCTATGAGACCATCTCAGTAGTAGGTTTGGTTTGAGCATAGTACAAGGAGTTTGTCTCACTACTTTGGGCCAATTGGCTCAGACTGCATGGACTGTCTCTCGTTACATGGACCAACCTGATGCAGATCGGGATCCTCAGAAGTCAATAGAGTCTTTTTGCTTTTGTTACTTCTTAGGACTTGAATAAGTGGGAGGCGCATTGTTCCCGATTGGTCTACATGAATACATGATGATGGCTCATTGCTCATCACCCGTATGATCACCTATGTGACAGCACTTTCACATTTTATAATTATGATGCAAACCCTCATGAGTATTGACAAGTTGCAGTGAATTCGCTTAATCTTGCTTGGATGTGCTTTAGTCATACTCAAGCAAGATTGTGCTCGATTGGTGGAGGTTTGTTTTGAAATGACATGAGTCAGGAAAATTAATTTTTAAACTATTTTCTCAACCTTAGCATTTATTGCCAAGATTAATTTGGATGTTATCTTTTTTTTCTTTGAGCACAGTCTTGCTTGAGGACAAGCAATGGTTTAAGCTTGGGGTGGTTGATAACACTCAAATTTAGGCATCCATGCTAAGCATTTATTTATGGTTTTGTGTCATTATAGCCTTAATATGCCCAAAATAACCCCAGATTCTTATGTTTTAGTAATTTACATCTTTTCATATATAAAGTTGCTCAACTAGCCTATTTTGGGACTTGTAGGCACCGAACCTGAGAAGACATATATTCTCCAAGATTTCTCCTTGATATATAGTTTTTTGTAGTAGCTAAGATTCCATCTGTCACTTGACGCGACCAAGGTGCTCACCACGGTTGTGTTGAGGTCAAGCCGCGACCGTGGTGGGTACCTTGACCGTGGCACACCAGTTCTTCCTCGACCATCATCACCTCGGTCATGGCCAGTTACCACATCCGTGTCAACGATGCGCCACCGAGGCCTACAAGGTGCTCACCGCGACCCGTGGTAATCACCACGATTGTGGTGAGGTCAGACTACAACCGAGGGAGGACTACGACCCGCGGTCATCACCACGGCTGCGGTAATTAAGGTTGCTACTGGGATCAGGACCTCGATGACTCCACCTATAAATACCCACCCCTCGCCACCTGAAGAGGGGGTTCTAAATTTTGGCAGTTCCACCTAGTGGTTCTGACATTTGGAGGTTCCTAGAGCCCTGTTAGAGGGTCTAAAGGTCTGAGAAGGACGAAGTGCTCACCCTACGCCCATCTCTTCAGTGTGCTTCCATCCTCCACCATTTTCCACCATCATCCACTCACCAAGCTACTGTTTGGGGTGGATCTAGAGAGAAAGGAGGCCAAGGAGTCCAGAAGACAAAGGAGGACGAACCAAGGATGAGATCCAGCCTATACGGAGGCTAAGGGGTGAGAGCCACCTCTCCTCTATGGGCTAAATCTCTTCTTCTTCTCCTTTCTTCTATTGTTCTCCTTTGTTTATGTACAAAATGATGTTCTTCAATCTTTGTTCGGTGCCAACTATGCTTGTCCATAGCTAGTTGAGCTCGTTCTTGGCTATGTTGCCTGTTTTGGGCATGCTTATGTAATTTTAACTTAAGAAAGTAGTTTTATTCTAGATCTAATATGTTTTTCTTCTATCTTCTCCTTTTGGATATGATTTCTAGTTTGGTTGATCTCTTTCTTGCTTGAACTTTTATTTCTGCCTATATCAAGAGATTCATTGTTGAAATAGATAAGAGAAGGTAGTTTGGATCAGAATCCGAGAGGAGGATGGTTCATGGTGATCTATGCAGAATCGTAGACCCGGGATGAGCCTACTACCTGGTTCTGTGTGGATCACATCTGTTCCTGACATCTCATAAGGTTCTAAACCTGAGAGGGTATCTAGATTGTTCTTGGATGTTGATTTGTCATCCTTGAGAGAGGTTTCATATCATTGATGGGTTTT
Organism: Alisma plantago-aquatica; assembly: GCA_963693085.1. Taxonomy (NCBI): domain Eukaryota; kingdom Viridiplantae; phylum Streptophyta; class Magnoliopsida; order Alismatales; family Alismataceae; genus Alisma; species Alisma plantago-aquatica. Next base: position 53,001,561 of record OY856411.1, read on the forward strand.
TAGTCATACTACGTGAGAGCGAGTGGGATGACCCCACATGAACAGATACCACAATACGTACTATGTTTGGATGTAGGTTACTTGCTCGGGTGTTCGAGGGTTGTCTACGCCTGAGAATGGGTGCATAGACTGCCCAACTTGTGGTTACATAGCCAATAACTCCTTCTCTTTGATTAGTAGAATCCTGTGGACTCTATTTTGTTTTGTTTTCTTTGTTTTGTTTTACTTTGTGACAACCTGCTAGACTAGTTCTAGCTCCATACTTTTATCGACTATCGAATTGGCTTATCTGACATAAGAGCAAGATCTTAAGTGTCCTAAATGTCCCCACATCCCTATGTTTGACCCCATATATCTACTTCGACCCCGTACTAAAGTTGTGGGGGTCCTTGAAGGTTTCAGGTTATAAATTTAAAGTTTGGTTCCTTCTGAGTCTGTCTCCTTCCCAGACACATGATTTAGGACTGATCACCAAGCCATCGACTAATGGCTGAAGGGGTCGAATAGCCTGCCAAAACACGTGTTGGTAGACCAAACGATAGAAAACTATAAAAAGGGACCGACTAAGCCCATGTTGCCTCCCTTTTAGTGAGTGAACAAGTCAAAACCCTACCAGCAGAAGCCAACGAAGCCAAAGTAACAAAGATGACCCCCCCAACATTTAGCATTGTGCAGGACGAAGCCATCTTCAACCAAATGGAGAATTCCAGAGCAACGCTTATAGACCGCTGGCGAGCACTACACCCAACAACAATAAGGTAACCCCTAAAGCTTAAGTATTTTCCTTGACCTTGCATTGTCGTCTTTGACCATGACTACCTATTTTAATTTCCTGTTCTGAGCCTTCAACTAATTAACCATTAGTTGAGGGAATCACTAGCTTATCCTACCACTGGCTATTCCAAGCCACTGACTGAGCAACCATCTTTTTACTGTTTAACCTCTTGAACCATCACCTGTTCAGATCTCCACCGATCAACCATCGGTTGAGGGAACCACCAGTTGAACATTTCACCACATGTTCCAACCTTCGATTGAAGCAATCGGTTGTTACCTTCGACTGTTGTTTTACTACATTAACTACCAACTGATACCATCAGTTGCCAGTGCTCAATTTCATTATTACTCAACAACTACAAATCCATAACCTAACATATTTCCATCCCTTTTTACCCATCTAATTAATCTAGCTAGAGATACTTTGTGTATGTACAAGCATAAGATGGAAGAACAGTAAGGAAATATCCAAGTACATGAATCTGAGTACACCAAGAGGGTGAGAGTCTCGATGATTGCAAAATAAATAGAGAGTGTTGGAAAATTGAAGGGTGAATATGCAAGCTACATTGAACAACATGGGGAACCCACTCTAGAAAGCATCAAGGCCATACTGGAAGTAGACATGACAAAGATCTTAGCCGAACCAATCTCTGAGGAATTAGAAGAAGAGGAAGAATAGAGAGAGACAGAGGTATCTGAGTACACAGCTTCTGAGGAGGTGAAAAATCCCAAGAAGAGAATTGCACCAGAAAGTGATGAGTTCAGGCCCAAGAAAGCAGCCAAGATATCTGAGGAGAAAGCATTAGTCGAGGCCAGAACTCTAAATCCCCTTGTACCTACAAATGTCCCCAACAACTAGCACATGTAAGTAGAAGAGAGCAACCTGACAATCAGCTGGTTCCCAGAGATGAAGAATACCATAAAATATGTTGTGACATATTCAAGAGGAATGATTACAAAGCTACAAGATATGGTGACATCAACACCTTAAAGCAATTAGGGATTTACCAGAGGGTGAAATAAAGCATTGAGAAACTAGGAATATACAAAATCTATTTCACAAACATGACCTCTTATAATGATTTGACACAAGAGTTCATGTCCTCCATCATAAAACTGTCTGTGGATATCAGCGTGAGTACAAGATGCAAATTAGGATTATGAAGAAAGACTACATCTTGATAGAGAAGTGGATTAATGTGGTCTTCACATACTCAATCGAACAAGCAGAACATGCTAACAAAGCACGAGGTGATAAGGATACAAAGGGCTTCGCAACTGAGAAGACTTAGAAAAGACTCTTAGGAGACTCCAAATACAGCTATGGCCAGCCGAAGCCCGCAATAATGCACTCAGGATTCATGAGGGTGGTGCACAAAATATTTACTAATTCACTGATGTTTAGATCAGACACATGAAATGTAACCAGGTTGGACCTCCACATTTTGTGGAGCCTTATGGAAAGAAAAGTAGTTAATGTAGGAAAGATACTAATTGAGAAGCTAGATGTAGCAATGGGAGCCGATGGTCCCCGCAATTTCTGCATGGGGGGATCAAAACATATATATCACACCAGTTGGGTTACCCAAGAAAGCTCAAGTACTTCCTAAGATTAGAAGGAGTTACAATGGTGGACGGAAAGTATCTAGTAGCAGTGAATGTCATAGCAAGGACAAAAAATGGAAACACCTACCAGTTTTGTAGGACAAAGCTCTTGCTACCCCTCCTAGAACTAAGAGGATATGACTTGCAGAAGTTCTTCTTCAAGGAAGAGGATGTCTCATCACTAATATTAGGTAAGAGTGCAATGACTAACAAGCACACAAAGGAGGAAGCCAACAAGAAAATGTCTAGGAAAAGGGTGCTCATGCGAGTCCCAGAGACGTCAATAAAGAAACCACCTCCTCTAAAGATGGTAGACTTGGATTCTGAAGATGCCAACAACATTGAGGAAGTGACTACAACCACTACCCCATAAGGGGTTTATCCTAAGAAAGGGGTACAACCAATCAAGAAGAAGCCATGAAGCCTTCAATAAAGAAGATAGAGAAAGGAAGCAAGGCAGATGGGACCAAGGCAGTCGCAAAGATAGACATTACTGACAAAGAGGTGCCACAACCAGAACAAAGCTCACACTAAAGTAAAGATTTGCCCAAAGTCCATGGAGAAAGAGAAGAAGTAAGCTCATTTGACAAGCCTAGACCAAGGGAGACCGCAATGACCAAATTCATGGGGAGATAGATGGGAATTGATGACCTCTGTGAGAATGTCTCTAACTCTAAGAAATTTTCTGCTACAACTGCAACTTTATCATCACTAAAAGTATAGGTACAAAAGCTGACTGAGGACATCTATCATGTCCTCAGTCTCCCTCTACAGATGCAGTAGCTAGATGCAAACCAACTCTAGGTGATACAGGCACTGGCTAGGGTGATGAGTGAACTAACCTCCCTATGAAAATAAGGGATGAACTTTGAGAAGAAAATAAGAAGTTGCGAGAGGAAGTAGCAAAAAGAAAGGAGGACTCATAAACAACAATCAACATATCTGTGGAGACACGTCAAGCAGTTCTAATGGAACCAGCATCACATGTTGATTTCCAACTTAGAATAGACTTGTTGTTAGAAAAAATGCAGGTAGGGCAAGAAGGGCTCCAAGCTAAAGCAACAACATCTAGGTTCACTCAACAGCTAGAAGAAGAGGAGCCAACTAGATCGGCAAGCAACAAATGAGTTCCCGCTGATGGATATGACACAACCACATCCCCAGGCTCACCAAGCCACTGAACAGACAAAAAAGAATGAAAGGGGGTCGAATGACAGCCAAAGTAGAGTGCTTCTAGACCCCAACAGTCATAAACACATCACTCCCACCCTTAGCACTTGTGTTTCCACGTCAGATGGTCGATATGGACATGTCATCAGTTTTGGGCATGCCAATAAGGGACATCCATGTCCTGGTCGACATCCTCGACAATGCAAAGCTAGGATAAGATATTATCTACCGCAACAACAAGTACAGTCTAACAAGAAGTGATTTGCGTTCTGCTTTTATACCTCAGGCGAATATAAGAAGAACATTTTTCAAAATTTTGTATGAGACTATAACAGAGGAGGACATGCATAGAGATAAAGATGGGTCAGTATTCAATGCAACATCCAATCTAGTAGCTCACCTACTGAAGGAAGGAGACCACATGGCTTCCGTCTATGAGCTACATGAAGCCACTGATAGAAGTTGATCTTTGAAGTTGGTCTGACTGCCCTTCAAAGAATTCAACCATTGGCTTCTCACAGTGGCTGACCTATCTGAAAGAAGAGTGCTCACTTACAACTTTAGCACCAAAGACCTACCTCATAGGTGAATCGTCTTTTAAAAGGTAGAGCACAAATCCATACAAGAAATCCCCACCCACCTAAAATGACTAATTCAAGGAGTAAGTGAGTGGTATTGCCCCAATTGGAAGGAAATTGCCATCGAATGCAATTTTTCCCAAGAAGGGCAGAACTTAAGGGACAGTGCCTTCTTAGCACTGAGGGTGATTGAGGCCATCAACTGAGGCACACATGTGGAGCAAATTGCTAATGAAAATGTCCACATCTTATGAGGAAAATATGTAATTGAAATCATTCACGACAGAAGCATGGAAGACATACCAAGGTGGATGTAGTCTCTTATTACTTTTCCTGAAAAGTCATAATGGAGAGAGGAACTTAGAAAGCTTGAGTCTTCAATAGAAAAGAAGACATCACCAGTGCCACCCACTGCCCCTCCATGATGAATACATATTCATCTTAGTTTTGGTTGCCTTTTTTGACCCAATTTTGCACTGAATGCTAATATTCATCCCTTGAATATGCTCATATACAATTTTCCTCAGTTCCATATCATTATTTAGAGTTTTGATCAAATATATTCATCTCCATTACAGGATTGAACATCACACTATGTGTGCTAGTGTAGGAGGAAGCAATAGACCCCCCCTGAGGGGGTGGATTTGATTCATGATTACCACGACCGCGATCCCAAGGAGACATCGCGACTACAGAAGATCACGACTGACCATGAGTTAAAGTGCACCGTGATTGAGGTCCACACCTGCTCGACCATGACCACGGTGCTAGAAAACGCTTAGACCTCGACCTGCATGGCGATCGCGACCTAAAGAGGACTGCGACTGCAATCAATGCTGACCGCGACTATGTTCGTTGATAGATCGCAACTGCGATCTTACCCCTCCACAGCCTAGCTTCGACTGCGGCTGCTACCACATTGTGTCCGCAACACACTAGTGCAACTACAGAACACCACCGCGACTGTGGCCAAGCAAAGAAGGACCGCGACCGCAGTATACAACCTCGACCATAGAGTTAATTCGGTGGCCTGCACCTATTAATAGGCCACCCACCTGTCATGTCAAAGCCTCTCTTCCACGACGCCAGGAGGTTTCCTCTCTATGCCCAGACCTCAGGAAGGCAATCTTCACCACTAAGGACTACCTCTGTGGAGTTCATACCTCTCCTCCATATCCACTCCATCCAGATCTATCTTCTATCCACTAGAGTGGTGGGACTTCAGATCTACAGATCTACTCTGCCACCAGCCACCTATCGGTCCTTCTCCTGCAAACAAGTGTACGAGAAGAGAAGGAAGAAGGAGAGAGAAGATCTGCCTTGCCTACCATGGTGTTCTCTCCCTCCTCATTCCAGATCTGCCCCGACATCATGTAGAAGACTATTTGTCCCCCGAGCTCCAGCCACGTTCTTCACCATGACCATGGCAGAATCTTCCCTCTATCTTATTTTTCTTATTTCTATCACGAAGAATGAGTACTCCTCTTTGCTGGGGTGTGGGGACTAGCCCTGCTGCCCATGCTTACATGTTCATCTGAAAACATTCCAATGCTTGTATATAACTGTTCATCTTGTATTAATCATTTGATGTGTGCTTGTGGATTGACAACCTGCCTTACATGATCTATTATAACCCTTTGTTGCGAGAACTTCAATACTTAGGTTTATTAATATCATTTAACATGGTTGATGCCTTGACGAGAACTTCTGAAAGATATCTTCAGAGTAGTAAGTGTGTGATCTATAGGTGCTGAGATATATGATGCCTATAGGTGATGCTTACGTGAACCTAACTTCCGTACAGAGGGTTTGCAACTCCATTTGGATGGTTTTATCTCGCCTGGATGTGTTTTGAACATGTTTGCATGTGTAGTGGTGGTAAAACCCAGTTCCACCCCAGTGATTCTCATCATTAATCTAGACTTTGTTTTAATCCTGCTCTTTACTTTCCTTGCATTTAATTTAACTAAACCCAATCAACTCTTCGTTCTAAATATTAGTCTTACTTGGACTGGATCTGACTAGCAAGATTCTTAAAAATGTTGTCCTTTGGGATTAGATCCTTAACTATACTGCGATAAGACCCGTCCGCTTGGAGGTGGTATTATTGCACACGGTTTTGGTAAAAACTCAGGGATTTCAGCTTTGGGCAAATTTGTTAGTGCATTAAAAACCATGTCAAATTCTGGTGCCGTTGTTGGGGGCAACGAAATCATCTAGTTAAATCTAGTTCTATTGAGACTAATCTAGGATTTTACTTTTACTTTTGATACTATTGAGCATCTAATTGAATTTGACTCTACTCTACCCACCTGACTCCCGAAAGATCTTTCCATCCTAGGTACCCCCAAAGACTAGTGCATGCACCATTCAAACAATTTCAGCCTTGTTGCTAGCTTTGACCCTGAAATAGAATGAACCTTTCGTCATCAGAGTAGAGAGAACCAAGCTAGGATGGCGCAAGAAATTGGTTGAAGGGTAGCTCAATCCCTTAATGTGCAAAGAGATAGGCTTATGTAAGAAGCCTGAGCTGCAGTTCAAGAAGAAATCCAAGCAGCTCAAGCAACAGAATTACAAAAGAACCTTAGAGAGTTCTCCATTCCTAAGGCTACTGACATTCATCACCCAGTACAACCTCCTCCCATCAATGCTCCTAATTTTCAGATCAAGGCATATTGGGTTACACTGATTCATAACAGTCCTTTCTATGGTAAGCAAGGAGAAGATAGTCAAGAACATCTTCTATGGTTTATAGACCTATGTGCTATGATAAAGCAGAATGGAGTCACTGATGCTTCCATCAAACTCCGTCTCTTCAAATATTCTCTTGCCGATAGAGCCATGAGTTGGTATAATTCCTTGCAATGCGAACCCATCACTACTTGGGAAAAAAATCAAAATGTTTTCTTGGAGAAATTCTATCCTCCTTCCCTCACCTATGAAATTAGGGGGCGAATAATACAATTTGCTCAGGTCCCTGGCGAAACCCTTGCAAAAGCATGGGAAAGATACAATGAGCTTCTACACAAGTGTTCACACCATGGCATACCTAAGAATCAACTCATCAAAATATTTTATAGGGGGTTGGATGATGATATCAAGAAGTTTTTAGACTCCTCATCTGGAGGAAACTTCATGCGTCAAAGCTATGATAGCGCATGGAAGGTTGTCACCCTTGGAGCTAAAAATCAAGCCAACTGGGGTAAACATGTAGGAAAAGGAGTGTTGAAGGTAGCTATGGCAGAATCTAGTCCTGAGTATAAGTCTATCGCCGAATCCCTAAAGATACTAGTTTTTAAGAAAGACAATCTACAATCATCTTTTGCTGCCTACGAAAGGAGACACTCACCCCCTCGACAACAAGAACAAGTCAAGTCAGCTTCTCTATTTTGTGAAGTATGTAAAGGCATTGATCATTCTACTCTAGCGTGTAATATTCTCTATGATGTCGTTCTGGGCAATACTTGTACCCAAGGAGGTAATGGGCAGATGGAAAATCTGAATGTTGTCCACACTATCCCTGGTCAAGGATATTATATTCCAAATCAAAATAGGAACCATCCAGGTTTTCAGTATAGAAATCCTTCAGGAGCGGAAAACTTGCAACAACTTGGTTCAAATAGTCAACAACAAGGTCCGTCAGGATACCAGTATAACCAACAACAAAATTTTAGGAAACAAGGGAACTTTAGAGGTAACTTTCAAAATAGAAACTACAACCAGTATCAAAACAACTCTCAGTTCCAGAAGCCTAACCAAGTACCTTATCAACATCAACAACAAGGGCCACAAGTTGGTCCCATCTCTTCTGATGACAAACTGTCAGCCATTGAGAAGATGCCTCAGTCGCAACAGACTATGATAGCAAATCAGCAAGCCCATCAGAAGGCTATTGAATCCCAACTAGCTATACTTTCAGCTAGCCTCAAGCCTCCTGCCAGAGCTTTTGTTGGCCAACCAGAGAACAATCGTAAGCATCCAGAGCAACTGAAAGCTATCACCACCCGATAAGGAAAAGACTATTCTAATCCTTCTATCAAGACATCTGTGGTAGTTACGGACGATGATGACTTTGTGACTGCACAAGACTCTACAATACCTAAATCTCAACTGAAAGAACCACCAACCGCTGATAAGACAGACAAAGCAAGTTATGAAGAACCTATTATTGCAAAATCAGAAGACGCACTTGATCCAGTTGTACCAGTATACAAGCCTCGTCCTCCCTTCCTAGCTTGACTAAAGAAGATAAAACTTGACACTTGTTTCAATAAGTTCAAGGAAGCAATGAAGAAGCTTCATGTTGATATACCCTTTCTAGATGTGTTGGCTGAGATACCAGCCTGGACAAAGTACTTAAAATTGCTCCTTACAAGGAAATATATAATACCAAAAAATATATATAATTGGAGAATATGAGACAGTCAAATTAGCAACAACTACTTCCGATATTTTTCAGAGCAAGATGCCCACGAAGTAAAAAGACCCAGGATCCTTTGGAATTTCATGTCATATCAGTGACTCCTCATGTAAGAAGGGGTTGGTCGACATCAGTGCTAGCATCTCTATCATGCCACTTAGCCTTTGCAAGAGGATAGGGTTTGTAGAACTTCTCCCAACTAGCATGACCATATAGCTTACAGACAATTCTATGACGCTTCCCTTGGGAATCATTGAGGATGTCCCAGTCAAGGTGGGAAAAGACTCTTATGTCCCATGTGACTTTGTCATCATGGACAGAAAAGAGGACTATAGATACCCTCTTATCTTTGGCCGTCCATTCCTCGCCACTGCAAGAGCTTTGATTGATGTTGAAGTAGGAATCTTGCTCCTTAGACTCGGTAAAGAAATACTCAAGTTCAAAGTTTTTGTAAGTATGCAAAGACCAAGCATGCAAGAAGAAGTCTGTTTGATTGATTACATAGAGAAAATGTCACTCCTCACACAAGAGGATTATGAACAAGATGATCCTTTGCAAGTGGCCCTAACAAACCCATCGACTGATGACTCCATTGGCGAATAAGTAAAGAATTGTGTTCTCCAACTCAATGCTGCAGAAGAAGTTCCTGAAGCTAAATTTGAGCTCACGGTTGTGAACGTAATTTAAGACCCGTGTGAGAAACCAGAGGCTCCCGAAATGAAGCCCCTACCCGAGGGAATGAAGTACGTATTTCTAGATGATCTCAAGGTCTGCCCGGTTATCATAAATTCTTATCTAATGTCTGAGCAAGAAGATAAACTCCTGACAGAATTAAGGGAAAGAAGATATGCTATCGGCTACAAAATGAGCGATCTCACTGGGGTTAGTCAAGTGCTCTGCATGCATAAGATCCCCATGGTGGAAGACCACAAGCTGACTATTGAACATCAACGGAAGCTTAATCCTAATATGAAAGAAGTTGTTCGCCTTGAAGTCATTAAACTACTCACTACAAGAATCATTTATCCTTTATATGACTGGACATGGGTGAGTCATGTACATGTTGTCCCAAAGAAAGGTGGCACTACCGTGATACATAATGAAAATAATGAACTCATCCCCACTTGAATAATCACTAGCTGGAGGATGTGTATTGATTACCGGAAATTAAACAAGGAAACACACAAAGATCATTTCCCGATGCCTTTTCTTGACCAAGTTTTAGAGCGGTTGGCTCACCAGGAACATTTTTGCTATCTCGATGGTTACTTTGGGTTCTATCAAATACCCATACATCCATATGACTAAGAGAAGACAACTTTCACTTGCCCCTTTGGAACATACGCCTTAAGAAGGATGTCGTTTGGGCTTTGCAATGTGCCTGCGACCTTCCAATATTGCATGGCATCCATATTCACTGGTCTAACTGAAACTATCATGGAAGTTTTCATGGATGATTTTTCCGTGTATGGGGATTCATACGACTCATGCCTCAAGAACCTCTCCCTTGTCCTCAAATGATGCAAAGAAGCACATCTAGTGTTAAATTGGGAGAAATGTCACTTTATGGTGAAAGAAGGCATTGTCCTCAGCCATAGGGTCAGCAATCGAGGGATTGAAGTTGACAAAGCAAAAATTGAAGTGATTTCTAGACTCAGTATCCCAACCAATGTAAGAGAGGTCCACAAATTTCTTGGTCATGCAAGCTTTTATAGAAGGTTTATAAAGGTTTTCTGCAAGATAACCAAGCCTATGACGAACTTATTACTAAAGGATGCTGATTTTCCAATTTGATGAAGAATGCATCAAGAGTTTAAACAATCTTAAGAATGTCCTTACATCAACCCCCATCATCAGAGCTCCAGATTGGGAGCACCCATTTGAAATAATGTTTGATGCTAGTGATTACGCAGTTGGCATAGTTTTGGGCCAATATATAGAAAAGAAACATCATGTCATCCACTATGCATCTAAGACCCTTGACGAAGCTCAAAGTAACTATGCAAATACTAAGAAGGAACTCTTAACAGTTGTCTTTGCCTTTGACAAGTTTAGATCCTACCTCATCGGCTTCAAGGTCATTGTCTACACAGATCATGGTGCAATCTGTTACCTCTTAGCAAAGAAAGATGCAAAACCCAGGCTAATCAGATGAATTCTCCTCTTGCAAGAATTTGATCTTGAGATAAGAGATAAGAAAGGCACAGAAAATGTTGTGGCAGACCACTTGAGCCGTATCCACACCCTGGAAACTGAGAAGATCTCAATTAATGACTCTCTTCCAGATGACCAGCTCATGAAAGTCTTAGAAGCTACTCTTTGGTACTCAAACTATGTGAACTACCTTGCAACTAGTATCATCCACCCTGAATGCACCAGAAATGCACTAAAGAAATTCATGCACGATGTGAGGCAATATCGCTGGGATGAGCCGTACCTATTCCAGCTCTATGATGATGGTCTCTACAGACGTTGTGTCACTGAGAAAGAAGCTCAACTTGTTCTAGAGTAGTGCCACTCAGGCCCTGTTGGAGGCCATATGAGTTCTAAGAAAACTGTTTTGAAGGTTTTGCAATGTGGCTTCTTTTGGCCGACCATATCCAAGGATTCCTACAACTTCATTTTATCATGTGACAGATACCAGAGGGTGGGTAACATAACAAAAAGAGATGAGATGCCCCTCAAGATTTGGAAGGAAATTGAGATTTTTGACATTTGGGGAGTGGACTACATGGGCCCATTCCCATCCTCGCATGGATTTTTCTACATTCTAGTCGTAGTGGATTATGTATCTAAATGGGTAGAGGCCATGCCAACTGTTACTAGCGATTCAAAACCAGTCATCAAAATGTTTAGAAACATCATTTTCCCCTGTTTTAGAGTTCCACGCATTGTGATATCCGATGGAGGTTCTCATTTTCTGGAAAGATGCTTCAAAGTGATGTTAAGAAGATATGGTGTAACGCACAAGGTAGCTTCCCCCTACCATCCACAAACAAGTGGGAAGGTAGAGGTTTCAAACCGTCAACTCAAAGCTATCCTGGAAAAGATAGTAGGCCGCAACCGAAAGGATTGGTCAGTAAAATCAATGACGCCTTGTGGGCCTACCAACCTACTTTTAAGACTCCTCTTGGGACAACACCATTTAGAATAATCTATGGAAAATCATGCCACCTGCCCGTAGATGAACACAAAGCTTGGTGGGCAACTAAACAGCTGAATTTTGACATGAAGAAAGATGGCCAAGCCAAGATTCTGCAACTTTAGGAGCTGGAAGAACTTTGGATGACAACCTATGAGAATGCATGAATCTACAAAGAACGCACAAAATTATGGAATGATGGTCATCTCAAGAGGAAAGACATACAAGTGGGAGACCAAGTTCTACTATTTAACTCAAGACTGAGATTGTTCCTAGGGAAACTCTGTTCTCGCTGGTCTGGACCATACATTGTAAAGAGCATCTACCCACATGGTGCTTTTGTTTTATGGAGTGAAAAGTCAGGCGATTTTGTGGCAAATGGCCAATGCTTGAAGAGATATATCACCACAGCTGATACTAGCATTGAAGAATCATTGAATCTTTCCAAACCAACATATCTACCAGAAAATTGAAGGAAATGTGTCAAGCCAACGACATAAAACAAAGGCGATTGTAGGGAGGCAACCCGATCCTTAACTTAGCTTTTACGTTTCTATTTTGAATTAGAAAATTTTTCACCCAGTAGATATCACATCGCAAGATGCAATCTTAAGTTCTGATAGTTTTCATTTTTGAGATTTCTGATGGAGGACACGTGGCTGAGAGGAACACAACCACATATGGTGGGATAATCGGCACGATTTTCCCCCTCCATCTTAGATTTAGAGTTTGCTCGAGACGAGCAAATTTCTATGTTTGGGGTGGACGGTGGGTGGTATGTACTTTACTTTCCACCTACACCCATCTATTTCAGACTTAAGATTCCATCTTTGCAGTTTTGATCAAAATTTTCAAAAATTTTCAAGTTTTCAAAGTAGTTTTGTATAGAAACTTGATGAAGTTTCGACACTTCTTTTTCAATCAAAGGCTTTACCTATCCAGCTAGTTTCTTTGTCTATGCAATTTTGAATCATTATACCCACCTTATTTGAAGCAAAGCCTTAAGAGGGACAATCTCTGAAACTAGACAATGGTTAGAAATCACCATGTGAAGCTTATGAATCCTAGCATCATGATCCTTATGTAAATATGGCAAGTATCTGTCGAACTGAGAGGCATCAAACACATTGTGCTTCCTAACTGACCAGTGGAACAATATCATGAAATCTCCATTGGATCCACATCAAGTCATTATTTGAGCATAGTATGATAAAGAGAACAACTCAGTGTACTGAATTATAAATCAAGTTGCATTATGATCTGAACTCTCTTCTACACTTCTTCTACCATCTTCTTACCCCTCCATTCATAAAAAAGAAACAAAAATCCATACAAAATAGTGTCAAACCCTAAGTTCAGGGTGACACGCCACTTCTCTCTTTATCTGCTTCTTCCATACCCCTCACTATTTAATAGGTGTGTACAACCAAAAAGAAAAGATGTCAGTGAGCACACACAAAAAATGCAATCTCAAGTTGAATAGAGGAGAGATTCACACCAAAAAAAATACAATCAATGTAATTGCAATCATATAATAAAATCTCGAGTCAAATAGAGGAGAGATTCACTACTTCCTTCCATACCCCCCTTCACTCCCTTTTCCACCTACATGAACAATGAATGCCTCATTTTGACCACCCTTTTGTAAAACACCAGTGTCAGATCAAATGCACACTTGTTGTTCTGTGGGTATCTCTGGACTCTTACAAAACTCTTAGACATGTTTAATGTTAGAGAAAGTGGGGAGGAAGTGCTTTTGAAAAACGAACTCATGAACGAAGATATTGTAACATGTGTTCAGTGATCTCAAGAAGTTGAGATGCTAAGCGATATCAAGTAGAAAAGAAACAATCGTGATTTGAAGATGAGGAAGTCACAAGAGTTGAAAGTATTCAATTGGTGACTATTTCAAATTTTGTGTTACTCGAGGATGTTCAACGTTTAAGTTTAGGGTGTTTTGATGAATGCATATTCATTTTAATTTTGGTTGCCATTTTTGGCCTAGTTTTGCGCTGAATGCTAATATTTACCCCTTGAATATGCTCATATACAATTTTCCTCAGTTCCATATCATTATTTAGAGTTTTGATCAATCTATTCATCTCCATTGTAGGATTTAACATCGCACTATGTGTGCCAGTGTAGGTGGTGTAGGGTATGGTGGTCAACACAGGCCATTCGACCCTCAATAATTGCCCCCCGGGGGTGGGTTTGATTCATGATGACCACGACCATGATCCCAAGGAGACATCACAACTATAGAAGATTGTGAATGACCACGAGTTCAAGTGCACTGCAATCGAGGTCCACACATGCTTGACTGCGACCGCGGTGCTAGAAGATGCCTACACCTCGACATGCATGGAGATCGTGACCCGAAGAGGACCACAACCGCAATCATTGCTGACCGCGACCGCGATCTTACCCCTCCACAACCTGACTTCGACCGCGACCACTACCACACTGTGACCGTGGCACACTAGTGCAATTGTAGAACACCACCGTGACCACTACCACACCACGACCGCGGCACACCAGTACAACTACAGAACACCACCATAACCACGGACAAGCAAAGAAGGACTGTGATCACGGTATACAACCTCGACCACGGAGTTAAGTCGGTGGCCTGCACCTATAAATAGGACACCCACCTGTCTTGTCAAAGCATCTCTTCCACGATGTCGGGAGGTTGCCGCTTTGTGCCCAACCCTCAGGAAGATGATCTTTGCTGCCAAGGACAACCTCTGTGGAGTTCTTATCTCTCCTCCATCTTCGCTCCATCCAGATCTATCTTCTATCCACGAGAGTGGTGGGACTTCAAATTTGTAGATCTATGCCACCGCCAGCCACCTATTGGTCCTTCTCCAACAAGCAAGTGTACAATAAGAGAAGGAAGAAGGAGAGAGAATATCTGCCTCACCTTCCATGGTGTTCTCTCCCTCCTCGTTCCAGATCTGCCCCAATATCGTGTAGAAGACCATTTCTCCACCAAGATCTGACCACCTTCTTCACTATGACCATGGTGAAATCTTCCCTCTCTCTTGTTTTTCTTATTTCTATCATGAAGAGCAAGTAGTCCTCTTCGCTGGGGTGTGGGGACTAGCCCTACTTCCCATGCTTACATGTTCATCTTAAAACATTCCATGGCTTGTATATAACTTTTCATCTCGTGTTAATTGTTTGATGCATGCTTGTGGATTGACAACCTGCCTTGCATGATATATTATAACCCTTTGTTGCAAGAACTTCAATACTTAGGTTTATTAATATCATTTAACATGGTTGATGCCTTGACGAGAACTTCTAAAAGATATCTTCAGAGTAGTAAGTGTGTGATCTGCAGGTGACGAGACATCTGATGCCTATTGGTGATGGTTACGTGAACCTAACTTCCATACGGAGGATTCACAACTCCATTTGGATGGTTTTATCTTTCCTGGATGCGTTTTGGACATGTTTGCATGTGTAGTGGTGGTGAAACTCGGTTCCACCCCAGTGATTCTCATCATTAATCTGGACTCTATTTTAATCCTACTCTTTACTTTCCTTGCATTTAGTTTAACTAAACCCAATCAACTCTTCGTTCTAAATATTAGTCTTACTTGGACTGGATCCGAATTGCAAGATTCTTAAAAACATTGTCCTTTGGGATTCGATCCTTAACTATACAGTGATAAGACTCGTCCGCTTACAGGTAGTATTATTGCATAAGGCTTTGGTAAAAACTTAGGGATTTCAGCTCTGGGCGAATTTGTTAGTGCAGTGAAAACCACGTCACTCCACCACCCAGTAGAACACATGTCGCACCTATACATGATGAGAAGGAACCACCCCAAGAAATCCCTACCACTACAGAGTGGGAAACAACTCCAGTAGTTAAAATGCAGGCATCCAGCCTACCACCAATGCAACTGCTTCTGATCCCAACTTCCATTGATATCATTATAGCATCACCCTTACCTCCAGAGAACAAAGTCGTCGAAGGAAGTGAGTTAAACACCGATGAGGTAAACCAAGCTGTTGATACACCAAAGGGAATAGAACCAACAGATGTCACAACACCTACCTTTGAGACTTTGACGAATTGGCGTACTATGGTTTGTCTATGGAAGAAGTCAAATTCCTCCTAGATGTTCTGCGCCCACGAGAGGATGAATTTGTGGTTATTTTTTAAATATTACATGTACAAATATTACTCCCAGACCTCAGAGACATTTTGATAACAAGAGGGTACATGACAGTAAATTTTACGATAGCTTGCCAACTACTACTAGCTGACGATTTCACCAATGTATACATGGCATGTTATGAAATATTGGGAGATATTGTGTCAAAAAAGGAATCAGGCGATCTAAAACAGATGATAGATCACTTAAAGTACAATGCTTCATGATGGATCTTTGTGCCAATATTACAAGATGGACACTACGCACTACTAGCAGTGGACACCGTCAATAAAACATCCATTTTCTACAACAACTTTGATGCAATATTTAGTGCAAAGTGCATAAAGTATTAGAAAACAACCAACAATGTCATTGAAGAACGAGCCACTATGGTAGCCAATAAGACTACAAAGTTGATCACAATCTTTGGCCTTGACATTACTACCGATATAAAGTTTGAGAAACCCCAGTTCTGCCATAGGTATCCATAGCAAGAACCTCTTTCAAACAACTATGGATTCTACGTACTTTACTGGATATAAATGCTAGCTTCAAATTAGAAAGTTGAACAATGCCAAGATGACTACTACCACCACCACCTAGTACAATATGTTATGAAGATCCTAGCCTCAGAATGGTTGATCGCACACAATGACCTATAATTCGCTTGTTTCGGATCAATCTCATTCTTTGACCCCATGTGGATAGGGTGTATGTTAATTTTAGGAGGGGTATGAATAGGAAAACATGGTACGTCTTCACCCTGACACTATTTGTTTTCTTTTCTGCCCCGCTTAACAAATTTTGAAGAAAATTTGACAATCGACATGACTAGTCAATTTTGGCTTGATATTTGTACATGCATATAGATACCCTTGCTGAAATCTTGTTATACAAGTAGTCTAAAAAGGAAAATTTTGAATCTATTTTTCTAAGATTGTGTCATAACCCCAACCCTTAGACTTTCTTGTCTTCAGGCTTGCCCTTAGCGTAATTTTCTCAAGAATGACAGATCTAGGCCTCTTAATCTACTTCAAAATTTTTTAGTGCGATTATGTCTTAACGTCAGCATATCCTAGAGATAATGTAGAAGTTACATGTATGTTAGTCAACCAAGAATAAATCTCAAGGAAAAGAGGACTCATCCTACCATGCTCTTGATTGACATTATAATTGTCACAACCCGTTCCTAGCTTTACTGGTAATCCTGGAGATTTAAGATAATCTTAATGCTTGCCATGATTTTATTAGTAATATTCTATGTTGTGCTTTATATTAACTTTAGTAACCTTAAATACTTGTTTGGGCAACTCATAATCATGATTTAAGCATATTATAAAGATCTGAGGTGGAGTTAATATAGCATTCACCCATACATGTATACAAAAAGAGAGTTAATGACATTAGAGGAAATAATTAATAAATAATTTTTCCTTTGAGAATATTATCAAAATAATAATTTAGGATTATAGAGAATTTAATTATAAATTCAACAAAAAAGGAATGAACCAAATCGAAGATAAAATGAGAAATTTATGCCCTTTTTAGTAAACATGTATTGAGTGTCGTGACCGTGACGCTTTGTCGTGTGTCGCGACCCGTGACGTTGCGTCGTGTGCCATGACCGTGACACTCACATGACGCAGCATCGTGACCACGACGAATGCTACACAGGACATCCAATCGTAAAATGATCATATCTCGAGATATACTTATCCATTTTATCTGTTTTCAACGAAACGAAGTGTGTTGGGACCATGATATGATCCTCTATCATCTCAGACACCTTTCTCTATGAGAGGGCAACCTAAAAGGTGATTGATGGGTCGATTTTTGGGGAAGAATGTGATGAATGGTAGAAATCCAAAAAGGTTGCCATAGATTCGACTTGGTAAGTATTTTTAAACGTGATTCTTCCTTCTCTTCATCTCACCTTGCTTGGAACCCTTGATCCATCAAATTTGAGGTTTGGGTTAACCTTTGACCTTCATCTTCTACCTATAGTAGACCTCGTTTAGGGTTGAAAGGAAGAAGAAACCGCTGATTTTACTAGGATCTTGATATGGATTCAAGATTTTCAGAGATGTGTTGCATTTTGAAGGTGTTTCCACACCTTAGGGTGAGTGGGTACTTCCTTTAAATAGTAGATTGCATGAAAATGAGTTAAATCATCAATAATTTTCAATTTCTTAGTATGCGAGTACAAACCCTAAATGGTCTTTTTTGAATAGATTTTGCTACATGATATGAAATAGATTATTTCTCTGTTGTGATGAATTTCAGATGATGAAATCACATTAGAAATGGTTACAATCCATCTGAATGAGAATTCTTAAAGTAATATTAGAGTTTACATGATTGTACTGAAATTTAAGGTTTTCGGCTATGATTGAAATTGTGGTATAGTTAAATAGAGAAATTTTTCTATATGAAACTCATTGATTATTAATGAATTGTTTATCTGAATGGGTGGTACATAAATGTTAGATACTATCTTGGATTGTGTGTCATGTGAATAGTGTTTGCTTAGTATCTCAGTAAAGAGGGTGAAACCCTAGATGAGTGGAAAGTTGGAAATTTGTGAATAGATATTGTGAAATCCATTTGAAGTGCTTTTCTTGACATCATAGACTTTATTTATTTGTTGTTATTATTGATGCATGATATCTCAGCGAATGGTGAGGAAACCCTAATGTAGCTCAATTGTAGGATGTCATATATCTGTTTATTGTATATGTATTGTTGAAAGCGGTTTTTCTTCTGTGAATGTTTATGACACATTAAGTCCTTATGTGTGTCATGTGATAATTAAATGAGTTAAATGAAACCCTAATGATAGGATGTTCAGTGAAACAAGTGTTGTGATATCAATGTTTCTCAGTTTGAGATTGGGTGATGCTTAACAATTTAGTTGTGGTAAATGTTATCAGATGGTTTATGAAATGAACGGTTTACAAAGTTGAACCAAGATATGTTGATGTGATGATTGAATTGTGAATTTAAAGAGTGAATTAGATTTTTAGATGCCTTGAACACTATAGAATCCTCACATGATGAGGCTTACATTGTGAGGAGGAAATAACTTCTCGACTGGACGTAGTCCAGATTGAGGTAAGCCAGAGCGCACTAGTAGGGTGTGGGGGTCTTGACCAGTATGGTAGACTCCTTATAGTTGAGTGGTACCCAACACCAACCGGGGATGTCAGTGGTACCTATGTTACATGTTGAGTGATCAGTGGTCAGTAGGTCCACTGATGCACAATAATCTTTAGGGTTTTGACTCACCACCTGTGTACCCAGGTTGAGAGGTGGAGTCTGAGATATCTGGCTGCTCCCATTAGCCACCGAGAGGCAAACATGCTGAGGCCCTCTATAGATGAGGTCTTACTCAAGAGATAGGCTTAAGAACCCGGGAATGCTTGTAAGCCTTGTATAGTGAGATCGTAGCTTGCTATGATTCTTTCACATGTTTTGGTACACCTCATGTGGGTTCAGGGCATAATAAGATGAATGAGAGGTTAAATAAGTGTGTGCAATTATTCAATTATTCTTTGTATGTTTATGAATTAAAAGTTCTCTTTATGATAAGCATGTTCATATATTGATTCACTCTTGTAGATGTATTGAGTATTGTGCCATATTTATGTTTGTGAATGATTAGTCTCTTTAAAGCCTACTATTGCTAGTATATATGTAATTATTTAAGTGCTTTAAACTATTTCTTTTAAGTACTCATTCACTGAGTGAGTAGGATCACCCCTCTACTCACATTTTTTAGGGAAACCATGTGGACTTGAAGAAGGTCAATGCATCAGAGTAGATCTACCACATGTGTTAAGTATGAGATTAGTTTAGTTCAGTCGGTCCATGTCACTCTAGGTCCTTGTATAGATGTGAGAGAGTTGTAAATGATGTTTTGTATCTTTGTTTCCTTATTAAGAGAGAATGTATATGATTACCATGTCGTAATACATGGAAGTGTGAGAAATATAATGAATGTATGGATGTGTATCATTAATGTTGAGATCATATTCGAGTAATGAAAGTTTAATTATCTTGTAAAGTTTTTTTATGTGATTAGATGCAAGAAAACAAAGAGTTTGAAATGAGATAAAAGGAAAAAAAAGTCAGGAGTGAACTTTGTACTAAGTATAATCCTCAAACTTATGCCCTAATCTCATGATTAGTGGTAATCGTGGGATGCGGTTATAACAACTTGGTAACAGAGCTTAGGCTGAGTTGTCAGGGACCATTAGGATAGAAAGTCACAGTTATTAGTGTGGCAGTTAAGAGGTAGTGTGTTAATAGCTATGGGAAGTATGCGTATTTGGATGTCCTGGCCCAGTATCTGGATACTTAGGTTGACTAGTATCAATCTACTCTATCTATTCTTCTCTGGATGGCTTGGCTACGTATGCAGATGAAGGATGGGCTAGAGAAAAACCCTAGGAAATTTAGGGTTAGGACACTAGAACAAAATATTTTACAGCACAGGGTTGTGTGCTCAGGGATAACAGCCCTGGCCAGTTGGTTAACATACGTCAAGGACTGCCCCTGAATAGTAAGTAGTCAAACCCTAACTAAGAATTCATATAAAAAGGTTATCGGGTTTTATTCATCCCTGCAAAAACCTAACCGAATGTGTCTGTTGAGTGTGGCACGACTCCAGCCCCCGTCAGTTCCCATTTCATATGTTCATCTTCCCCTATGTGTGAGAATCGTTCTCACCCATCAAAGTTCCATGCGAGAAACTTTCAGAAATTGTAACTTGTGGCTGCCACTCCCATTATGCATCCATCATCTCTATTTTCTATTGTCACCTTATCCAGTTAGCCTCTCCCTCCTGGCTTCGTGCTACCCATCTCAGAAATTCTGAATGAATGTCAGATGATTCAGGACGGTAATATTCAGTCTCTCGCTCACACACTTTCTGATCGTTGATTATTATAGAGTATTTGAGATGATGATGGAAATTTTCTGAACAAAAATGATGACTAGCAGGTCATGCAGGTTGGTATTACCCTATCGTCTTGTAGTAGTCTAATATGCACGGAGACAATTCCAACCCAATCCGTAAAGCTTCTTTTTCCATTGATTAGTGACCTACACCAATCGCGAGAGTATTGAAAAGTGTAAGTATATTTGTTCTTTTAATATTTCACACTATATTCGTCTACTTTTGTGTAGCACGACCTTTCTATTATATTGCAAATAGTTTGTATGGTTTGGGAAAATAGTTGATATTATACATATATATTCATACTATAATATTGCAACATGACTAACTCTATATTTTGATCTGTATTTGTTATTCATTTTCATGTAGACTATTAACAAGAGATTTGGTCTTTGTTCAATTCCAAATTTTGATCTTGGTAGGAAACTCTACAGAAAATATGAAACTTGAAGTTCATTAGAGGGTGGTAGGTGAGTACAATAATGTATACACATCTTTTTATTAACATGCATGTTTGCTTTTCTTCTAAAAATGGTGTAATTTATATCTTAATCAACTTCAATATATAAACTCTGAGAATATGACAAAAAGTTTTCCTTTATGCAGGATTTTGAAAAAATACACCACAAGATAGAAGGATTGGTGGAAATACTAAAGATAACCCGTAGAGAGGAAGTAATGAAAATTTTCTGAGGAAAATATATGAAGCAAACTTGCTTTCCTGGAAAAAATCTCTTCTTTAACTATTTGTAATAAAAATGATATATCAAAGTCTTTGTAAAGTATATGAATTACTTTGTAAAGTAATACATGATTCTTCAATCATGTATTTTGAGTGTAGATAGTACAACTAAATATCAATTGTAATATTGTTTCGTGTTAAACTTTATTTGATATCATTTGATGAATGATGAGAAATTGTAATTGTGCATTTATTTTGAATGTTGTATATATTTCAATATGGTGGTTTGAAGCTCTCAATGATAATATGGCTGCTAGAACGACAATAACATTCATATCTATTTGTCAACAATGGACCTTAGGTGTTGAATACCTAAGGTTTCGGTCCGTATTGGTTAGGGATAGGACATGGCCAACCAATATTGATCACCAAGCTTTTGCCAAGGGTATGTTGGTTAGGGTTTTACCCTGACCACCACTTTTTGGTCAGGGATTCATATGTATTGGTCAAGGATTAGGCCTTCAGCTTTGACAAGTTTTGTATTAGTGGGAGACCAGAAAGTAATGAAGGAGTAAGAGATTAAGCATAGACTGTGATACAACTCTTGCTTTATATTGCTTCCTTGATTGGAGATAAATAGAAATGCTCTTATATGTATGCATTTATGTTATCAGTTTGTAAAATATGTATGGTTCTTTTAGATTGTTGTGTATCATGAAGTTGATTCAGTTATTCTTTGTATCAAGTAGACCAGAAGTTATGTTTAAATGAGTTTTCCCTAAGTGGATATTCTTTATAAATGTTTGAGATGAATAGGAGTTGATTAATCCTGAGTAGCTCTTGGCTTCAGGACTATAGGTTTGGCCTGGTCCGGCTGGTAGGGTGCGTTTTTGGGATTTAATGAGTCCTATTAATTAATGTAATAAGAGTAATTAAGCTACAGGGAGGCAAACTCGGTATGTAATGAGTATGTACATACACTAGAGATTGAAACATATGGGAAAGATTAGAATAGCTAAGAATCAGTTGGAACTGATATCTGAGATCCAACTTTGGGGCCTCGTATGAGAAACCCTTAAGTGGGAATAAAGGATTATGACATAAGGTTCAGATTAAGTTTAATGATTAGTATTATATGAAATCTAAATATGAAATAGGGAAAAGATATGAGAAAAGTATGTAAGATCCAAGAGTAAGAATCAATCATGAGGAATGCATCATATAATCGAGTACGATGTTTTTATGTACTCCAAAGCAAAGGTAAAATAGAAGAAAAGACTTAAGTATACGATAAGTACATAGAAGTGAAGAGTCTTCAGAAGAGTTAAAGTATAGACAATTAGATGAACATGTAAATCATAAGACTAGGATAACAAACTTAGTTGAAACAAAGAGAAATGTTAGAAATGATGAGCTTGATTAAGGAATGAGGGTTATGATATAATTGAGAGAATGGAATGTATACCTTTATTATGAAGTTTAATACACTCATCCTTACTACCTTTGGACTCGAAGTCTCTATAGAACAACAAACTAGTTTCTAAAAGAAGAACAAAAGTGTAGCTAAACAAATGAATAAGTCATAGAAAGGTACACTATATTCAGGAAGGAAAAACTTGATTGAAAGAGAAACTAAGTTTGACCCATGCATGAGCCGTTTGATTAAAATGAATGATATGTAATGTATTAAATATGAGGTGAAACTAGTAGAGAGATTATTGATTTAGAATTTCAACTTCACATTAGTAGAAGGATAAAAAGAAATATGTGCAACATGGTATACATGATCATACACATGAATAGGGAACATGATCATAAGAGAAAATTAGAAGTTAAAGATAATAGGTGGAAGAGTAGTATATGGTAAGAGGATTATGGAAAGAAATGAAGGGTTTGAAACACGATCGAGTAATATAGATTATAAAAGAAAGGGGTTAGGAAATTTAAGCAAGTGTTAATTAGTAAAGTATCCTTGTTGATAACCAATTAAACCTACATATGAGAAATGTATTAAGGGAATGCTTGAAGATAAGAATTCTAATTCTCAGAATCATCTTCTCTTTCACATCTTCCTTAATGAGAGAAAGGTGGGAATGAAGTGATAAGAAAATGAATCATAACTGATGCATAACCACCATGGTAGAGACATCTAGTAAATGTAATAATGACACACAATATGATGATGAAACCCTAGCAGGGTAAATTGAGAATGTAATCTATCTGAATGGCCAAGTAAGAGAAAGGAAATTCAATTGATAAGGTAAGGAAGACTTTAGTAAAACTTGTGAGATCCAAAGTTTGAATTTCAAATTAACGGAGCAAAGTCATATCATAATAACAACATGTTACTGATAAAAATCAAACCCTAGAATGTTTAGAATTTTAGTAGTTCAAGGGATGTCACTAGTGATTTGACCTTGAATACTAGCATCTGAATAAAACAAGATCATGAGATTTGCACTATGAGAAGTAAACTAGCACTGATAGTAATCCAAGGTTTAATGGTAGCTAATATGAAAGGTAGATAAACAATATGAAAATGATTTAGAGAAAAGGATTAGAAATAGATTTGAAATATAAGAATTGTGATTTGAACAAAAGGAGAAGTGCAACATGAGCAAAGTGTAATCTAAAATAAATTCTTGCAGTGATAGAAAGAATGATGAATAATCAATTCTTACCTTGAATGTTTCAATGTTAGAGATGTTTATTCTATATGATCAAAATGAGAAGGATAAGTAAGAAGAAGTTGTAATGCCTATGAAGAGAAATCAGAGAAAACAAATGGCTTTCAGCAATATGTGAATTTGTTTTAAAGAAGTATAGTTTGTTGAAGGCATTGCAAGGGATGAAAACTTGTTTTACATATGACTTCAATAGTGCATGTGCGAGCAATATACTAAATTGGAATGAGTTTTATGGTTTCAATCATTCATATCAGTAGTCTGACTCAGTGTTATATGATTATTGTTACTTCTAGTTTTCAGCTCATGAGTGCTATTTCTATTTGATTAGAACAATAGTAAAATTCAAAGCATATTGATGAACTCTCTTTTCTGAATCAGAGGTAATATAAAACAATAGTACATATTGAGTCGTATGAATTGTGATAGTTGGATCAGATTATCAATGTTGAGGTAACATCTCAAGAGTATAAAAATATTGAAAATGGTTGTTTCTCTTTCTCTTTCCTATGATTGATTATGGCATAGAGAATTATTTTGTTATCATTGAGAAGGGTTTCTTAAAATCAGTTGTGATTAGAAGAGGAACAAATGACTCAATGTTGAAAATAAAATTCTAGATCGCAAAATTTGAAAGTTTAAAAAAGAGAGAGATACAACAGACCTCGTTTAGGGTTGAAAGGAAGAACAAACTCTTGATATGGATTTGAGATTTTCATAGATGTGTTGTGTTTTTAAGGTGTTTCCACACCTTAGGGTGAGTGGTTACTTCCTATAAATAGTAGATTGCATGAAAATGAGTTAAATCATCAATAATTTTTAATTGCTTAGTATGCGAGTATAAACCCTAAATGGTCTTTTTGATCTAGCTTTTTCTAGATGATATGAAATGGATTATTTCTCTGTTGTGATGAATTTCATATGATGAAATCACATTATAAATGGTTACAATCCATCTAAATGAGAATTCTTAAAGTAATCATAGAGGTTACATGAATGTACTAAAATTTAAGGTTTTTAGCTATGATTGAAATTGCTGTGTAATTAAATAGAGAAATTTTTGTATATGAATCTCATTGATTATTAATGAATTGTTTATCTAAATGGGTGGAACACAAATGTTAGATACTATCTTGGATTTCGTGTGATGTGAATAGTGTTTTCTTGATATCTCAGAAACGAGGGTGTAACCCTATATGAGTGGAAAGTTGGAAATTTGCAAATAGATATTGTGAAATCTATTTGAAGTGCTTTTCTTGACATCATAGACTTTATTTATTTGTTGTTATTGTTGATGCATGATATCTCAGTGAATGGTGAGGAAACCCTAATTTAGCTCAATTGTAGGATTTCATATATATGTTTATTGTATATGAATTGTTGAAAGTAGTCTTTCTTTAGTGAATGTTTATTACACATTAAGTTCTTATGTGTGTCATGTAATAAGTGAATGAGGTAAATGAAACCCTAATGATAGGGTGTTCATTGAAACAGGTATTGTGATTTCAATGTTTCTCAGTTTGAGATGGGGGGATGCTTAACAGTTTAGTTAACATATGGCTTAGGAAATGAATAGTTTACAAAGCTGAACAAAGATATGTTGATGTGATGATTGAATTGTGAATTTAAAGAATGAATTAGATATCTAGATGCCATGAACACTATAGAATCCTCACAGGATGAGGCCTGCATTGTGAGGAGGAAACAGATTCCTGACTGGAGGTGGTCCAGATCGAGGTAAGCCAAAGCGCACCAGTTGGGTGTTGGTGTCTTGACCAGTAGGGTAGACTCATTACAAATGTGTGGTACCCAATACCAACCGGGGATGCCGGTGGTACCTGTGTTACATGTTGAGTGATCAGTGGTCGGTAGGTCCACTGTTGCACAATAAGCATGAGGGCTTTGACTCACTGCATGAGTACCCAGGTTGAGAGGTGGAGTCTGAGATATTTATCTGCTCCCATTAACTGTCGAGAGCCAGACATGCCGAGGCCCGCTGTTGACGGGGTCTTACTCTAGAGATAGGCTTAGGAACCCGGGAATGTTTCTAAGCCTTGTACAGTGAGATCATAGCTTGTTGTGATTCTTTAACATGTTGTGGTACACCTCATGGGGGTTCAGGGCATAATAAGATGAATGAGAGGTTAAAGAAGTGTGCGCAGTTATTCAATTATTCTTTGTATGTTTCTGAATTAATAGTTCTCTTTAAGATAAGCATGTTCATATATTGATTCACTCTTGTAGATGTCTAGAGTATTGTTCCATATTTATGTTTCTGAATGATTAGTTTCTTTAAAGCTTACTATTGTTATAATTGATATATGTTGCGAAATAGTATATCTGTAATTATTTAAGTGCTTTAAACTGTTTCTTTGAAGTACTCATTCATTGAGTGAGTAGGCTCACCCTTCTACTCATAATTTTTTGGGAAACCATGTGGACTTGAAGAAGGTCAACGCATCAGAGTAGATCTACCACATGAGTTAAGTATACGATTAGCTTAGTTCAGTCGGTCCCTGTCACTCTAGGTCCTTGTATAGATGTGAGAGAGTTGTAAATGAAGTTTTGTATCTTTGTTTCCTTATTAAGAGAGAATGTATCTGATTTATCATGTCGTATGTACATAGAAGTGTGGGAAATAGAATGAATTTATAGATGTGTATCATTAATGTCGAGATCATATTAGAGTAATCAAATTTTAATTCTCTTATAAAGTTTGTTTATGTGATTGGATGTGAGAAAACAAAGAGTTTGAAATGAGATAAAAGGAGAAAAAAAAGTTCGGAGTGAACATTGTACTAAGTATAATCCTCAAACTTATGCCCTAATCTCATGATTAGTGGTAATCATGTGATGCGGGTGTAACAATAATCCCAAGTACATGTAGGCCACCATGATGACCAAGCCTAGGATCCCAAGAGGAATGGTCACCAACAAGAGCAAGCCCACGAGGGAAGGTCACCATGAGCCCAATGTAGGGACATAAAGTAAATAATGTGCACCCCAAGAGATGGAGAAAATCTTAAGAATTATATACAAAATAATTGTGTGTGAATATTGTTAGAGAAACCTGAAGAAAAATATCTATGACATCTCAGTTAAACCTTAGTAAGGATAGATCCCTAAGTTACGCCTAAGTTCTAAAGTAGGAACCTAAACCCCATCTTCCAAGATTTGGACCTATGACATTGATGTCTAAAACTTTGACTCTCAATATTGATTTATGACCTCGATATTGATTTGAATCCTACATAACTCGATTTGGATCTTGAAATCACACTTGATGTATAATTAATGACTTTCATTTTCTCATTTCTCTAAATTTTAAAAGGATTATTGTGTTCATTTTCTCGATTTATGACCTAGTGAGATCATATGTGGACTAGTCTAGGACTTCCATTGATTTCGGAGCTTGAAAGCACGCCATTGAAATATGATGTTAGTCTCTATTTTTTTAAATTAGAAACATCAATCATGGATGTATAACCCCACCTAGGTCAATGTAGAAGCTGAAACCCTAAATTTTGGGGATGAAACTCATTCTTTACTCTTGACTTGAAGAGCTCTATTCATTGTCCTAAAATGTGATCTCTTTAAATTTGGGTCTTATAGGATAATCTCTTTGTGACTCATTTTATGTTCTTTCCAATTTAACAATCAATATGAACATGCCTCAACCTAGATGCTCGATTGTTAAGTTAGGATGTGATGGGAACATTGAAGGAATACTGAGATGATTGCAAATATCATAGTCCCAATCTCGTTTTAAGGATTGTGTTAATATTGGGGACAAAAATTTCTTATAAGGTGGGGAGGATGTGATAACTTATACCTTTCTCTCTTTTCAATGAATGTCCCCACGATTACTACCTTTATTTCTTTCTATTACCCCCAAAATTATGCTTTGATAGTTTTTAATGATTAATAAAGCTAATTGTGTCATTAAATAACAACCTAGGACGTTTTGTCTGATGTATGACCTAAGTCTCAACTACATTATACACTACTCACTTTATATCAATTTGACTCCCTCTTATATTTTCTTTTCTACCCTAATATTGAATTTATTGTGTAGATATCTTTCTAAGGTTTTCGGTGCAGCTAATTTTGCTCGAGTCTGGGTTAGTATGAGAAAGTTATGCCCATTTGAAATTTTCCTTGATGTAACCTTCCTTTAGCCCTTTTAATTGGTTTTTGAACCATTTTTTGTCCCTTTATGGGCTCGGCCCAAATCTCTCCTCCACTTATTTACAACTATATGCACCTCCCTCTATCAGCACATGCCTATATCTCATAGACAATGTATGTTGGCCCTTGGATCTCCTGACTACTAATCTTGGAATAGATCTAATGACACAGGACCATCTTGTACCTTTTGTCATGCGTGCATAGGCTTTGCCATCCTTGCGGTGATCCTTGTGGGAACCAAATCCACCTCTTTAGACTACCTCATTCTAAACAAATCCTTTCTCCTACTCCCTTCCTTTCTCTTATTCTTTTGCATTGTTGTTGTTTGTTGTTGTGTGCCTTTTACACGTCCATCTTCTCCGTCTTCTTCCGTAGGTAACCCTAGCGTCTCCATGGAAGCTTGAGTTGGGAACTCTCTCCTTGTTCCATCTTTCTGAGAGATGATTCCCCAGATAGAGTCATAGAGTGATGGTGAGTCGGATTGGATGACTATTTGGGCCCCTCACACTTCTGACTCCTACTAGTAAACCACTGAATAGCTGTTGTCGGGCGCCCGTGTAAGCAAAAGTGAAGGAAGGACAGTCCCCCATTGGACCATCAATCGGGAGGACCAATCACCTTTGACTAGGAATCCAACCACAGATGACTCATGACATTGTCCCCCATCTCTCTCACGGCCTTGACGGCTCAGTGAGAGCGGCAGTTGCGGGGGGCACGTGGAGTTCACGAGCAATGGGTGAAGGTCATGCAATGATGGCAACCACTGGTGTATGGTGAGCGGAAATCATAGGGAGTGCAGTTGGGTGGGTTAACTCCAGTTGGACTATGAGATATGAACCCCTTGGCCAAGGTTGTCTTCACCCTTGGATCAAAATCCAACCACCCATAATTGTTGATTTCAATGTGATCTTCAAAAATTTGTATCCCCAACTTCCTAGGACAAATGAAACATATAATATATGCATATTGATAGAAAATCATGATCTAATTAATAAAAATACTTTGAAGACCTATTTTTTCTCATTAACCCACTTATTTCTCTAAAATAGTTTCTTTAAACCTTTTGAAGATGTTTAATGCTACTAAATGTTCAACATTAATCCCATATACTGTAAAACTTGATGATATTTTGTGATAAGTAACTGTAAACCACTTGCTACTGATTGATGTTTTAGATCAACTTTATGTAACTATAATGATGACCTTGACCTAAATATTTCTCCTTTATGTATATATGTAATGTAACTTTATAAAAATGGTCCTTTCATGTGCTTATATGATACAACTTGCTCATATATGTATCTTTGACCTAATCTATCTTTATGAAATGATTATACCTCAAAAATTAGTAATGATATTTTGCCTTGTTCCCTTTTGAATCTAGACCTTGTATTAAAATACCATATTCTCCATCTTACTTCTCAAGCACCCACTTTTAAGTATAAATATGGAATTTTACCATTACTTGCCTTGATCTAGTGTATCATAATGACTATTTCATATTTACATAAACTGCTAGCTTGAAATCAGTAAACTTTGTGGTCTTGATATCTCTTTTAACCAAGATCATGCCTTTTCTCCTATGTTGGACTCATAAGATAATTTTTTGAAATAAAGTGTCTTATAATGACTAGATCAAGATATCATATGTTCAGACCATAAATGTAATTTCGAATTCATGATCTCCTAAATCAAAACATGACTTTATCTTCTAACTTTTTCATAATGGATGTTTCACCAAGATCTAGGGTTGATTCATGATATATGAACAATGATTGAAAGATGCATGCTTTTTAAGTTATTGAAGTATTAAATGAACCTTTGAAGCCAAGATATAAGGAAAGCATCCACTTTCTAACAAACCATGTTTATCTTGACTAAAGCCTACTGATGTACGACCCACTATTATGTCTTTTACATCTTAGGTCCCCTTGGTTTGGACGTTCTTTAGGAATCTAACTCAAGAATCTTAACTTTTTTACTACTCACAAGGTACACTTAACCTCTTGACCTGACTATGACATTTACTTTTGTGTATGTATGCTCCTATGAATGCTTGGCTACTTATTTATTTGGTTGAACTATTGTTATGAATACTACTATTATGTTTTATTATGCTATGTTGATATAATGGATAAAGAAACATAAGACATTCTTTTTATAAAAGAATCTCGTTAAGTGTCCTTGCCTCGTTTCTGCTTATTTCTTGATATAATGCTTCTAGCCAAGTAACTTTTATATTACTTTTAAACTGCTTACTTATCTTTTCATAGTGTACTCAATGCTCTTGCATTGATATATTTTGGCTATCAAATGTGTAGTTGCCTAATGAAGACCATTGTAATCAAGACTCTAAGCTCTGAAATGTAACATCAACATGTATACTTGATATAGAAATGGGTACATATTTCTTTATTCTATCTTTAATATCTTGTTATCTCTTTGGTTGTTATTCTATTTTTCATATATATTGTTTATGAGAGACTATGATGACGTTCAACAAAGCGTTTGAGAGCAGACGGTAAGGACCTCTGAATGCAAGAAAGCCTTGAAAGAGAATGGGTAGGCCCAACACTGTCTTACCTAACACTAGTGAATTTCACCGTTGTATAATCCAGTACAAAGCCATACTTCAAGACAATGCTAGTGACCATGAGAATCAAAGTCACCACGTCAATTTGATGCAGTGAGCAGCGACGGAATCAGTCGTGTTGAACAATGCCTATGTGCCATTTTAGGGATGTACACTCAATCCTACTCGTTTAACTATGTAGCCATTGGGAGTGTGGATTTAAAGCAATAAATGGTTCCATGATAGTTTTATTTCCTTTAACTGCATAAACGGTTTAAAATGTAATCTAATATTTTCAAACCTATTGTATGGAATATTATAGTTATATATAGATAAGAGAAAGACTTCTCATTAGGGAGTACAAACTCGACATATCTTTTTTTAATTTTTGTGTCCGTTTATTGACTTTTCGGTATTATTAGTTAACCCATTTAAACCCATTTGAAAATTTTAATGTCTTCTCGTATCATGCTTAAATGATGACTCCTTTTTGGCCCTTCCTTCTTTAGTGCGCTCATCAGTTCCATGCAATCGCCTTACAGATGCATCTATAGGGAAGATGATTTGAACATCATCCACGCCCTACTTCGCCACGTCACCAGAACTCTTCCAACGTGGTCCCAAAAAAATCCTACCCAATGACCGACAATTGCAACCACGTTAATATTATATATTGTCGGCTTTGGTTTCATCTACTTGACATCTTCCTCTTGAAAATTTTCCCATCGGGTAGCCTCATCTACAGTTAACAATGTGAAATACTATTTTCCAAGAAAATTAGGGTGTATGTTCATGCTAAGACCATTTGGGAAACTTTGAAAAAATTCTACTCTCACACTAGAAACATATTTTTTCTTTAAAAGTTCTTCACAACATCGAAACCTACAAGAAAGGTAACCTGAATATGACTAACTAGTATGGTACTCTAACAAATCTATTGTCACAGAACCATTTATTACCCAAATCCTAACTCCAAATGACTACAAAAGTCAATGGTGATAGGACCTAGGCTTTTGTCCCTAGAATGGTATCAACAAAGTGTGAATGTGGAATCATAAAGCTTAGCATACATGAACTAATAAATAGATAAAAATACCAATCATAATATCAACATTCAACAAGTATTATTAAGAAACATCCTTTTATTACAAGCTTTCAATTACATATTCAACATTACATTTTTACATGTATGCTCATGTATACTAGGGATTTTACAACAAGTACACACTGACATAGCTCACCAAGCCCATCAACTTTTAGTCAATTCTGTACCTATAAATACATGAAATAATACGGGTCTACAAATGAGGTGTTGAGTATAGGGCTAAAAGAAACATATATAAGCTTTTTATAATTTGAAAAGATTTATAGAAGTAAATGAATAAGAATTAATAAGTCAAGTATTTATTAAAACAAGATCCCATATTTTAGGTCATTTTAATCTAATTATACCAACATTATCATATATCATAAGGCCTTTATGCATAACTTCCCATTGGAAGATTCTATAATGGTGATCAAGATTAGCTAACCCTTTTCTGTGTAAGGGACCTCAAGGCCATCACCAATAGCTAACTCTTTTATCGACATTGTCCACTCTATCTTGACAACTCAAGTAGGACTCCCAACCATGTGTCCTGATCCTGAGAATTCAGGTAGGTGCACAAAGTTTGTATAATGGAGTTTCTATATTATGTTTGCAAGTTATAAAGCAACGACACGAGACAAACATTGAGTACAACACTAGAGTACTACATGGCAATATTTTCACCAAGTAAACAAACATACATATGTACCACATTTCAAGCAAGAATTCCATAGTCAGATATTTATTCAAAGCATATACCTGATTAAGATATTTCATAACATATCCTTGACCATCAGATCTCAAGCAACATCTGATAAAGCATAAGATTACATACATGTATTAGATTGTCATCATTAACCCTAGTTAGATTCATTTTAAGGTTTTGGTAAAATTAGGTTCTAGTTTATTATTAGTACATTTGATGATCTTGTATTGATTTAGAGTCCCTCACATAGGTGTGGTTCAATTATTAAGTCATTTTTATGTTCCATTCACTTTATATGGTCATTACAAGATTCATGCCACGTATGTACAATAACTAGGTCATAAGGCTCATAATATGGCAAGATTGATAAGGTGCATGAATTCAAGGGGTCCAAGCATAGAACATGATTTAAATCAGCAAGATAAAGACATAAGAGACACATTTCAAATGTAGGTTATGTTCCCTAGGGTCAAGGAATTAGAGTCCAACATTGGTATCAACATACCATCAAACATTCAATCATCATTGTAGTTCACATATTCCATTAAGATTCAACTAGTGAGTTGTGTAGGACATCTACATCCTAGGAGATTAATAATATTACAGTAACCTCTAATTTGATAGGGGAGATCCCAATAAATAGATCCATTATCTAGATTGGGCATAAAGAAGTCAATCAAGTAATATATGGACATATAGGTCAAAAGGGGTGCACGCATCATTACATCATGAACGAAGTTGGCCTTAGCCCATTGGGTCACACCACGTAATAGATTATGGATTTTAGATTTCTACTATAGTTGGAGGCACCAATGGGGTCAATGGTAACATTTTGATCACGTATAACCAAGCCTAAAGATGTATGGGACATACACAACCATATTATGACATATTACCTAAATAAGAGAAAAGGGGATTTGTGAATGATAAAAGGGGTCATGGAGATCATATAGTTATTGATTTTCCATATTAGGTAAGTCTAGATGGTACAAAGAAACAAAACTGTCACTTTGATCAATATCATGCATTAAGGTCTATAAATGAGCTACAAACATGCACTAGGGACAAACATGGATGAAAAGGGGATTTTTGGAGCCCAACTTGGTTCAAGGATGCATAAATGTGACTAGTTTCATAATTATAAGTGTGAATGGTCAATGAAGTTACAATCTTCATCAAAATAATGAATTAAATGTACTCCATCATGAATAAATTTAGCCATTTCAAAAAATTAGGAGAACAAACGTGTGATTTAGGGTCTTGAAACAAGCCCAAGAGATAGACCTTTTAGAGACATTCAATTTGATATATTTGATCATACATTTTGGTTTAGATGTCAAGGAGTTACTATTTTCTCAAAGTTGGTATCAAAAACTATATACAAAAGATGGGGCGTTGCATACAACATTTCAAGGTTGACCTGAGCCATCATCACCGGGCCATGGGTCATGTGGTGCCCACAGATTGGGCTTGGACTGCTCTACTCCAGAATTGGCTAGTAGTGACGGGGACACTTGTGCGAGTCGCCACTGCCCACCAGCACCATGGGCACCATTCGACCGTTGGGCCCCGGTGGTATGCACATGGACACCTCTGTGAATTGCCACTCCCTATTGATGCATGCCTCTGTAGGCTGGCACTACTACAAATCCTAGCCTCACCGATGCTTTAAGAGTGACTGTCTGGGTGCTTACAACCCCCAAAAGGTGGTCGTCTGCTTGTGACAATCTCATGTGGAGTGGAAGAGAGCTAGAAATGAGCTGCATCGTTGCTGGGAGGTGAGATCCCAAGCTTGAATTCTATGGTGATGTTTAGGATTCCAAGGTAGAAGATGAAGTGGAGTAGGGGGCTAGAGGGCACGAAAGTGCAAGCAAAGAGGGGAAAATGAACAGAAACGAACAATGAGGAAGGAAGACAGCTTCAATTGGAAAAAAGAGGTGAGGAATGAGGCTATTGTTTGGTGCCATTGAGGGGGTAGGTGGATGCAGCGCCACCTCCAAAGGTTTGAGGATCCAAATGTTTTAGTCGATCAATACAAGGAACACTCCTATGTCTTGATGAGTTGGCAAAGCTAGGAGGCGTCCACCCCAAATTGGGTCGCGCCCAAATTTG
This sequence comes from Alisma plantago-aquatica, assembly GCA_963693085.1. Lineage (NCBI taxonomy): Eukaryota > Viridiplantae > Streptophyta > Magnoliopsida > Alismatales > Alismataceae > Alisma > Alisma plantago-aquatica. The sequence goes on from OY856411.1 coordinate 53,036,413, forward strand.
GGCCTTATCTGACTCAAATCCAATTTTAAACATAGAATGAATGGTGATTCTCATTTAGGCTTATCTTAAGCTTCGAAGTACCGATTGAGGCGCTTCTTGCTCCATTGTAAAGGTAATTGAAAATTCTACAACATGATATAAATAAGGGAGAACGTGATCACATTTCATAGGTTTCAATTTACCTTTAAAGTTGGTGTTAGTATCTACCATGATATGTTGCTCAATTTCTCAAAATAGAGCTATATAATATGAAATTAGTCATCAAGGAGATCAAATTGGGTCATCAACACACTCAAGTACTGTGATGAAAATTAAACTGAGTGGGTTGGGATTTTTAAAGAGAGAGAAAACCATTTTGTCACATCCTTCCCTCCTTAAAAGAAATTTCATCCTCAGACTTTATCCATGATTGTGCTCACGAGTCAAACTCTATATCCCTCGTATCTTGGTATCCAACCTTAGGTTCCAAGGCACTCTACCCTATGGATGCACACATAGGTGGTCATTAACAAGGATGTACCCATCCCAAACCATATATACATTTTACTTAGGAGTCTTTCATGTCATAACATCCTCTTGATACAAGGGTTTTCACATCCCTTATTACCATTACATTAGTGTTTTTGATCATGTACTCCTACCAGATTGAGGTGTGATATAAGAGCATTGAGGTGTGTTATCAAACTCTATGTTATCAATTTCTCAAACAAACATGTTCATCATCATGAATTCTAAATGAGACAATTATTGAATGTTACATCATAATTATACTAGATTTCTTGTGTGTTTTAGTTTTCTCTCCAAAAATTTTGCCAACTCTAATCTATTTATGATCATTTATTTTCATTTGTTGGTCTGAAATTAAGTGTTGTATGTCGTGATCATTCAATATAATATCTCATGGCATCGTCGTATCTAGTTCATGATTTCAAACTTACATATTTTATGTATGGTTCAGCTTCATATAAGGTCTTTCTTATGTTGGTGACTTATCGTACATATATCAAGTTTAAAAGTAATTGAGATTATTTCCACACATAATGAATTACATCGAGGAACAACATTTCATCAATACTGAGGTTTTGTAACTATCTCACTTGTATGTAGAAAGAGATCTACAAGATCAAACCTCTCAAGCTAATACCTATCTATGTCCTACAAGACATGTTATTCACTACCATCTAACCGTAAAGAAAATTCTACCAAACTTTTAAAAACAAGAGCAACCACTAGATTCCTTTACATACAATCACTAAACTGAGTGTGATGTTCATCAGGGAGATCACACATCATGTACGTCATCTTAAAGTCTTCGGACATCTTCCTCACCTCTATAGCAAACATCATATATTCAATTGCCTCTTTCTTTAGGGTTAGATCTTTTCATAGGAAATCAAGGGTTCAACATCACATAGGTAACCCCACACTAGGTGATAACTCATATACATAGAATTACTCTATCTATGGATTCATCATCATGCATTTCATCGTTTATATTTGTATACATTATACATTACTAGAAGGTTAGGTATTCTAACCTTCTCCCATGTCGGGTTGACTCATATCAAGAGTTACCCTTATCGTATGTCCCATTCTAGAGGTACTTCTTTGTAAAGAGATGGAGGCCTTTGTTGGTTCTACATCATATCTCACGTATCGTATCTCAACATATATATAGAACTAGGCACAAGCAAACATGCCAACCCACTAGCTATGATTAGCACATCAATAAAGCCATATATGTCAAACATGTTGCTAGATTTAGCTAGGGATGCATGGTCAAACTCATCTCATGTCATCAAACATACTTGAATTTTCCATCACTGGAAATAGGTCATCAAAAAACAAGCTCATAATGTCCACATCAACACAGACATCATCATCAAGATCAACATCAACAACAACATCATCATCATCATCATATTCATAATCATCATCATCTCCCAAGAAATTCTTCGATTTCTCCCAGAAGCAGATGATTATACATTTGCTTCTCATTTTATGTGATACAGGGTATATTTATAAATAAATTTATTCCAAAGTCAAAAGAGAGATTGGGTTGAAAAAATCATCATCATCATCATCATCATCATCATCATCATCATCATCATCATCATCATCTATAGGGAAATACAACATCAGATAGGTAGCAAAAACAAAAAATTTATAGACATATTTCCTATTACCCACCAGATTATGTCAATAACTATGCAATGGAAATGATGGTTTCACAAAGATATACATGGTCCTGGAGCAAGTCCAGTGACAATCCTTGTCGATGTAGATGCACACTCTGTCTTGGATGATGTTTGTGCTTCTCCTAGTTGTATTGGGACTTTTCTGACTGCTCATCTAGGGATAGTATTGGGACTCATCTAACTACTCCTCCAGGGATAGCAGACTCGAATGTCATTGTCTGCAACGACTCCTCTCGTCATGGATTGATGGCTGACACCATCCTCCTTAGTGACGGGCAAAGGCCACCTCACCTCCTAAGAAGTCCACATGGACCAACTAGAACTCCTGTCGTCGTACTAGAATGGATAGGAAGTAGTTGTCCTTCCTATTAGTATACTAGTCACCAACATGCTCTCTCACAATAATGATCCTCAATTGTTTCTCTCCCGTAGCTATCCCTCCTTAGTCAGGTAGGACTTGCTTGGGCTCTCTCGGTTACCACAACCAGAGAGGACAACAATTATCAGAGCAATTGATTCTCAATTGCCTGTGTTGTGTTCTAAGAAGCCCCCCAATACCCCTCTATTTATAGTAGAGGCCAAGGTCAAGTTTCCCAGTCCGTGTGGGAGTGGAAGGGACCAAAAGATCTCAAATTCTCATTACAATTCTAGAAACGTTGCAGCCTGCAACAGCCAAAATGGCCACTTAGCAAACCTAGATGGTCGTCTACCATGAAGACAGACGTTTTGTAGTTTCCCAATTTTTTACATATGTTGGCAATTCAATTCTAATTAGTGCACATCATAATGTCAGCACCAATACTTGATGCAATCGAATAGCGACCCCAAAATGGCCATTTGGTGTAGACGAGACGGGTGTCTCACAGGCTGGCTTAGGCTGAATTCCAACCAACACACAACACAATCAGCCTGACACTTCAAATGGTTGTCACAACACTTGAATTGATCGTTTGGCACTCCAGTCAGTTGATTTGTTGTGTTAATTAACACTTTAGTAATCAATTCAATTATCATTCAACATCAAACTCCTTTTCTAGATGCCTATGTGTGTGACCCTATAGGTCCCATAGTACGTTGGTAGTAAATGTCCATAACAACTTATGACATACAAGTAGTGAGTGATGTCTAGTCACACTTCATTGTTACCCTAGTAAATAGAATGTTGGAGAACAACTTCAACCTACAATTTTTGTATGTTGTCATAGTTTTTATATAGTTCCTTTTTCACTGATATCTAGATTGAACTAAAATCAAGGAGCAATCATCCTCATTACTATTCAATCTTGTTTCTTATACCAGAGCATACTATCTAAGATATATGTAAGCTCAATATCACATATTGACTCACATGTGTGTGGACACACTTTTCACAGTCTCACTAATCAAGAGACCTTGGATATCACACTCCCTAAGTAGGGAAAAATCTCATCTTTACCATTCAAAGTCAGTGCCCATGTGTCACAATCACCCTATCATCACCTTTGTAACAACCTATGTTTTAGGATTGTGTGTGATGATGTCAAAGCACACCGAAAGACATGTGATGAGTGTAGTCATTTCAAGTCTAAGAACGACAAACACCACCATCACTAAAAGATGTGATTTTGACTTACCTAATTAAGGTTTCCATGTATACTCTTATGGTGGGTCTGTCTAATACACTGTTGTCTAACATGTATCTATGTGCTTGGTTTGATATTTTCATATCATGAATAATGACTTTTTGTCATCAACCAACAAACACAAAGATCTTATGTGTTATTGATGCCTATTTACTTTCCACAATAACAACCGATCAGGGACATAACAAGAATGCTTATACTCTTAACATCCATATGATCTCATTGTTCAGGTCCTCAACCTGAAGACATACGTCATTGAGTAATATCATTCCCTAGACATTTATTATGTTGTTTAATTTTCTCATAACTGAATAAATAGAATAAATGGGAAGTTTTCCTTTATTAATAATCAAATCATTTACATGTTATGCTATTACAATCATCATATGATTGGCTCTCTGGGCATAAACAATGACAGACTCCCACTTGCACTTATAGCCAATCACCTACAAATCATATTCCAAGTGACCTAACATGACCATCATGCATCTGATGTAAAAGTGCTCTAGTAGCAGTTTAGCAACATTCGCTTTAAGTTGGTATTTTGCAATTTTCAGATCTCTTCATTGTACAACTACTCGTATGAGATGGAGTGTCATAGTATGCTATCTGAGATTCCCAACCTAACCAGTGGCTTCATTGTTGTCCTCAATGGTTGGAATCTCACATAAGTTCATCCATATGAACTTCTTGATCTATACAATATCCTTTGTTGTTCTCGTAGCACAAAGATATTCGTCTTCATTTGTAGATTTGAACAACTTCCATTAGCTCAGAACCCTTTCTAGATTACAGTTCTCATTCAATGGCAAACTTAAATTTCGATTGTGATCGTTAATTTTTCAGTTTGGAAGCTTGCATCGGTGTAACTCTTTCTACCAACTCTTCCTCATTATCATAACCATGGAATGGATCCTTTTAGTGCTTCACAAGCACCCAAGGATGTTCTTTATGGTAGTCTAGTGACTCTCACTAGCATCTGACATATACCCTTTCGTCATGTCCAATACATATGAGATTGCTAGGTACTAAATATATGTCCTCTCATCATGTCCAATACATATGAGACAAATGTATATCCTCTCCTCATGTCCAATACATATGAGATAACTAGATATCCTCTTGCCATGTCCAAAACATATGAGATGATAGGATAAGTACATAACATAGCATTAATAGATCCAATTGCAAATGCATATAGCATCTATCCATGTGTTCCTCTTCTTCACAAGAACTGGAACACTAGGCTCCTGAGAGACTAACTCCATGAAACATGGAGATGTTTTCTCTCATTGAGTCTTGCATGTTGAACCCTTCAGCATCTTGCCAATGTATGTGCTCTTACTTAGGTCAAGAATCTTTCCAGATCTATCTCTATAGATCTCAATCCCTATCACATAGGTTGCTTCCCCTAAACCCTTCATATAAAAGGTACTTTCCTTTCCATGTTTTAACATTTATAGGACAAGGATGTTATTCCCCATCATCATGTGGAATATAAGTATTCTCCCACTAAATATTTTGTAACCAAAAATGTCATCTTCATTTCGACTCAAGTCAAACTCTTTGATTGTCTTGTCAAATAGAAGATTCCATCTCTAAGATGCTTGCCTCAATCCTCAGATTGACCTTTGCCGTTTATAGACTTTATTAGCATTAATGTATTTATAAAACCTTTAAGATGTGTCACGTAAAATCATTCCTATTAAGGAATTTATTTTTAACATCCATATGTGAAATCTCACTAGTCTTAATAAGCTATAACAACAAGCATGATCCTGATGGACTTAACCATGGTAACTGATGAAAGACTTCATCGTATTCTACACGTTGAACTTGCTTGAAACTATTTGCTACAAATATACCCTTCCATGTTGTTCTTTCCTCAAAGACCCAAATGCACCTCATGGGTTTTACCCATTCAGGTTGATCCAGTAAGGTCATACCTTGTTGGTGTACACAAAGTCAATGATTGATCTCCTAGCCTCAAGCCATGTTTCAAATTTTGGTCCCTCAATAGTTTCTAGGTAGATAGTTGACTCATCATATATGATCAACCCATCTCCTTCTTGAATATATCATAATCTTTCAAGCTCTAGGCATGTTCTACTAGACCTATGAGGTTTTGTGTTGCATAAGAAACTTGAGATTCTACAATAGTTTGTGATTCTCTTTGTTTCCACAGTACCACTTTTAGATTTATTGTTTTCTTGTTTGTATCAAACATTTTGAGTTCTACTTTTACTCCCACTGATTCATTTGGAACTAAGTTCTTTTCAAGAATACAGTTATCCATATTAACAAACAAATTTGTTATTATATTGGGATAAAAGTTTTATTTTGACAAAATAACATTTATGTGATTTGAGGACAAAGCCCTTAATAAACAATTTTCTTATGTAGGTATTCATCCCTAATCAATATTAAAAGCCATATCGGGACACCTCCCATGCCATATCTCATATGGTGTCTTTTGAACCATTTATATGGTACATTGTTATAGTGTAAAACATGTTCCCAAAAAGAAATTGTAAGATTAGCTAGATTTTAATGATAATCTCACCCATGCCTTAATAGGGTGTGCTACATTCTTTCTGATACATCATTATGTTCTAGGTGGAGTTCATTGTGATACACTATCACAGTCTATGCAGAAGATCCTCATACTTGTGGTTCAAAGTATTTCCACATTGATCATATCAAATTATGTTAATATTTTTACCTAGTTAGTTACATACCTCATTCACATTCTTCTTGAACACTTCAAGAGATTCATATTTTTATTCCATTAAATACAAACTTCCATATCTACTGATAACATTAGTAAATATATGATGAAGTACTTGCAACTACCTTTAGCATTTATTCTAAAAGGTCTATATACATAAATATGTATGAGACCTAATAGAATACTCTCTCTCCCACTACATCTAGTGGAGATGCTTTTATCATATTGCACAACAAATAAGATATGCATGTTGTTGGGAAATATGAGCACAAAGTATAGCAGTAGAAACAAAAATTTAATCTATATGTATTCCTGTAACAACAAGATTGCATCAACTACTATGAAATAGGAAGGATGGTTTAGGGAGTTATACCTGGTACTGGAGAAAGTCCAACGACAACAACTCACTTCAATGAAATTGTCAACTAGTTACTCTTGGATGGTGGTTGTGCAGCTCCTGGTATTCACCACAAACAATGAACAAGACTTCAAGTTGTAGTTGTCCTCCTAGAAGAAACCAAAGGACTCCTGCCTCTAGAGTAGTTCACACTAACCAACTAGAACTCATGACGTTCAATTAGAAATGACAAGAAGGAGATGTCCCTCCCATTGTTGTACTAGTCAAAAACCTGCTCTCCCACAACAACAACTCTCAGTTGTTCTCTCCCTTTGGCTACTTGTCCCTCATCGGGTAGGACTTTCCTAGCTCTCTTAGTTACCACAAGTAGATAGGACAAAAATTGTCAGAGAACTGATTCTTAGTTGATGTTCTGGTTATTGTGTTCTGGGAAGCCCCCAGTACCCCTCTATCTATAGTAGAGGCCAAGGTTAGGGTTCCCAGACAGTATGGGATTGTGTGGGAATGGAAGGGGTCGGATGATCTCAAATTTTCTCAACTTCTAATAGTCAAAATGGCCGTCTGGTGACCCAGACCACTGTATCACACGACCAATGGCACATGAATTTGGCAATTTAGATTTTAATTGATATCACATATTAATTCCTTTCACCCGAAGTAATGTCCAATCAAAACTATTTGGGAAACATCCAGAATATTAATTCGGCCCAACCAATCCATCTCACCCATGCTAGATGCTTGTCTCACACACCCAGACAGATGTCTACAGAGTCTGATATGAGTCGGTCGGTTGAATCACATTGAATCGGTCGGTTGAAGGGAAAAACTAAGCCAATTCAAACTTTGATCAGGCTGACAACCCAAACGGCCATCTCAACACTTGAGATGCCCATCTAGCTTCCCAAACAGTTGTCTCACTTAGTGAGATGGTTGTTTGGCAGTTCAGTCTGCCAATCTATTGATTTGTTGTGTGTATTGAGTAGCTAAACACTTTAGAAACCAATTCAATAATCATTCAATATAAATACATCTTCTAGATGGTTCCTATGTGTGTGATCCTATATTTCCCATGTCACGTTGGTAGTAAATGTCCATAACTAGCTTATGACATCACAAGCAAGGAATGGTTCCTAGTCGCACATCAGTGCTACTGAACTGAATGGACAGTTGGAGAACAACTTCAACCTATAATTTGTGTAAGGTGTTATAGTGATTGTATAATTCCTTTGTCTCTAATATCCAAGAAGAACTCTAGGCATGGATGGTCATCCTGTCAACAGTCAATCCATGTTCCTTGAATAAAGAGCAGACTGTATGAGATAATGTGACATCAATATCATATATTGATTTACATGTGCATGTGTATGCATTTCTTAGTCTCACCTCTCAAGTGCTCAGGATATCATACTCCAGTAGGAGGGAAAAATCTCACCTCTATCACTCACAGTCTATCCCCATGTGTTAAAGTCAGCCAATCATCACCGTTATAACAAGCCATATTTCAGGACTGGGTTAGATGATGTCAAAGAGTACCCAATGACATGTGATGAGTGCAGTGATTTCAGGTTTAATAATCACAATCACCACCTTCACTATGAGAAATAACAATGACCACCAAATATCATTTTCATGTGTCACTCTCAAGGTTGTTCTGTCTAATACAAAGTTCCCTAACATGTATGTGTGTGTTTGGTTTGATATTGTCATATCATCATAAATGATATTTTGTCATCAACCAACCCACACTCTAGTCTTATCTGTTAATGGTGTCTATCTTCCTTCCACAATAAGAATAACTAGGGACATAATAAGAATGTACAAACTCTTAACATTCATATGATCTCATCCTTCCAAGTCTCGTACTTGAAGACATACATCATTGAGTGTTGTCATTCCTTAGACATTTATAATGTTTCCTCATTATCTCATAACTGAATGAAACAGAATGAATTGCAAGCTTTCCTTTATGAGTATTAACCAAATCCTTTATAGTATATGCCATGTCAATCATCACATGATTGGCTCTATGGGCATACCTTACCAATAGATTCTCACTTGCATTTAGAGCCAATCATCCACAAATCTCATTCTGAATTATCCAAAAATGTCCATCATGCTTCTGCTACATAAGTAATTTATCCAATGGGTTTAGAAATACTTAGCTTATAATTAGTATATTGCATATTTTCCTATCTCTTTGATGTATAATTTCTCATATGGGAAGAAAGTATTGTAATATGGTATCTGATATTCCTTGCCTAACAATTAGCTACATTATAGTCACTGTATCACTACTGAGTCATCAATGGTTGGAACATCTATATGTTCATCATATGAACTTCTAGATCCATATAGTATCACTCTATGTTCATAACACAATTATACTCAACTTCAATTGTAGAATTGAATTAATGTCTATTAGTTTGCAACCTTTCCAACTAACAAAATTTATCCTTTTAAATCAAACATATTTTGTTGCAATCATTTTGTCATTATGTGATCTTGCATAGATGTAACCCTTTACATCCAACTCTTCCTTTTATTGATATCCTTATTGACTTAGCAATCTAAGCTTAAGTACTTCCTAAGTACTAATGGATATCTTTATTGACTTTCAAATAACCCTTATTGAAATCATGTAGTCATGTCCAACACATGCAAGATTATATGGGATAAGTACATTTATAGTGTTCATTATAGATCCATCATATGCATCTTATTCATAATATTTCCATTATTCACAAGAATTGGAATATATGGTTCATGGGAGACTAATCTAGATTATCTCTTATTGAATTTATTCATGTTGAACTTCTTCAACATATTGCTATAGTATGTATTCAACCTTCCATTGTGAAACATTCAAGAACCATCTCAAAGGTTTTGATCCTTTCTCATAAGATGTTTCATTTAATCCTTCATTGTTGAAGGTGTTTTTCATGCCAACTCTCAATATCCATTATATTGAGACGTTATTCCTCATCATATTTGGAATATTCATATATACTCCCTCTAAATATTTTGTAAACATAGATTTTTTCTTTTATCTTGATTTAAGACAAACCCTTTGACTATCTTATCAAGTCAAAATATCACATTTCTGGGATGCTTGTTTCAATCATAGATTGATCCTTGTATTTTATAGACTTTATTTGCACTATTGATGTTATGAAACCCTTTTAGGTTGTTTCATGTACACATCGTGAGAGTATTACCTTTAAGGAATCTGATTTCTATCTTCCTATGCCAAACCCCTTAGTATATCTTAACTACAACAATAAGCTTGACAATTGGTAAAGGAATTTCTATCATGTTCAACTTGAGTTGATTTGTAAAATCTTTTCAACAAATTTGTCCTTTTATGTAATCCATATAGGTCTTTTCCACAAGACCCTATTGCACCTTTAGGGTCTCAATATTCAGGTAGTACTATCAAGTTCATACCTTGTTAGTTCACATGGACTTCATAATTACTCAGATTATGGTACTTAATAGATTCTATTTAACTAGTTAACTCATCCTATTATGGCCAAACTATCTAAATTGTTGGATTCACAATCCTCCATTCTCAGATGTGTTCTACTAAAACTATTTTATTTCATGTTATACAAACTTGAGATTCCACAACAACTTGTGATTCTCTTAGTTCTCATTATAGCTCTTTTTTGACCTTGAACATTTCAATTTCTACTTTTACTCCCACTGATTCTTTAGGAACTCAGTTATCCTATCAACAAAGCACCTTTTGTTATTGGATTGGGATTAATAGTGGTATTCAACATTCTTGGTTTTGTGGATAAACCTTCTTCAAGAAAGTACTTTCTTAATACATGTTTTAATCCTTTAGGCATATTGGTACATTCCCAAATCATATCATATATGATGTCCAATAAACCATTCAGACAGTACATCATTTAGTGGTAGCTTTATATATATGAGGTTAAGAAGATTATATTAATTAATAATCATATCATGACTCATCATGGTATAATTCCTTCATTCTAACACATCATTATGTTCCTATGGATTTGACTTGTGGTACATTAACACAGTTCTTTCCTAAAGGTTCTTCAGGTATTGATGCAATGTATTTCAACACTTGATCTCATCTAAGTTTCTAAATACTTTTATAAATTTTGTACTTCAATTATAATCTCCTTGAACATTTCAATAGATTTCCATTTTATTGAGTACATATCATCATATTTCCAATAAATGATACAAAGTATGATTCTTTAGTATTCATTCCATTAGATCTTCATGCATCATATGCATGAGGTCTGACAGAAGACTTATCCTCCCACTACATATAATGAAGGATGTTGTGTCACGTTATGTATAAACAAGAATTTCACATTTCCTTGGGTTCAATAACCAAAAGAGTCTAGATCAACATCAATATGTATTCTAGGCATGCATTTCTTATACATCCAAGGTGATGATTACTAATGATAGTCTTGAGTTATCTATTACAATCCTTTGGTATAAATATTATAAACATTTATCTCAAAATTTTTCAAAAAAATACTATTTAGATGTTTAAGCAATGCCATGTAAGATCATATCATTTTAAATAGAAACATAAATATCTTGCTTTATTGATATATCATCCTTGTCATACAAAATTCTTTAAAGTAAATGTTTCAATTACATGGCATAATGGAATAGAAGTTCTACTAACTCCATTACGTGCCCATTGGGATAAGATAAATTTAAATTTAGACTAAGGATTCCACAACTCTTGCTCTGCCATGTCCATCTTTATCCTCTCATGAAGGCCTTTACTTCTTGTCAGATCTTGCACATCAGTATGTCAGATCTCTATTTGGTATCACATACTTAAAGAAGTAATCAAATTTCTCTTATAACGTTCATACCTGAAGTGGAGCCTCAGTGTAGTCCTTCTTCTTCTTTAATTCCTCAAACCAGAGTGGGAAATATGTTTTCCAATGTCTGGGCGGGTGATAATTGCCTCTTGTTTTCTTTACTCCACCTTTTGCTTTGAGATCTAAAGACTTGGGATTCTGCCTAGATTTCGAACCTTTCTTTGCTTTTCCTTTCCCTTTAGACTTCCCCTTTGTCTTGATGATCATCATCACAGACTTGGGTTCGTCTTTGTTCATTTGAGTCCCACCTTTTCTCAACATACCCAACAACTCTGTTAACGGTTTGTCAAAGTCGTTCATGTTGTAGTTCATGACAAACTGACTATATAAATCTTTCAAGGACTGCAAAATCACATCAGTGACCAACCCTTTGCCACAAGGGGAATCCCATTCTAGATAGGTTCTCAACATACCCAATGATCTTGAGTAAATGAGGACCTACTAGATCTCCTTCTGCCATGTTGTACTTGAGCAATGCCTTGGAGACATGATATCTCTCTTGTCTTGTCTAATCTTGGTACATGTTCTTGAGATGTGTGGCCATCTCAATCACTCTCATGTTCTCATGATGCCTCTACAACTTGTAGTTCATGGAGCATAGCATCACATACTTGACATCCATGACATCTTCAGTGTGTTTCCAATAAGAATCCCTTTCATCCCTTGGAGCATTCTGAGGTGGTTCCTCTTGTTCTAACGTTTCTAGGACATAGAGCTTTCGCTCATGTGTGAGAACAATTCTCAGCATCCTGAACCAGTTGTGGAAGTTGTTCCTATTAAGTTTGTCCTTCTCAAGGACTGATCACATAGAAAAGTAATTATTGTTCATTTGATTCTACAAAAGAATTTGTAATTTGTCAGAAACTCATTTTTGATTTGATTTGATTTTATTCAAATTTTGGCAATAATTATTAGGTCTTTAATTAATTATCGCTCTCATTATTTTGTTCCAATTGATAACCCTAAAGTATCAATTCGAAAAATTGATGAACAACTTTCTAATGAGCCAAGATCCAAGATAATTCAACTATGACTCGACCAACATCAGCATACATAGTCAATCATCAAGGTAGGCAACATTTACCAATTGCATCATATGCAACTCTGGATAGACGATATGCATAACTCTTTGTGATAATCATAGTTATGCTTTTGGGCCTAGTGGCTCTGAAAATCACCAATTAAGCCTGACCCAATAGTCAATACGATAATAATGCACCCCTCTATGGTGGAACCTATAGTACTACCATGACACTTCCACGAGATCCACGGTGCACCACGCTATGGCGTAACCTATGCTTGGTCAAACAAGATTTTCATGTGTATTGCTATTGGAAAGCATCTTAGACTTAATATGTTTGATTGAGGGGTTATATGTATATATAGAGTATCCAATCACCACATATACAGTAAACATCATATACATGATATACCCCACAATGTTAACAAGCAATATAAACAAAAAGTGATGGTTATGGCCATGTCTACATGTAATTCCTTGGAGCCACAAGGAATTACTACCACATAGGTCAATCATCACATCCCATGCATGAACTTGTTGTTGGTGTAGACATGTGCTTGTCAATCTGGATAGATTGATTCAACCCTTGAACCGGTTGCCTCACCTCTTGGCTGGTTGGTTGGTCCTCTTGTCCAATTGATATTTGGACTCCTTCCAAACTATCAATTGGGCTTTCTGGGACGATCGTATGGACTCCTATCCAATCAATGTCTAGACTCCTTCCAAACGGTTGGTTGGGTCCACCAGGTGGTTCTCTGGTTCCAACACTTTGTCCTCCTTAGTCCTCCATACGTTCGGCTCATCTTAGGAATTGGTTGTCTCAACTGGTGATGAATATCTTCAACCTTGTTGAAAGAATAGAAACTATCCTATTTCTACTTTATTACATGGAATAAGAGAACCTCGAGTTACATTTGAGGGGAGAAAAGGTAGGAAAGCATTACCTTTACAAAGGTAGAGGCTCGATACGCACATAGAGATAAAAAAAACCAAACCATCCAACAACACATAGATATAGGGATTAGGCCAGAACCACGCTACACATTCACTGTCAAAACCACTTTTAGGGTGACGTATGTAAATTTCATATATATATATATATATATATATATATATATATATATATATATATATATATATATATATATATATATATATATATATATATATATATATATATATATATATATATATACATATATATGCATACATATATATATATATATATATATATAAGTTTTGGATTATGTGGTCTTTGATTGGTTATGCATATGAAACAGTTCAAATATTTTCCTCGTATGTAATAAATAAATGATTAAACCAAAATCTGACCATATCATTTATCCTAAATCATAATAAATTTATGTGGCTCTAATACCATTGTTGGGAAATATAGGGACAAAGTATAGCAGCGGAAATAAAAATTAAATATATCCATATTCCCATAACAGCAAGATCACATCAACTACTATGAAATAGGAAGGATGGTTTAGAGAGTTATACCTTGTCCTAGAGAATGTTCAACGACAACAACTCGCTTCAATGCAATTGTCAACTAGTTTCTCTTATATGGTGGTTGTGCAACTCCTGGTCTCACAAACAATAAATAAGACAACTTTTGTAGCGTCTCCTATGGTCTTGCCACAGACTGCAGCTGCAGTTGTCCTCCTAGTAGTTGTTAATGGACTCCTGCCTCTAGATTAGTCCACACAGACCAACTAGAACTCATGTTGTTCAACTAGAACGGATGAGAAGGAGTTGTCCCTCTTGTTGGTTTACTAGTCACCAACCTTCTCTCCCACAAAAACAACTCTTAGTTGTTCTCTCCCGTTGGCTATCCCTCCCTTATCAGGTAGGACTTTCCTAGGATCTCTTAGTTTCCACAACTAGAGAGGACAACAATTGTCATAGTAATTGATTCTAATTTTTTGTTATGGTTGTTGTGTTCTGGGAAGCCCCCAGTACCCCTCTATTTATAGTAGAGGCCAGGGTCAGGGTTCACAGTCTGTACGGGATTGTGTGGGAGTGGAAGGGACCAGAAGATCTCAAATTTTTGCAACTTAAGCTAAAACATCTGTCTAGTGACCGAGATGGTCGTCTGGTCGCCTGATACGGTCATCTGACACTGTCAGATGACTGTCTGGAAATTTCCCAATCACACACAAATTGGTAATTTTGATTCCAATCAATATCACGCATTAATTCCTTACACGCCAAGTAATGTGCGATCGAAACTACTTGGGAAACATCCAAAATATTTGTTCGACCCAAGCAAGCCATCTCACCCATGCGAGATGCCCGTCTCACTCACCCAGACGTCTGTCTGGTGAGTCTAAGATGATTTGGTTGGATCAATCATGATGAATCGGTAAGTTCAAGGGCATAACTAAGCCAATTTGAACATTGATTAGCCTAACAATCCAAACGGCCATCTCAACACTTGAGGAACCCGTCTGGCTGCCCAAACGGCTATCTCACTCAATGAGATGGTCGTTTGGTAGTTCATTCAACCAGTCTATAGATTTGTTGTGTGAATTGAGTACCTAAACGCTTTAGTAATCAATCCAATCATCATTCATGATAAACTCCTCTTCTAGATGAGTTCCTATGTGTGTGACCATATAGGTCCCATATCACATTGGTAGTGAATGTCCATAACTAGCATATAACATCAAAATCAAGGAGTGATTCCTTGTCGCACATTAGTGCTACCCAAGTAAATGGAAATTTAGAGAACAACTTCAACTTGTAATTTGTGTAAGGTGTTACAATGATTGTATAATTTCTTTGTCTCTGATATCTAGGATGAACTCTAGGCATGGACGGTCATCCTGTCAATATTCAATCCATGTTCCTTACACTAAGAGCAGACTGTCAGAGATAATGTGACATCAATACCATATATTGATCCACATGTGCATGTGCATGCATATTTTAGTCTCGCTTATCAGGTGGCCAGGATATCATACTTTAATCGGAGGGATAAATCTCATCTCTATCACTCATCGTCCATCCCCATGTATCAAAGTCACCCAATCATCACCATTATAACAACCCAAGTTTTTGGACTTTATTTGATGATGTCAAAGCGTACCCAACGACAAGTGACGAATGTAGTGATTTTAGGTCTAAAAATCACAATCACCACCTTCACTATGAGAAATAAACTATGACCATCAAATATGGTTTCCATGTGTCACTTTCAAGGTGGGTCTGTCTGATACACTATTCACTATCATGTATATGTGTGTTTGGTTTGATATTGCCATATCATGACAAATGGAATTTTGTCATCAACCAACCAACACTCTAGTCTTATGTGTTACATGTGTCTATCTACCTTCCACACTAACAACCAAATAGGGACATAATAGGAATGTACATACTCGTAACATCTGTATCATCTCATCCTTACAAGTCACATACTTGAAGACATATGTCATTGAGTATTGTCATTCTTTAGACATTCATAATATTTCCTCAATTATCTCATAACTGAATGAAACAGAATGAATTGGAAGCTTACCTTGATGAGTAATAATCAAATCCTTTATAATATATGCCATTTCAATCATCAAATGATTGGATCTATGGGAATAGCTTACAAATACATCTCTCTATTGGTTCAATAGTCAAAAGAGTCTTGATAACCATCATATGGTTTTTAGAGATGCATTTCTCATTTATGTGGTTTGGATGACAATGCTATAGGTATTCAATGTTTGAGTTATCAAGTCATGCAATATATGTGTCATACACATTTTTCTTTGTAACTATCAAGTATAACTGTGAGACATAGGATATTTCCTTAAAAGAAACATAATGTTCTTGTCACACAAGCATATGATGTTTTCATCAATGGAAGGTACATAATGGCAATTTGTCAATTCTATTATGTGCCCATGAATGACAATTTGCAACTATAGAGGAAGCAACCCTTCCTCCATATAGTTCTATCTTACTTCTTCTCAGGTCCTGGAGTAGAGATTTCTATCTCCATCTTGTTCTTGAGATCCTCTAGGTAGTTATTTCCAATGTCCAGACATGAGACAATGGTGGCACTTTCTTTCATTAATGCATAAAGTGAAAAGGACAAATTCCTTTTCATTCATCCTTCTCCATAAATTTAGTGTAGAAGATGTAGAGTTCAGCTTAGCCTCAAAATATTTCTTAGCCTCACCTTTTCCCTAGGACACACTTCCGTCGATCACCATCATGGATTTGTCCTTCTTCTTCCTTTCTTCAACATCATGCCAAGAGTTTTATAAACTAACTATATGATTCATGCAACATTTTCTAGAATCAAATCCATGGCCAACTCTTGACCTAAGAGAAATCCCAGTCACTTTATATGCTCGATCATATTGAGTACATGAGGCTCTACTGGATCTCCATCTGTCAGTTGGCACTTAAACAACACTTTGAAGACATTATATCTTGATTTCTTCACATGATTCTTAAGATGTGTTTCCATATAGAGAATGTACATGTTATCATGTTGTTCATGCAACTCACATACAACATAGCACAAGGTGCTCAATGTCTATGGCTTCTTTGGCATTGATGAATTCATATTCATCATGATATTCAGTCACCATCTTGGGCCCAATTCGACACAATACATTCGATTTCATCTCCTAAATCTTACAATATGCAATTTTGCTTAATTGGTTGAATCATCAAGCCTATTGACTAAGGTATGTATTTATTTCATGCAGGTCATGATGATGTCAAATCCTCATCTGGATCGACCTTCATCAACACCCTTCATCTACTTCACATTCCTATATAACCACCATCATCACCTTGATGTGTTTGACCTTCCACCTCCACCTTCATCGACATTTTCCTCTCCACCAACAACCACTACCACTTGACTATAGCGGTCTTGATTCTAGAAGTCTTGACCCTTGCGGTCTTGACCCTAGCGGTCTTGACCCTAGCGATCTTGACCCTAGTGGTCTTGACCCTTGTGGTCTTGACCCTAGCAGTTTCTCCCATGCGGTATTGGCCCAAGACCGTGCATCTTCTAATGCCATTCGGTCAAGGATCAACAGCTTTGCACCCTCGACCCCTCTCATGGTCTTAAGACCGTGTGATCTCTCACAGTCTCAAGACAGTGAGAGCCTCACGATCCCAAGACCGCAAGGAGCAGTGTCGACCTTCCTCTCCGATCTGCTGGCCTCCACCGCCGTTGAGCACGCAAGACCGATGGTGCAAGACCGTGAGGCCATCAAAACTGCTGGGAGGTTGAGGACCAATCGAAGCCCAAACCGTGAGGAGGTAGCGTTCGGAAGGCAATCGATCACAAGTCCGTTTGGACAGTCAGACCGCGAGAACGTGTGAACGCAAGACCGATAGGAGCCTAGCGGTTTCCCAAACCGTGAGGACAGAGAGTGTTTGCTCTAAGACCGTGAAGAGGTGGTTGATCGGTCTCGATCTAAAGACCGAGAAGGAAGCAAGTAAATCCAAAACTACGAGGAGAGACTAGGGGTTTCCGAAACTATGAAAGATTTTAATGGTCTCCTAGATCATGAGAAGAACTAGACTGGCCCTCCTAGACTGTGAAGAAATTTCCAATAGGTCCAAACCGTTCAAGACTCTACCCAAGCCTATAAATAGGACCTAAAGGGTCCTCACAAAGGCATCAGATCTTGGACGCCGCCAGGCTTCCTGAACACAGGCTCGACCCCTGGAAAGGGGTCCCGATCCATCTACGTGCATCCACACCACATACACATCCAAGGGTTGCTCCTCCTACTGCGAGAAAGGAGGTTGAGATGAGAAGGAAGGTGGAGAGAGAAGGCCTGCCCCGTCTATCGTGGTGTCCCTCACTCCTCGTTCAGATCTGCTCTGACGTGGCATAGAAGACTGTATCTTCACTGAGCTGCGACCATCATCTGCATCATGCTCATGGCAGAATCTTCCCTCTCTCTTGTTCTTTTTGTTCCTCACATCATGAGTGGGTAGTTCCATTTCGCTGGGGTGTGGGGACTAGCCCCGCTTCCCATGATTATATGTCTTTTCATTAAACATTCCATGGCATGTATGTAACTTTTCATTTCATTGTTAATCGTCAATGTGTGCTTGTGGATTGATCACCTGCTTGCATATATCTTGTTCGTTCCTATGTTGAGAGAACTTCTATATGTAGGATTTGAATGTCGATTAATGCGGTTGACTCCCTGATGAGAAATCAGATGGGATTCCCTGATGTTGTAAGTGTGTGATCCATGAGGGGATGAGCCATCTAGCCCACAGTGACGCTTCAGTGTGCCTAAACATCCTAATGGAGGGTCACATCTTCATTTAGATATATGTATCTTTGGATTCGTAAGTACATGATCCAGATGGCGATGAGAAATTTGATGCCTAAGGTGATTCTTACGCAAACCTATACATCCTAACAGAGGGTTTGTAGCAGCTCTATTTGGATAGTTAGATCTTGCCTAGATGTTTGTGATTGGATATGTTCACATATGTAGTGGTGGTGAAACCTTGGACCACCCCAACGATCTTCATCATTAATCTAGATTCAACTTCAATCCTGTACTTTACTTTTCTTGAACTTAGTTAAGTTAAACTCAAATCAACCTTTGTTCTAAATATTAGTCTTACTTGAGCTGGACTAGACTAGTAATGATTCTTAAAAATGTTGTTCGTTGGGATTTGATCCTTAACTATATTGCGATAAGACCCGTCCACTTGCGGGTGGTATTATTGCACAAGGTTTTGGTTAAACACTCTGGGATTTCAACCCCGAGTGAATTTGTTAGTGCGATAATAGACCACGTCATATTCTAGCACCGTTGTCGGGGACAACGGAATCAGTTAGTCAAATCTAGTTCTATTAAGGCTAATCTAGGTTTTTTCTTTTCTTTTGATACTATCGATCATTCACTTGAATTCAATTCTACTCCGTCAATCTTACTTCTGATAAATCTTTCCATCCTAGGTACCCTCAAAGACCAGTGTATGCACCGCTTGAATAGTTTTGGACTCTCTGCTAGCTTTGACCCTGAAATAGACTGAACCTTTCATCGTCAAAACTGAGATAACCAAGAAAGGATGGCTCAAGAGGAGGAAATATCCTGAAGGGTAGCTCAAGACCTTAATGCACAAAGAGATAGGCTTATGCAATAAGCCAGAGTTGCAGTTCAAGAAGAAATCCAAGCAGCACAAGCACCAGCACAAGCAGTAGAACTGCAGAAGGACCTTAGAGAATTCTCAATCCCTAAAGCTGCTGACGTTCATCACCTAGTGCAACCTCCTCCTATCAATGCTCCAAATTTTGAGATAAGGGCACATTAGATCACCTTGCTTCAAAACATCCCATTCTATGGTAAACAAGGAGAAGATAGTCAGGAGTACCTTCTGAGGTTTATTGATCTATGTGCCATGAAAAAACAAAATGGAGTATCTAAAGATGCCATCTGATTCCGTCTCTTCAAGTATTCTCTTGCTGATAGAGCTATAAGTTGATACAATTCCTTGCAATGTGAACCCATCACCACTTGGGAACAACTTCAAAACGTCTTTCTGGAGAAGTTCTATCCTCCTTCTCTCACCTATGAAATCAGGGGACGTATAACACAGTTCATTCAAGTCCCTGAAGAATCCCTTGTTGAAGTATGGGAAAGATACAAAGAGCTTCTACACAAGTGTCCACACCATGGAATTCCTAAGAATCAACTTATCGAGATATTCTATAGGGGTGTGGATGACGATATCAAGAGGTTCTTAGACTCCTCATCCAGAGGAAACTTCATGCGTCAGAGTTATGACAGTGCATGGAAGGTTGTCACCCTTAGAGCTAAAAATCTAGCTAATTGGGGTAGATCTGTAGGTAAAGGAGTGTTGAAGGTAGCTATGGCTGAAGCTATTCCTGAGTACAAGTCTATCGCTGAATCCCTCAAGCTCCTAGTTGCCAAACAAGACCATCTTGAATCATCTCTTTCTTCCTATGAAAGAAGACGCTCACTCCCACAACAACAAGAACAGATCAAGTCGGCTTCATTGTTCTGTGAAGCATGTAAAGGCACTGATCATTCTACACTAGCCTACAATGTTCTCTATGATGTTGTTCTAAGCAACATTTATGGCCAAGAAGATAATGGTCAAATGGAAAATCTTAATGCTGTTAACACCATCCCCGGTCAAGGATATTACAATCTGATTCAGAATAGGAACCATCCTGGTTTTCAATATGGAAATCCATCAGGAGCGAAAAACTCCCAGCAACTTGGTTCAAACAACCAACAACGAGTCCTGTCGGGATTCCAGTACAACAAACAACAAAACTTCAGAAATCAACACTACTAAAAAAATGGTCTTTAACTACAAAAAAAAATTGTAGCGAAAACCTCATATTTTATAGCTAAAGGCTTTAACTACATATTTGTTTACACATACAAATTGTAGTATATGCTCGTATATCTAAAGCCTTTAACTATATTTTTCAAATATGTAGTTAGATAATCCATTCGCTACAAATTTATATATAGCCGGAAGCGTAGCCAGATATTGTCCTTACATATTTAAATATAAGTACAATTATAGCTAAATGTATGACTACAATTGCATATATAGTCAGTATGTAGCAAAAAGATGAAGTTAATACATTTTATGTGTAGTTAATGTGTAGGGAAAGGCAGTAGTCACTATATGTGTGTGTGTTTGTGTATATATATAGTTGAATTATACATCTAGCTACGTTTGTAGTGTCATTTATTACACATACATATATGTATGGTTAGATTATTCATATATTCTGTAATCTGGCAGTACAAAATATCTTTTAGTAATAAAATAATAGTAGTTAGACCAAGTTATGCTCATTATGCCTACAATCTTACTTTCATTTATACTAAAATGTCAAATGTACATGGGGAGGGCGTATACCTTGCCCCTATTACACAATGTGTACAAAAAAAGGATATACATATATTAATGATTCACTGAGGTCTATGTGCATCTTGGTGAAAGAGTATGTATCTTTCTCAACCAGTGTCTTTATTGTCTTCTCCTTTTTTTTGATGAGTTGGCGATTACAGTTGCATACCAATCACCTTTGCAAACACGTCATGTTCATTATGATCTGTTAGGGAACATAACCTCTAAGCTAGCATTGTTCTTTTTTTTAGCAAGAGCATTTGCAATAGCAGTGATCAAGAATTCAATTGGCATCGACTGAGAAACATCAACATAGCCTTCATAGCCTTCAAACATGGGTTCAACATTTTTGTAAAGGCACATGAATCATAATCTGCAACAATCCAATGCTTTCTTGATGAGATGCGTGCAAGCGATATTCTTCCCACATGTTGAATACAACTATAGGATGAGAGAGCATAACATGTAAACTTCTCTTAGTATTTATTCAAAAAAGGGAAAAATAGAAACAAACAAAAGACTTTGTTTTGAAAGGGATCTTTAGAAAAATGACCTGAAAGTATATAATCTATAGCTATACAATAAAATACGTCCTAATAAATGTTCAAGAATAACATGATATAGCATCCAATATGAAAAAAGTTAGTAGTTTCTACTCACTACTAGATAGCCAGAGGGCGCCTGCACACTGCTACTCCACCACCGGGTTTGTAGTAACCTGGAAACACATTTGAAAACTTGTAGCATATGATACAAAATAACTAAAATAATTCCAGTAAACTTTAGGTCAACACTTGACTTCAAAAACAAGATCAGTCTTCAAAACCAGGACTCATCCATTAGCAAGAAAATCATAGGACAAGTACAACTTTAAGCCATGTTTAGTTTGCTACTATAAAGTTTAACTAGAAAGCACAGGTCGTCACAGAATAACCAAAATCTTCACTAGACAATTGTCTCAGAGACCATCTCAGAAGGTATCATAAATCAATCATAAGTGCAAAGAACATAATTATGAATTATAGTCTTTATTAGATCTGAGAATTTGGTTCCATGACACAAAGATCCCATAATTTTACCTTTGAACATAGTGTCATTCCTTTACATCCAGATAACATAAAGATTAAAGTAGCAAAGACTAATGGTTACCACTTTAAATCGGCTCTCTTTTTCTCTAGTAGTTAGGTAGTGATTAAGGTAGCCAGTTCTAGCCAAACTCACACAGCAAAATCTCCAAGATCATAATCACTATCAAGTCATGTGAAGCAACTCTCATAGAGGAAGTCTATCACCTTCTGGACTTCTATTTATCATACAACTTATTTTTGTTGTACTACAGATATCCAGGTTGCACCAATTCTTCTTTTTCTATTTAGAATTACCGAGATTCAGTCATTATTCTGACAAAAGACAAGGATCCTTCATAATTATTG
Organism: Alisma plantago-aquatica; assembly: GCA_963693085.1. Lineage (NCBI taxonomy): Eukaryota > Viridiplantae > Streptophyta > Magnoliopsida > Alismatales > Alismataceae > Alisma > Alisma plantago-aquatica. Next base: position 53,059,551 of record OY856411.1, read on the forward strand.
AAATGATTTATATAAATTACGAAAATGATGTATGTTTAAATAAAAAATTCATAGTATATTCTACATTTGTTGTGACTTGCAAACTTTCTTTTTTATCAGAAAGCATGTTGCCCTTTTTCGTTTACTTTCTGTGTAACTGCACAAGTTTGTGTAAGGGAAGCAAAAATGATTGCCTAAAAAAGAACATTGCAAGAGTTAGACAAAAACTACTCTTTCATAAAAATAAACTCACTCAACGACCAAATACAAATGTTGAGACAGAACCCAATAAGGCTGATAAAATAAAGGACCAGTAAAACAGATGTGAAGATCATCTCAAACTAATCAACAGGCACCAGCAACCAATAAGCAGCATCGTCATATGGACCACCAGCAAGGCTAAGCATCATGTCAATCAATAAAGGAACCCAACAACTACTGGAATTGCTAGGGAGTTGAAGAACTGTTAACCTAGAAAAATCATAATCCAAAGTTTGTAGTTGACTCCCAAAGAACCAACAAAGAAAGAAAGAAAATCTCAAATGACCTTTTCAAAGCCACAACCGCTCCATCAAGCAACACAAGAAGCCATATATGTAGTCTTGAAGAAGCCAACCAATTAGATACCATGTGTGATGGAGCAGCAGCCATGACCATTGCTTGTATATTTATAGTTTTGCATAAAGTGGGCCATTGTCCCTATACTCAGACCAGGTCGTATATCATCACTAAGGATGACCAACCTTGTTGCATGCCTTCCTTAGCCCACCTTGCTCAGTAACCTAAGTGACCTCTAGGGGTAGCAATTCTCTACCTTAGCAACCTCATACTATCGAGCATGTCTTTTTTTCCAATGGGGAAATACAAAGTTCAGGGAAATACAAACATTTGTTCTTTTATAGGAAGGATGACTAATAGAACTCATCAGTAGGCCATATGACCACAATATATGTGAAGATTTTCTAGAAAACACAACTATCAAGAAGCCATGATGTTAGCAAGGAACCTTCATGACATGTCCAGGATGTATTTTACACATTACAGCAAGCATGTAAATTATCATTCCGTGGTGAATGTTCACATTTCTTATTTTTCCTTCCCCATCAACGTTTATGCAATAGTTGTGTGTTTCAATTCAATTCAATAGAAATCTAAATGACCAATATTACTATCACAAGAAGCAACCATTTAAACTATAAACAAATGTTTCTCGAATCCAATTCAACAGGTATGAGGGGAAGGGACAGAGGTTAGATGGTTATATCCATAGTAATAAGGGAGAACTCAAGAACACATGTAGTTGTCGGCATAAAAAAGGTGTTCTATGTGCTAATATAGATTTCCTGACTCTCTGGGGGATGTGAATAAGAGAGTGGGGATCTGCATTTGTGATGTTTGAATCAAGTTTTTTTACCTCTGAATTACTTAGCTTCTTCTGACTGCTTTTGAGGTTGTTTGCTTGGTTACTTAGAGTCTACTTCCACTGAGTGACCTACAAATATAAAGCAATCGACCTTATCAGGGTTCTCTGGTGTTCTGTTTGATGTTGTTGAGTGTTTATTCTGTAATGCAGGGTGATGGTAGTGTTCTGGCATACATATTGCTTCTTGTGTCCTTGCAATGGATATCGTTGTATGGAGTAAATTTGGCTCTATTGCTTGGTTTTAGTTTTCTTAGTCACTCAAGTTTGCATCAGATTTAAAAGGATCCTTGTGTTTTAATGTAAAGGACAGTTTTCTGAACCCTGGTTATATGGTATGAAGGACTGATATGGTCCTTTGTAGACTTGGGTGTCTTTGGGATGAGATTTAAGAGAGTGGTGGTCTGCCTTTGGGATGGTTAATCCTTGCTCATTCTATCTCTGGATTTTGGTTCAGATTTCAAAGGATACTTGTGCTTTTGGCCTAAAGGACAATGTTATGAATCCTATTTGGATGCTTTGTAGGACTAGTTTATGGTCTTATGTTGTCATGATCCTGTTTGGAAGTGTTTGCGCGAGGCACCGGTGTCAATGTAGACTCCAATAATTTTCCTACTTGCTACAGGTCTGCAACAACTCAAGGTTGTTGTTGCCCTATTCAATGTACTGTATTTGGTTTTCCTAACAGAATTGGGAGAAAATGTCACCTTCTCCTTCACAACAAAGGCCCCAGACAGTTCATACGGGAATCTAACAAGCTGCTATTGAGGGGTGGTTAAAACATATTTATGTTGTTCATATGGTCCTCTTGGGAACCATGAGGCTGTAGATGAAGCAACTCTCACCCTAACACACACACACATATTGGCTCTCCACTTTGTGGCCATCTCACAAGAAATCCCATCAGTGAATCCAATGAGGCTATTATGGGGAATGCCCTATCTGAAGGTGTTGGATGACATTTGGGCATTGACATTCCTTGCTTTTGGCACATGTCAGTGAAGCCCATTCTGACCTTATAACCCTTTGAGAAGCAACAGGTGTTGGTGATGATCACTCATTCCTTCTATGGGTTGACCCCTGGTGCCAGTAATACCACTCTTCTGGAAAATGTGAATGATCAGATGATTTACAGATTAGACAAAGGTGCCTATTACAAAATTCCATCAGGTCCTTTGTAGTTTTCGTTCAGGAATGCAATCACAATATCAATGAAAACCTCCTTGACAAAAGAGGAAGACTAATTTTCCTTAGCCTCTGAGTGTCCAATTATGAACACCACACTTGACTCCTTAGCCTTCAATATCACAAGCTTCTCATTAGTCCACTCAGAGCACCATTTATCCATTGCACTGCCTGCTCTTGTGATATGACTTCCAATTGTGGCCTGCTCATTACCACTGTGGAGTCTCAAGATATAAGCAAGTGAATATGGATAATCTGGGATATCTCCAGCATCTAAGGCACTAAATCTCAGATATCTTCAGTAATCAATATTCAACTATGAACATGAACAATCTAGATAAAAATAGTCTAGAGGCGTATTCAATTATCATTTCTGTTATCGTGGTATAATTGCTTTGACAATAAGTTGCATTATCTCAGTAAAGAAAGTGAATGGCATCTCAAGGCTATGAACAAAATCATAAACTCCAAGTACAAGAATATAAAGGACCATAGATTGAAAGAAAAAATGTAAGTATCAACTAGACTTTGAAAAAAAATCTAGATACAAAAAAGTGGTTATCACACACAAAGCTAGATTCTCTTACCAAAACAAAGTTTACCTTTAGTAGAGGCAGAGGCAAATGTTTCAAGATTTCATCCATAAGATCTTGAGGATTATTAGAGTTGCCCAAGTGAATAGCCAGTTCTGAATCAAATGTCTAGACAACAACTTCTTTGCTGAAAAATTTACCTGTCAGCAACACAGTAGTCAAGTCACAGTGAAGCTTTCGTAATGCACTTGCCATCTCTGGAATTATTGAATACACCTTACCTCTAGAACATTATACTGATATGTGTGTGTAGATTGACAAAAAAATAGCCTCTGTCAGGGCCTGCTGGACTTCTAAGGGTACCTAATTGGTAGTCCCATCCTACCTTTATCTTTAAATCCATGTAATTTTTAGTCATACACTCAATAATGAATTTCATGGAGTACATGACTAATAATGCATGATAATCAAATATGAGAGAAGCATGATATGCATTTTCCTATATAACACATACCAAAAAAAGAAATGAATGAAAGAGGGATGCATGTATGCTTGCATTAGAAAGTGATGGAGGAGTTGCTCATACAGATTTGTTCTAGCCTTTCTGCTCTGTAATCACTGCTCCCATGGGACCGGACCTGCACAAATTTTGCTTCTCAATTAATGTTCATCCCATGGGGACCTATACCGATTCAACACCCTCCTTGAAATCCATCAGCCATGGCTCAAAAGTTGAGTAGGGAGTGACTGAACTATATCTTGTTCTTGCACCAACTACATGGAGACATATAAGAGGTAAAGAGTAGATGAAGACTGAAATAGAAACAAATGGTTCATTACATGTAACCAGACATATACATTAGAGCTTCCATTAGGCTATTTTCAAAAACTTATCTATCTCAAACATGTTTGTGTTTCCTTTAGGCCGTTTCTATTAGTAGACCTGTAGAAATCCAAATATTCAACTTGAAAATTGATCATTAAACATTTGTTAATAATCATAATAATATTCTTTCAAATCTTTAGCATGTTTGGTGTCTTTCCATCATATTTGGCATCACACCTAGGTCTTCATATAGTTCAGAAAATTAGATATACAAAGCGTGTGAATATCTACCCTTTAAGGTGTTATGTAGAACTTCATCCATACATATAATAACAACAATGAGAGTGTTAATTCACTTCAATCATAATACATTAACATATCTCTTTGAATTTGGACAGGAAGAAGAGAGAAAAGGTCACTTTACTGGAACATGTGTTGCACTAATTCTGTTTTGGAGAATTCACAACAACGAAAAATTTACACTATCAAAATGTGACATCTTCTGACCTCGTCATCTGTAGGTACACTGCTGTAACGTTTTTCCAAACTATGATATACTTCACTCAAATCAAGCTACTAAATCCAACATTACTGAGTTGAATACAAAGCTACTGGTCTTTCTAATCAACATTACTGAGATGAATATAAACCTACCAGTCTTTCTAATCTAGCGAGTTAGGAAATTAAAGACAATCAATCTCAGGTAGTTCACAACTTCATTATATTTCATTTAGATGTTGTTTATCATCAACATATAGAGGTCTTTTATTCATATTTCATGCACATAGTTCATATGAGAGATAGCCTAAACAAGTAGTTTACTTAGTATCAAAATCAAGTGTGCCCAACTCACACAGTAAACTAACATACATAAACATCTTACTCCCCAAGATACTGATATCCTATTGACATACAAAATTATAAGTTAAGTATCAAGAAAAAGATATAATTATAAAACATCAATATATTTATAGGCATCAAGGGAAAATAGAAGAATAACTCTAGAGAGGATTTTCTCCTCTGTAGGATAGCGTAGTTGGGCCCATGTCAGACTAATATGCTTCCAACCTACTATTCAAGAATGCAAACATAAAGTAGATGAAGTGTACAAAAAATAGTTCTATTTCAGATTGCAAACCTGAAGAAGAATAAAGTGTAAATAGTCACTGAGGAACAATTCAAATTGGTAATACAGATAGTTCATCTACAAACTTGTTATAGAACACTAAATTTCACACATGTGGAGTCAAACATAACCAGGACATCTGAACTTCATACTAATGTAACCAAAAGAAATATAAGAAACATTTAAAGTTCTGTTCTATCAGTAAAAGATCATTACAACAAGGACATGAAAATTTATATACTATTGATCACCAAACGAGATTATAGTTCAAAGGAAACCCATAATCCAGTCTAAAACTATTTAGGTGGCACACCCAAGCGCTTAGGCATACACCTAGATTGCCTAGTTTGGCTATGCATCTTGTATTTGAACCCAGGGGACTACCCAAGGTGCCCTAGTTGGCGCCCTAGACAACACTAACATTATCACCTTGCAATGGTGTCGTGTCCCTGACAATCACGAGAAGAAAGGGGCATCCAACCTCATTATATGCCAATCTCTTGTCAAGGGGCCTTGGGCACACCTTGATGGGTCTTAGTAACATGATAGGGACTGAGAACAAGAGCTACATTCTTCCCTTAAGTCTAGGATAGCAAAAAAGAAGAAGGTGTTGCATATCAAACTATTGAAAGAAGAAAGAGTAGGAATACAATAAAGAGAGTATGATTTTGGAATGAAGGGAAAGAATAGAGAACCATGTGGTGGAGAAGGGAGGGTCGAAGCCTTAGGGACTGGACATCCCTAGATCACGGGGCAATATAGTACTTTTAATATGGAAAACTTCATATAAGGAAATCACTCCAACATTAGGAACTTGAATTTAAAAGGATATCTAGATCCTTATGAATTTATATAGGATGGTAAACTTAAAGAATGACTTTAATAAGAGAAATCCCTTCAAGTAGAAACTGAACAAGAAAAACTTCATCGGCATTCTCCAGAACAGCTTTATCACACATTGAATATTAACACGGTCAGATAAACAGATCAGAAGGCACCATCAACCTCAAACGCCATAGCACAAGGGTTTGAGAGGTTATCAAGAGGTCAAACAACTTATTATGAATCCAAATGACTTTTTCTAAGACTGCATGAAAATAATACTAACATTGGATCCAACCAGACCACCAAAAAACATACGTTCTCCAAGAAAACAATCTTGCAAAAATTGGAAAGTAGATCATTTAGTTGCATACAAGAATGCTTGTAGTCCTTGTGAAAACTGGAATGTTGGACCACAAGCATGTGACAGTAAGAAGCATCAATCATACCACATATAATCGATTTTCATAAAAAGAATCAAATTTCACTTAAGGCATAACTTTCAGAATGCTTCTCCACCCTAATAATCTGGAACTGAGAGTTATTTTAACATCTGTCTCATAAGGGGTGAATGGTAAAGGTGAATTGGTGAAGATCTACACCACATCTTGTATATTTTGTGGCAGATCATGGGTGTGTTTTAGTGTTTTTATTGAGGAGGTAGCTCATATGTCTCTTGATCAATTCTAGCTACTTTGCAACATTATGATTTTTTGTTACGTAGTAGTTTGAACACCACTGCATTGCAGATCCCTTGATTACCCACTTAAATCATGCCAAACCTTTGTAGGGTCACCATGTCATCTTGGAGGCAAAAGGTTATTTTTCCTTTAGTATTCCTGTGATATACATCATAAATTTACATAATCAATTAGCTAGCCTAAATTAGGAATCATCTGAAACAACCCAAACAACTTAACAATATTAATCAATCTGAATTCCCATACATCAATTTTCTGAAGCAATTAGAAGTTGTGGTCATTATACTTCTCACTTGTTTGGGTGCATATACTAAGTGATCCTACATGTTCTTGAAATTCTGGATAATCCCTCATTAACATAAAGTAAGGTATAAAATCTCTGCAAGTCAACATAGCAAACACAAAGAAATTAGTTTCTAAGAACTGAGAGAATCAATTTATTTCTATTTGGTGATTAGTACTGAGCATAACTATCCTCTTTCTCAAAAAGAAATATGCTAAAAATGTCAAGTGGAAATAATCTAGTATTGAAGTTTCACAAAATAGGCATACTAATCTAGTATTGAATTCTTTAAAGACTTATGCTCTAAAGTCATAAATCCATAATATTGTTAATAAGAGTCTCAATCCCCGAGTACACATGCTTACCCATGACAACCCATCCATGAATCCAGGAAAGCCCCACTTCTTGTTCACAATAATAATCCAAGTAGTGCAAAGGAGTTTCCCTGTAGAGTCACATGTCATAGAAGTATTGGAAAAAAAAATCTCTTTATTCTTTTCTTATGACAGTGGAACTGGTTGAAAAGAGGAAAAGCCTCTCTGTTTCCATTGAATCCAACATTTCACATGTGAGGATAGTAAGTCCAAGACCAGCCATTGCAACTCACAGAAAAAACATTGGGAAAACAAAAGAAAAGAAGAAGAATAGGCGTTTGACATTGTATTTTCTGCCTGCCATCAAACATCAGCTTTAATTGCTGCTTAACCAGGTGTAAATGCACTGAAAAATAGAGTTGTAAAAGCACAAGACCATAGTTGCATTTTCTTATCTTGTTGTTCTCAACTTATTTTCTCAATAAAAAAACTCTGCTATGTGTATATCTTGAGATTTGCAAATAATCTTCTTTCTGGAGATTATGGTGGATGGTATCCGCCCCATGATTTTTGGCAATGCACTTGTGGTATTCATTTCTTGTAAACCTGATTAAATGTCATAAATCATCCAAATTCTAAAAATCATATATGCCCACTTGGTGATTGAAATATCTTACTTAATTTCCAAGAAGAACAAAATTTGTAGTTGACCCAGCTATATTCACAACATCCATTGAGACACAATCAAGCCACAACAAGAAACACAACATAGACCTGTCCAAATAATGACAAATAGAGTTAGGCATTGCATGGTTATTTTAGGGCATAAGAATGATTCTACACTCTCATGTTAAAGTTCTTTTTACCTCTCATCTAGATCTGATGCAGATGATGTATGTCCATTGTGTTTTGTATGCCATTAGCTTTAACATGAGAGTGTAAAAAAAAGGGATCTGAATGAATGGGTTCAATAATCAAATGACAATGCAGCTCAAGAGTCCAGTCAAGGTAATGCAATCATTTCAATTTGAACTGAACAAGTTGCATGAGCTGGTCTTTTTGCAACAACCTTGAACATGGATCCATCAAGACACATACTTCCTATCAAATCCTTGTTGAACCATATCATGAGAGGTTTGCAACACTATTACAAATCTTGTTAGATCCAGCAGTCAATGGATTTAGCTTTGGCACTATGAAATCACAAGCCAAAAGGAACTGCCCTAGAACACTTCTCACCTAAAATGAGAGCATTCAGCATAAAGAATATAGAGAAAAGAATGGCAAGGGAAATTAATGCAGTTTTAAGTGTGATTTTCTTCCATTCAACATCCTAAAACATTTTATATAGGTGAGTTGATGAATAGTATGCAAACATTGCCATGAATACCCACAGAAGCACCATGGCAGCCATCACACGTAGAAGTCATGAAATTCTACAATGCTAGTTCATAGTAGCACTCTGGAAATTGGGAATCAAGGCCTACATGCTACAGTACCTAGGTGAAATGCTTGTTTATTATGTTATAATGCCAAACTTTTCATTATTGCAACGACCGTCTAGTTGGGGAATATGGTACATTTTCAAAACTTTTATTTCATATATATATTGCAACATGGAACACTATATAGCATTTGATGAGAGTAAAACAAGTTCAACAATTATATTACCAAGATAGAAAGTATGCTAGCTTGTGGCAGCTGCTAAGTCTATGCTCACACTAACAACAACTTTTGTTCTTTTCTGTCTTGATCAATATATGCAGAGACGTATATATCTTATCATAAATATGAACATAACAAAAAAGATTGCCAAGCTAACAACAAAGTTGCATGAATATAGCTTGGAAGTCAGTAGCTATAACAAAGTGTTATCAATGACATTAAAGTTTAGACAAATCTTTAGGACTTTGAAGACTAATAGGATATCCCTAGATGACACATTCTCCATGAGAACTTCAATTATAATATCTATCATCATGTATTTTCCCAAAAAAATAATTAGTATTCTAGTAGTTAATATTTTGGTGCAGAAATAATTTAGACGAGCACATACATAACGACATAAACATGTGATCGTACCTCTGCTCTATCAACTAGAATAATATGCGGGTACATAAATAATTGAATGCACTTGTGGCACCACACATTGCTATTCTTATCAAGAATAAAGTGAAGAGGAAAAATATTTTGTTTTACGTAGAAATACATATGGTCTAATGACCTATGGCTCTCAAACACTAAAAGTCATCATTGGAGCAGAATTATGATTTTATAGGAATATCAAAGCTTGGAATAAACAAAATTGATCAAAATGATGATGCAAAAATCCAAAAAGTAATATTGATCCATTTCTTTAGTTAGATTAGTTAGCACAAAAGAATCAAAAAGAAATATTAGTCAGAATAAACATAACAACGATAGCATGAAGCTTTGCAACTAGCAACCAAGTGTACAAGCAAAAAGGAATTTCTCACCTTTCAATGAACAAAAATTGGATCAACAAATAAAACGCAAACCTAGGTTAACCTATTAATGTCATAGATCGGCATCAAAATCCTACACAAAGAAAGCTCAACCATACAAGAATCAGTTGTGGCTAGAATCTGAATACCTGACATAGCATGGACTTCAAACTGCATGAAAGGATAAATGCATTTATATAATACCATAGTTGTTTGAGTTGTGCTCTTTAAGACTAGGACACTAGCCGACCTAGGCTTTTATTTTTCATATTTATATGTTAGTCATTTCAGACATGCATTTAAATGCAAATCATGAATAGAACTTGGTTAACTCAACATGGCATCAACAAAATGTCTAATCCAACCAGAGAGGCATTACATTCACCTTGTAAGTAGCCTATAATCTAGTTTTGAGTAGACATTGATTTTTTAGTATTCAGATAGAAAGGATTTGTTTCAGATTCAGTTCAAGACTGATTCCAAAGATCAAGATAGACATAAATACTGGTGCAGGCCGTTATATAAAGATGACTAGTTTTGGTTTACTTTTGAATCAAGCCGCCAACCAATTTAAACCAGAAATTAAGTTCATTTCTACATTTGGAACAATTAGCATAAAAGAAACAAGTAGAAATATCAATCAGCATAGTTAACAGCTATAAGAGTACGAGCTTAACTAATAAACAAGTTTAATGTAGAAAATAATATCTCACCTCCAAAGAAAACAACCAAGTATTTTTTATATTTATATTCTAAACATTTTATGCATAGAATGTCATGTGTGTATGTGTGTGGAGAATTATAAAGTCGGACTTAACCTAGACTCACACCTAGAAAAATATGAAGACAACTCACTTCTCTCAATGTCATATCAACCTAACTTCAAATCCAACCAATGTGGCATTACATTCACTCACTTCATGAATAATCTATACACTTATTTGAGCGATAGTTGCCACTGTGATATATTATTTTGTTGGAAGGGGTATCCATTTACAAACGAGCTAAAAATTTGGTGGCTAGGGTACCATTATATCAAAACTATCCATTTATTATTCGGATTGTATACTTAATGGAAAATTATTGGCATTAAAATAATAAATTTTGCAAATAAACAATGTGTTTTTCACTAGCGAGCACATGTAACATATATATGTTTCCCATCCAACACTTGATTCTATACTTACCATTAATTAGATAAATACACATCCTCTTTTTATGTCAAGTCCATATACATCAGATTGAGAAGATTTTAAAAACGTATATAATTTGTGGTATACGTCCAATCCATGTGATTGGATCATGTAGTATAGCATCAAAAAGATGTCAACTACAAAATGGGTATGTACAATGTTTCAAAAGTCAATCTAGGTAGAGGTTTCACTGGTAATCAAGGGCACCTTGACATCTGATTTCACCCTTTGGCACCTTTCTAGATGATATATACCATTAGGCACCCTCTCAGGCTTGTCAGGCTAGTTAATGAGCCAGTTCTTGCCACTAAGTTTGCTTTTTTAAATGCAGTCTGATTTTATCACTACATGGTTTCAGAAAATACAAGCACATTGCACTGTTCTACACTCTTGTATCAATTCCCCTCCTATCTCTCTTATAGGTTCTTGAAGTAGTAATGGGTAGGAAAAGGATGGAACATGAGGCAGTGGATAGGAGAGGTATGAAAAAAAGAAGTAGAGTATGACAGAGAGAAAACAAGTAGGGTAGCAGAGCACCCAAGGAGGCGCATAGTAGGTGTCTAGGGGTGGTGTAAGTAAGTAGGATGGGAGGTTCAACTGCTTGGTAGTGCATTAAAGTGCAAACAAGAATCCTGAACCAAAATCACCATACAGTTTCACTAAGATTTCTATAGTAGCAGTAGCTATAGAAAAAATGTGCATACACTGCTTAATTACACAGAACCTCAAAATATGCACTATAAGAATTTTGGAAGTGTTAGCATTGATTCAAGCTATTAAATGATTTGACTTTCACTGATAAAGAATTCATTTCCTCCCATGAAAAAATATTAGCTTGAGATAATTGAAACCTTATACTTTTCTTGCCAAATGTAGTGAACAAGGGCTTCTTCAACAAACCAGAAGAAACTCTGTTAGAGGTAGTGCATTGCCTGATCTTCAAATCAGATGCAAAAACCATTTCATAAAAAACATATTGAAAGAATAAAAGCATACTAATAACCTCTAGGTTCACTCAAATAATGAACTGAGAAAATAATATCCTTTTTTTTGGTCAGTCAAAACTTCTGCTGCTTTTTTTTCATTTTTTGTTTCGAAAGTACAATGCGTGTTAGTTCCCAAATGAGAACCAGCTAAAAGAGAAAACCTATCCATACAACGGAATGGGGTATCTATGAAAAAGAAGATAAGAAGCAAACCCTCTTCCAAAGAGAGAATATAGGCATGAATAACCCATAAAAAGAAAGGAATCACATAAAGCTCTAGCAGATGAGCCTCAAACCAAAAGAATATATGAAGCTTCAGAGTCCATCTTCAGAGACTAACTGAATACTAAAACAACCATTCCAGCATAAAAAGCCTGACATCACCATAAAGGAACAACAAACCAGCTTCAGTAGAAACTCCCAGCACCAAAAGCATCAAAACAGGTCGAGTTCTGTCACTAACTCACCCCTTGTATCAACATCCCAGGAAAAAGAACACAACTATAAAAGCTTGCTGCCACTTCTCAACAGAAAGAGCAGGAAGAGTACAGCATCAGAACCATCTTCAAACACTCACAAATTCGCAAGGACCAGAGAACAAAAGGACCTTAACCATCACTTCAACCAAGTAAGAGGGGAGCATCAACATCCAAAAGTATGGGGCATAGCTATCACCAGAGGCAAGACATAACTATCACTGCAAAGCGAGGGAGCCATGGCAGATTGCTGGGAGCCAAGAAGCCTACTCCTATTACACGAAAACCTTGAAGCAGAATAAAAAACTAGTGACAGGGGAGCATCGGGCTCAACCATCACTAGGTACATATCATCAAGAAGCTATCAACAGGACATGCAAGCAACCATCACATCTCATCAGAAAATGCAAGAACCATCAACAGGAAAGATACAAAAGGCCATCGAAAGGAGCTGCTGGAGATATCATCAGTTAAAGGCTCCAAAGAAACACAAAAGAAAAGAGGCTCGACCATCACTGATCAGTAGTGAGAGGGGAGCAGAAGAAAAACCACCATGATCAGGCAACCAGAAGAAAAGAGTGAGAGGGGAGCATTGACATCCAAGAGGATGGGCTCGACCATCACAAGAACCAGTTACCCAAGATACATAAAAGATAGACAACCATCATCAAGAAATCCATCAACAAGAACTGCAGGAGCAATCTTCAGAAAAAGACTCCAGAGGAACGCAGAAGCAAAAAGGCTCGACCATCACTTATCAGTAGTGAGAGGGGAGCAAAAAAGACCAACCTGATAAAGCATAGAGAAGAAAAGAGGTCATGTATACAGAAGAAAAGAGTGACAGGGGAGCGTTGACTTCCAAGATGATGGGCTTGACCATCACAAGAACCAACTACTGAAGATCCATATAAACACAAGCAGCCATCCTCAAGAATAGCACGAGATAACACCAGATAGGCTTCAGAGAATGCAGAAACATAAAGGCTCAACCATCACTTATCAGTAGTGAGAGGGGAGCAGAAGAAAATCCACATGAGTAGGCACACTAATGAAAAAAGTGAGAGGGGAGCGTTTGGGCTCAACCATCACAAGAACCAACAATAGGAAGGATACAAAGAACATCACACCATTAAACCTCAAACAGCCATCCAGAGGAAGAAAAAAACCAAGGTACATTAGCCGCATGAAAATAGCAATTCAGAAACCAAGCAACCAGCATATCAAATCAAGAGAGTTGCAGCACAACAGTGGACTCCATAAAAAAGGAGTGAGAGAGGAGCGTTGACATCCAAGAGGATGGGCTCGACCATCACAAGAATCATCATGAGGGAAGAAGCAATAGAACAACAAACCATTAACCAAGTAGGCCATCAAAAAACTGCAGCCCATCAGAGGTAAGAGGGGAACGTCGACATCCACATCAGGATGGAAATTCAACCATCACTGTAGAAAGGAACCCCCAAAGCACGAGCCAACACTCATTACTCAGTTATGACAAAATATGTACGAAAGACACTCAATTTTGAAAGAATAGTTTTCCAAATAGCAGTTTCAGACTTGAATTTGTCTTCAAAATATTGCAATCTTGAGTGTCGACACCATCAAGGTGGGGCTCCTTACCACCTTCACAGACCGACATCAGGTTCACACAACCAGACAGCAGGTAGGCTTATAACAAGGAAGGATCATCTGAAAGAACGATAGAACATAAACTGCATACTCCAGAAAAGATAACCATCAGGGAAAAAAACACATCAACTGTCCTCAAGCCAAGAAGAAAAAGAGATACTCCAGAAAAGAATATCTTGATATAACTGAATTGTTATCATTCCCAAATACATTAAAAAGAGATACTTTAATAATAAATAAATGATGAAATGAAATGTGTATTTGAGAAAAACCGTGACAGAGGTGATCCATCCCCTAAACATCAAATTAGATACCAAAACCATCTCATGCAAATGTTTTTCCAAACATAAAAAGGCCAGATTCAAGAGAAAACCTATGATCATTGATGGATTTCAATCCACAGTAGTGTTTTACATGTTTTAGATGGAATCAACATTGGCATGCACTAATCAGGTTCCATGAAGCTACTATCAACTAGTTCATGTGATGTACTACTATATTTCTCAGATGCTTGTTGGTGGTGATGGTGGTGGCGGCGGCGATTTTCAGGCCACATCCATTTGCACAGAAGTTCCTCCTGGAGTTGGAACTAGGAATCCCATGAACTTTCTGGCCCATGTCATGTGACGAGATCTTATTTAGACTCCCCCAGTCCATGTATGTGACCCAAAGGCACCTTTCCAGGACCATTGGCTCAGTCAATCCTATAATTGTTCTGCAGTATAGGTAGGCTCCCTACTGCCATTCAAGTGGTCAACTTGACCCTTCTCCATAAGAAGACATCGCGGTTCAATCAATAAGGCAGTTGAGATCTATTGAACTACACAAGATTGTCTCTCTTAGAGTATGCTCATTTTGTGGTGTTAATTTGTTTAAAATTCTGGAATGAAGATTATCATTGTTGGCCTTATTATCTTTTCTTATCGCTGCATTGTCTAACCTATTCTCTTAAATAATGTGAATAGACCGGTCAGCACTGGTGCAAATATTAAGAAACTTATTTGACAAGCATTCTTATATTTAGAGAGGGCCCTAAACAATTTTATTTTCAAGGGAACATGATTCTGTACATAGAGACAAGCAATGAATCCCATGAAAATTTCTTTTTGATTAAGGAGAGAACTATCATCTTTCATAGAATCCTAGAACTATATAGAATTATCTTAGATTTGTGAATTTCGTATGCATATAGATTCCACATAACACAAATAACACAATAGAAACCATTTAGGTGGTCAAGAATATGACCTGCTGGAAATGGGCTGGCTGAGGCCTGGCAACATAGGAAGCAAATAGGAAATAATGGCTTACTATTACATCATTCACCACTAAATACAATGGCCGACCAAAGTATATGTGGGTAGTTAGAATGGGTTATGAAGACGTACAAGAGATGAGTAGTCTAAATGGCATGGGTTCTTAGAGGCATGATCGACAACATGGTCTTGGTGTGATGAGTAGGCTGGGAGATGAAAATTTTCAATGATGCACAATGTTTTCTCACACCTTTAGTGTTGATTTCCAGCAAGGAACAATTCGTAGTTCTTTCTCATGCTATTAGTAATAGACAACATGGAGTGGGGGGTCCGGAAGGGGGGATGGATGCTTTTGATATTCATCTTCTATACGATATGTAGGGTAATAGGAACACAGTGATTGGGAATTGGGGGGTGAAAGGGGGGGAAGCTATGTAGAAAACATATCTGATCTGGACGGAGTGTACCTCAGTAGATGCTCTTCGACCTTTCTTCTCACCTTCACCTTGTGTTTCCTCACATGACTCAGTCCTTGCAGTGCCTCCTATCCGGTGGTCTACGAGGCTGGGTGCGAACACAGCAGGATAGAGGGGGTGTGGGAGGAGAATAGGATGAGAGAGAGAAAGGGCGATTAGATTGAGGATTCAGGGTATAGAAGAGAGTGAGGCGGAGAGAACGATGTAAAGGTAGGGTGCAAGGGGGTGCTATCGAGATAGCCAGGGGCGTAGAGCAAGAAATCGCGGCAAAAGGGGTGGGTGGGGGTAGTAGTACGCATAAAAAAATTTAAATTTTCAGACGTTTTGGTTATTTGACGGATGGTGGTAGGAAGAGTGTTAGTGTGTGGTCAATACATATGTAGTCATTTTTTGTAGTTGTCATAATTGAATACATATCCTTTACCTGCATATATATAAAATGTAAGGAAAAGTAGTCTTTAGTTACAAATATCATATATGTAGTCAAAATAATTATAGCTTAATGATCTTTTTTTGGTAGTGCAAGGAAACTTTAGAGGTAACTTCCCGAACAGGAAATACAACAATTATCAGAACAATTCTCAGTTCTAGAATCCCAACCAAGTCCCTTACTAGAACCAACAATAAGGGCAACAAGCTAGCCTCGTCTCTCCTGATGACAAGCTGTCAGCCATTGAAAAGATGTTACAGTCATAGCAGACTGTGATAGCTAACTACAAAGCCCATCAGAAGGCCATTGAATCTCAACTAGCTCAACTTGCAGCTAGCATGAAGCCACTTGTTCGAGAATTTGTTGGCCAATTGGAGAACAATCTTAAGCACCCTGAGCAATTGAAGGTTGTCACCACCAGGTCCGAAAAAGATTATTTTGATCCTCATGTCAAGACACTTGTGGTTATTACAGACGAGGATGACTCTGTGGGTGTCCAAGACTCTACAACACCTGAGTCTCAACCAAAAGGGGCAGTAATCGCTGATAAAATGGACAAGGCAAGTTCTGAAGAACCTACCATTACAGAAGTTGAAGAAACACATGAGCCAAACGTGCCAGTGTACAAGCCTCGCCCTCCTTTCCCAACTCGTTTGAGGTAGACAAAACTTGACACTCGATTCAACAAGTTCAAAGAAGCTATGAAGAAACTTCATGTTGATATACCCTTTCTTGATGCACTGGATGAAATACCAGCATGGACAAAGTACTTAAAGTCTCTCCTCACAAGGAAGTATATCACTGAAGAATATAAGACAGTGAAATTAGCAACGACCACTTCCGATATTATTCAGAGCAAGATGCCAAAGAAGTAGAAAGATCCAGGATCTTTTGGGATCTCTTGCCATATCGGTGATTCCTCTTGTAAGAAGGGATTGGCCAATCTAGGTGCTAGCATCTCTATCATGCCACTTAGCCTTTGTAAGAGGCTAGGGTTTGCTTAACTACTCCCGACTGGCATGACCATACAGCTTGTAGATAACACTGTGACTCTCCCCTTGTGAATCATTGAATATGTCCCTGTCAAGGTAGGCAAAGACTCCTGTGTTCCGTGTGACTTTGTCATTATGGACATAAAAGAAGGCGCCAGATACCCTCTCATCTTTGGTCATTCATTCCTTGCCACTACAAGAGCTCTGATTGATGTTGAAGTAGGAACCTTACTACTCAGACTAGGTAAAGAAACCCTTGAGTTCAATGTTTTCGAAAGCATGCGAAGACCGAGCATGCAAGAAGAAGTCTATTTGATTGATTGAATAGAGAAAATGTCACTACTTACACAAGAAGATTATGAACAAGACGATCCATTAGAAGTGGATTTAACAAACCCATCTGCTGATGACTCCATTGATGAACAAATAAAGGATTATGTTCTCCACCTTGACACTGTTGGAGAAGATCCTGAAACCAAATTTGAGAAACTCAAGGCTGTGAATGTTACTGAATAACCGTGCGAGAAACCAGAAGCTCCTGGAATGAAGCCCCTACCGAGGGACTGAAGTATGTCTTTCTAGATGATCTCAAGGTCTGCCCAGTCATCATAAATTTAGATCTAACAACAGAACAAGAAGATAAACTCTTGATCGAATTAAAGGATAGAAGAAAAGACATCAACTACAAGATGAGTGATCTCACCGGGATCAGTCAAGTATTGTGCATGCACAAAAACCCATGATGGAAGACCACAAGCCGATTGTTGAACACCAAAGGAAACTTAATCTGAATATGAAAGAAGTTGTCCACCTTGAAGTTATAAAGTTGCTCAAAACAGGTATCATCTATCTGATCTCCGATTTGCCATGGGTAAGTCCTATGCATGTTGTCCCTAAGAAGGGTGGAACTACTGTGATACAGAATGAAGATGATGAACTCATCCCCACTCGAACAGTCACCGAGTGGAGGATGTGTATTGATTACAGGAAGATGAACAAGGAGACACGTAAGGATCATTTCCCAATGCCTTTTCTTGATCAGGTCTTAGAGCGGATGGCTCACCAAGAATATTTCTGCTATCTCGATGGTTACTCTGGATTCTATCAAATTCCTATACATCCAGATGACCAAGAGAAAACAACTTTTACTTGCCCATTTGGAACATATGCCTTTTGAAGGATGTCGTTCGGCCTCTGTAATGCGCC
This sequence comes from Alisma plantago-aquatica, assembly GCA_963693085.1. NCBI lineage: Eukaryota > Viridiplantae > Streptophyta > Magnoliopsida > Alismatales > Alismataceae > Alisma > Alisma plantago-aquatica. Next base: position 53,077,849 of record OY856411.1, read on the forward strand.
TGCAACTTTCCAGCGTTGCATGACGGCTATATTCGTTGGTCTCACTGAAACTATCACATGGAAGTTTTTATGGATGACTTTTCCATTTATGGAGATTCTTATGACTCGTGCCTAAAGCATCTCTCCCTTGTCCTCAAACGGTGTGAAGAAGCACATCTTGTGTTAAACTGGGAGAAGTGTCACTTTATGGTAAAGGAAGGCATTGTCCTTATCCATAGAGTCAGCAATAGAGGGATCGAAGTAGACAGAGTGAAAATCAAAGTGATTTCCAAACTCGTTATCTCAACAAATGTAAGAGAGGTTTGTGCGTTCCTTGGTCATGTAGGATTTTAGAGACAGTTTATAAAGGATTTCTCCAAGATAACCAAGTCGATGGCGAATTTGTTGCTAAATGATGTTGATTTCCATTTTAATGAAGAATGTGTCCAGAGTTTCAACAACATGAAGCATGCCCTTACAAAGACACCCATCATCAGAGCTCCTGATTGGGATCACCCATTTGAAATTATGTGTGATGCCAGTAATTATGTTGTGGGTGCTATTTTAGGCCAACGTATAGAGAAGAAACATTATGTGATCTACTATGAATCGAAGACCCTCGACGAAGCTCAGAGGAACTATGCAACTACTGAGAAGGAGCTCCTTGCAGTTGTGTAAGCTTTTGAAAAGTTCAGATCCTACCTCATTGGTTCTAAAGTCATTATCTACACAGATCATGCCGCTATATGTTACCTCCTGGAAAAGAAAGATGCAAAGCCCAGGTTAATCAGATGGATTCTCCTCTTACAAGAATTTGATTTGGAGATAAGAGATAAGAAAGGTACAGAGAATGTTGTGGCAGACCACCTCAGTAGTATCCACACTCTGGAAACTGAGAAGATCATGATTAACGATTCTCTTCCAGACGACCAACTCATGAAGGTTTCAGAAGCTACCCCTTGGTACTCGGATTATGTGAACTACCTTGATGTTGGTGTCATCCACCCTAAATGCACCAGGAATGCACTAAAGAAATTCATGCATGATGTGAAGCAGTATCATTGGGATGACCCGTACCTCTTCAAGATTTATGCTGATGGTCTCTACAGACGTTGTATCGCTAAGGAAGAAGCCCAACTCATTTTAGAGCAATGTCACCCAGGCCCAGTTGGAGACCATATGAGTTCTAAGAAAACTTCCTTGAAAGTTTGGCAATGTTGTTTCTTTTGGCCAACCATATCCAAATACTCCTAGAACTTTGTTCTATCATGTGATAAATGTCAAAGAACAGGTAACATTATGAAAAGAGATGAGATGCCACTCAAGTTGTGGAAAGAAGTCGAGCTATTCTATGTTTGGGGTGTGGACTACATGGGTCCATTCCCATCCCCACATGGATTTTCCTACATCCTAGTGGCGGTGGATTACGTCTCAAAATGGGTAGAGGCCATACCGACCGTCACTAGTGATTCCAAACCTGTCATCAAAATGTTCAAGGATATTATTTTTCCCCGTTTCGGAGTCCCATGAATTGTGATATCCAACGGAGGTTCTCATTTTCTAGAAAGAAACTTTGAAGCGTTGGTGAGAAAATATGGTGTAACACACAAAGTAGCCTCACCCTACCATCCCCAGACAAGTGGACAGGTAGAGGTTTCTAATCGTCAACTCAAGGCTATCTTGGAAAAGATAGTAGGCCGCAACTGAAAAGATTGGTCAGTAAAAATCAATGACGTCTTGGGAGCCTACTGAACTGCTTTTAAGACTCCTCTTGGAACTACACCATTTTGATTAATTTATGGAAAGTCATGCCACCTGCATGTCGAATTCGAACACAAAGCATGGTGGGCAATCAAACAGCTGAATTTTGATATGAAGAAAGCAGGAAAAGCCAGGATTCTGCAACTTCAAGAGCAAGAAGAACTCCGGATGACAGCTTATGAGAATGCACGAATCTACAAAGAACGCACCAAGCTTTGGCATGATGGTCATCTGAAAAGAAAGGACATACAAGTGGGAGATCAAGTTCTACTTTTCAACTCAAGTTCGAGGTTATTCCCAGGAAAAATCCATTCTCTCTGGTCTGGACCTTACATTGTCAAGCACAACAATTTTGTGGCAAATGGTCAATGCGTGAAGAGATACTTCACCCCAGCGGATACTAGCACTACAGAATCGATAAATCTATACAAACTAACATATCTACTAGAAAATTGAAGGATTCACGTCGAGCCATCGACGTAAAACAAAGGCGCTTGTCGGGAGACAACCCGATCAATAATTTTGTTTTTACTTTTAGTTTTGAATTAGGAAATTTCCTTAAATTTGTTTTTACTTTTTAGAAAATTTTGCACTGAACAGATATCGGATCGCACGATGCTATCTTAAGTTATGATTAGTCTTCATTTTTGAGATTTTCATATGGAGGACGCGCGTGGATTGGAACGTAACCACAGCTTGTGGTCCAACTGGCATGAATTTTCTCCTCCATCTCAGATTTAGAGTTTGCTCGGGATGAGCAAAATTCTAAGTTTTGGGTGGAGGGTGGGTGGTACGTACTTTACTTTCCACCCACACCCATCTATTTCAGACTTACGATTTCATCGTTGCATTTTTTATCAAAATTTTCAATTTTTTTTAAGTTTTCAAAGAAATTGTATAGAAACTTGATGAAGTTTTGACGCCTTCTATTTCAATAAAAGCCATTACCTAGCCGGCTAGTTTCTCTCTCTATGCATTTTGAATCATTATACCCTCCTTATTCAAAGCAAATCCTCAAGAGGACCACTTTATGAAACTAGATTATTGATTGAAATCATCTTGTGAAGCTTATGAATCCTAACATCGTGATCCTTTTGCAAAAATGGCAAGTGTCTATCGAACTGATAGGGATCAAACACGTCGTGCTTCCTAACTGACAAGTGGAACAATAACATGGAACCCCCACCGTATCCTCATCAAGTCATTATTTGAGCAGAGTATGATAAAGAGAAAGACCTGTTGCAATGAATTGTAAATCAAGTTGCATTCTGATATGAACTCTCTTCTACACTTCTTCCATAATCTTCATACCCCTCCATCGATCAAAAAGAAACAAAAATAGCCAAAATAGTGACAAACCCTAAGTTCGGGGTGGCACACCACCTCTCTCTATATCCACTTCTTCCATACCCCTCGCTAATTAATAGGGGTGTACCACCAAGAAAAGATACCAATGTGCACACAAAAAAATGCAATCATGAGTCGAATAGAAGAGAGATTCGCACACAAAAATGCAATCAATGTAATTGCAACCATATAATAAATATTGAGTTGAATAGAGGAGAGATATACAACTTCCTTCCATACCACCCTTCACTCCATTTTCCACCTTAAGGCACAATGAATGCCTCCCCTACCCTGAAAAACACCAGTGTCAGATCAGGTGCACACTTGTTGATCTGCGGGTGTCTCTAGACTCTTACAAAACTCTTAGAAATGCTTGTTGTTGGAAAAAAGTGAGGAGGAAGTGTTGTTGGAAAACAAACTCAGGAATGAAGACATGGTAATATGTGTTCAGTGATCTCAGGAAGTTGAGATCGTTAGTCATACTAAGAAGAAAGGAAACAATCGTGATGTGAAGATGAGGCAATCACACGAGTTGAAAGTATTCATTTGGCCACTGTTTTAGATTTTGTGTTACTTGAGGACGAGCAACGTTTAAGTTTGGGGTGTTTTGATGAATCCATATTCATCATGATATTCAATCTCCATCTTGGGCCCAATTCATCACAATACATTCGATTTCATCTCCTAAATCTTACAATATGCATTTTTGTTTAATTGGTTGAATCATCAAGCCTATTGAGTAAGGTATGTATTGATTTCATGCAGGTCATGATGATGTCAAATCCTCATCTGGATCCACCTTCATCAACACCCTTAATCTACTTCGCCTTCTTATATAACCACCATCATCACCTTGGTGTGTTTGACCTTCCACCTCCACCTTCATCGACATTTTCCTCTCCACCAGCAACCACCATCACTTGACCCTAGAGGTCTTGACCCTAGCAGTCTTGACCCTTGCGGTCTTGACCCTAGCAGTTTGCCCATGCAGTCTTGGCCCAAGACCGTGCATCTTCTAACACCATGTGATCAAGGATCAACGACTTTGCACCCTCAACCCCTCTCACGGTCTCAAGACCATGTGAGCCCTCACGGTCTCAAGACCATGAGAGCCCTCATGATCCCAAGACCGCAAGGAGTAGCGTCGACCTTCCTCTCCAACCTACTGGCCTCCACCGCCGCTGAGTAGGAAAGACTGATTATGCAAGACCGCAAGGCCGTCAAAACTGCTGGGAGGTTGAGGACCGATCGAAGCCTAGACCGCGAGGAGGCAGCGTTCGGAAGGCAATCGATTACAAGACTATTTGGACGGTCAGACTACGAGAACATGTGAACACAAGACTAAGAGGAGCCTAGCGGTTTCCCAAACCGTGAGGACAGAGAGTGTTTGCTTCAAGACCGTGAAGAGGTGGTTTATCGGTCTCGATGTCAAGACCGGGAAGGAAGCAAGTGAATCCAAAACTGTGAGGAGAGGCTAGCAGTTTCCAAAACTGTGAAAGATTTTAACGGTCTCCTAGACCGTAAGAAGAACTAGACTGGCCCTCCTAGACCGTGAAGAAATTTCC